>JACAGA010000020.1:4089174-4578095 GCA_029231665.1 Morus indica
TTTTTAGGCCTTCGGGCCATAAGGGAACCACGGGCCCAATTGGGCCCGTGGCTTAAGAGAAGCTGGGCCGTAGCCATGCATTAAATAAAAAAGATTGAGTTGGTGGGCAGGCTGGAATGAGGATCTGGGTCGGGTCAATCCGATCCGGTCCAACCTTAACTGAGCTGACTGTTGCCCGTATGGTTGACTTTGACCATTTTCTATTTTTTATTTTTTTTATCAATTTTGGTGCATTGTAAATTTGAATATGGGTGTGTTTATATATATATATTTTGAGAGGAATTAATTGAAACAACATGTCACCAAAGTGACCTCTCTTGTAGAAATTAATTTATTTTAGAATATAAATGGTTGTGTGCATGTAACTTATGAGAATATTGATAGGCCCAAAGGAAGGTTGATATTTAACATAATTGTATAAGCACATGTGGTAATAAATGCGTGATGATTATTCAGTTTTACATGTGAACAATACATCAACCTAAAGGAAGATTTATTGTTCGACATGTTTTTATTATTAGTGTTTGATTATTACACCAAGATATCACGTACAAGTTAATATTTTTTATCCAAAGATAAAATATTAATGGAGTGTCAGGTATCTTGAGATGAGATTTACCTTTATTTGAATTCTATTGCTATTTTTGTTTTAAGGCTCATGTGAGCTTGTTTTGTTTTTTGTTGTTCTCTAGATTTAGCTACAAACACTCATGCTAATATTACTGCCAACATCAACTTTATTCCTATGCAAAATGGCACTAACTTCAAGTCATGACAAGAGAACCTTTTGATGGTTCTCAGAGTCATTAATCTCGACCTAGCATTAAGGGTTGATTCTCCTGCACCTATTACGGATAAGAGTACCTTTGATGAAAAGATGGCTATGAAAATGTGGGAGAAATCAAATCGCATGTGTATGATGATCATAAAGAAGGTCATTCTGGAAGCATTCAGAGACACAATGTCTGAAAAGATAACTACGGCTATGGAGTTCCTTGCAGACATTAAAAAGAGCTTTGTCAAGAACGAAAATGTTGAAATAGGTACGCTCTTGACAAGCCTAATTTCAATGAGGTATAGGGGCAAATGCAATATCAGGGAGTACATCATAGAGATGTCTCATCTTGCTTCAAAGTTAAAAGCACTTAAGCTAGAACTTGATGGGGATTTGCTAGTGCATATGGTTCTAATATCTCTTCCACCACAGTTTAGTCAGTTTAAGGTGAGCTACAACTGTCAGAAAGAGACTTGGTCTCTAAATGAGCTCATCTCACACTGTGTATAAGGCAAAGAGTCCTCACCTGGCCTCAACCTCTAAGGATAAGGACAAAAAAAAAAAAAAAAAAAAACAAATGGAAGAAGGATAAAGAAGCTGCATATACGACACCTCAAAAGAAACAATAAAAGAAATCCGGTGAACCGGAAGGCGTGGGTTGTTACTTCTGTGGAGCTGAAGGGCATAATCCAATGTTGGGCTTATATGTGAATAATTATGTGTTGTAGACTGTCATATAAGGTTAAGCCCATTTAAAGTGGTGTACTAAGGTTTGGGTAATTTGGGCATTAATTTATCCAATAGGGTGTCGGCGTTTAATGTATAGAGACTTAAAGAGTAATTTCTATTTTTATGATGGGCTAAAATAGAAATACCAAAAGATAACAATAAAGTTATCTATAAATAACAGTTATGGTCTTCAGATCACACGTTACATTCTATTCCTTTTGACATCATATCATCAGAGAGAGTACAAAGAGAAAGTTAAAGGGTTCTCTATGAAATCGTGTTGATCTGAAAGATAAACTGTATGGTTCTAGAGAGAAATCAGTCAATATGAATTCAGGTACGCTTCCACTTATAGATTTATTAATTCTTGATGATTTAACATGAATGTTATTGACTTTTGGGTGATGGATTTCACCAAATCATTGATTTCTAACATAAACTAATCAAAAGCAGTTTTGTAAGATTCAACAAAATATTTTTTCTATTGTTACAATTTTTTTCTCTTGAGTTTCTTGTACTCGGATTGATAAATTCATAATTTATGCTAGACATGTATATTCGGATTAATAGATTCGTAATTTATACTAGAAAGTTATATTTAGATTAGCAGATTCGTAATTTATACTAGACCTGTATATTACTAATTAGACAGATAAGTAAAGGATACTCTAAAAACAACAAAACTTCCCAATCAAAAAACAAGACAAAAATATAACTAAGACGTGAATCTAAAACAAAGGGGAAAAACAAGGATGAAATTAAGAGTAAATAGAAACTAACTTTTGTCTAAATTTTTATGTTCTCGTTCATTTATGCTAAAATTACTAGAGTACCCATTTATTAAGGTGAAATTACAAGATTACTCAACTTTTTCTATCCAAAATTTAACAAAATATAATCACGGGACTAAATTTAAAACACTTAAAGAGTTTAGGATTTAAGATAGAACAATTTTCAGCATAGCCACTAATTATTGACGATTTAACTCTAGAATTAATTACGTAATATTTATTAAATTTTTGTAATGATTTTTTATGTTATAAAGTCACATAGTAATCATTATAATGATTTTTCAATATTACTATTTGTAAACTATTCTAATTTTTTTTGTTATATTCCAACGTGGACTTTTAAAATTATGTTATTTGTCAAAATCACCTCTTAATTTCTTTGAAATCAAAGTTGTTTTCTTTTGCTATGAACATGTGTGTTCAATTTGATAGATTTTCGGTACATGAAGCAAAATTTTCTTACGAGAGTTGCAGTTTTTTTTTTTTTTTTTTTTTTAATTGAAGAGAGAGGTGTTTAAACAAGCATGTCTAAAAAAATTATTTCAGTTGGCCACTTAGGAAAAGATTGATTCGGGTCACATTTATAAATATATCATTTTAGTAGACTATAAAAAATACTTAAATAAGGGTATATTTGAGGATATTTATTTTACTAGGCACCAAACAAAAAAATATAATATTGAAACTGTTGGTTTTGAGAACGATTTTCTATGTGGAAATGTGTATCTAGCGGATCGAACATAACACAAATTTTAATAAACCTTTGAGATACTCTATATAATATATTAATTTATACACGAATAAATTAATCAAATTAATTTAAGAATAAATTTACCTAGTGAACGATTAGGTTGGTAACTTAAGATCTTTGACCAAAAACATTCATCGCTCTAAGTTTGTTTGGAATACCCAAATCTTTCTTGTCAATTTCTTGAATCTATGAAGACGTGTGTGCGGGCACTTGATACAAAATAAGATTAGCACTCAAAACACTTAAGTCTTGCATGAACACTTACTCATGCACGACGTGGAACTGAAAATTTAGAAGAACTTTTCTTCTCTATTTATTCTCTTAGTTTACACGCCCACCTCTAGTAGGTTACACTCTAACCAACTTCATGTTACATGCCTACACTACACATGTTACACACCACCTGTAGGGAAGGGAGTGACAAAGTTACACGCTTGTCTCTACATATTACACAATGTTTGACACAATGTTACACACTTGTAACTAGCATGTTACACGCCTATCGTATAAGGGAATGGAGAAAAAATTGTGTTCTCTAATTTTCTACAACTTCTTATTTATAGAGTACCTCTTAGAGTGCTAGAGAAACTCTATCTTATCTCTTAAAATAAGATTTCAGAAAATAAGATATAATATTTAATTTTAAATCATATTTAAAATCAAATAAAATTCTCATTAATTTTAGAACAATTTTCTCTCTCATGCTGTAGATAAAATTCAGCCACCACAGAGATAAGCCCTATGTAGTTGGCACCTACTGTAGATAAGGAGGAGATAAAATTTCTCATTTATTCAGTTGTCCAATTTTGACTCAAAATTCACTTGAATTCCATTCGAATTCCAATTGGATAACTTATCAAACAAGTCAACCCGATAAGTTAGAGAGCAAGCAACTGAATCCCAGAGGGATTCTAACAGTGTTGGGCTTGTAACACTTGTCATCTTCATCACATGTGTGTTCTAAAATTTAAATTAAATTATCACATTGTTTAACATCCAATTAATTCTCAATTAGTTATTTTTAAGCGCGTTTTATTTAGAATTCCATAATTCTAAGAAAATTTTCATTTTGCCCTTAGTGTATTGTAGATTCATAAGAACAACACGAGTACTCATGGACCTATAATTTTGAGCACCAATAAAATTAATATTTAATCAAATTCTTTAATTAATTAATTCTATTAATTCTAAAGTTACTTTACTATAAACTTAGAATTGCACTCTCGCAATTATAGATATAATTTACTTCTAAACTTTAAATTATCCATTTGATATAGCCATTACATATAAATCAATTCTTTATAAATAATTCATAATTAGATTCGGGTGAAATTCGCTAATCTCTCTAACTACATCTTTATCCTTAGGTACCATTGATTCTCTCATGAATAGTATATTCATAAAACAAATTCATGAATACGAGCTCGTTAT
Source organism: Morus indica (assembly GCA_029231665.1). NCBI lineage: Eukaryota > Viridiplantae > Streptophyta > Magnoliopsida > Rosales > Moraceae > Morus > Morus indica. The sequence goes on from JACAGA010000020.1 coordinate 4,093,652, forward strand.
CGATTCAAGTACCGAATCAACCTTTAAGAGAATTATTTATCTACTTATTTATTAAAAAAGGAATGAATTCCTCTCATATATTAACGTTCCCGGCTACCTACTTCATCATATCTCCAAGAAAAAAGGAATAGGATTTAGAATCTCAAAATCTGTACCGAGTAAATCAAAAGACACAAATCTATAAATAGGAGTCTGCTAATAACGCAGGATTGAGATCATTCTACATATGACTATCAGTAGACTCAATTCAAATTTCTATACTTAATGAAAATTATCAGAAATTCAAATCATGTATGTGTCCTAGTTATACATAATCACATTATGTGTAATACACTCATTCAATATCCCTCCATATTAACAGTACAAATAACATTGTTCTATTCTTAATGGGAATAACATATATTAGTAATATTTTAATTAAAGATTTCAAAACTTTTATTAAATTCATTATGAACACATTTTGATTATTATCCTTAAATATTATCCTCTCATATATAACTCTTATATATAATATTTAAAGTTACATAAATAAACGCAGAATTTGCAATGATATTCATAAAGTATTTAATAGTATATACATGTAAATAATGAAATTTCTCTTTTATTATATAAATAATAATATCTTTTATCATATCTCATGCGTTTAGGACACCATTCCCAACAATTTCCTCTTTGTCCTAAAGCAAGTAGAATGTCTCTAATCCTGAAACTCTCTAGGTGACTATGACTGATATATTGCTGGAACAACTTCCAGATCAATCAAGAACTTCCGAAGCCAGATTGCTTTCCTTTGTTGCTTTACAAGCTGTAACACATTACCTTTAATGATGTAATTAGCAATGACACTTTGCCAACATACTTTCGTACCGCGGCTCATTTACCTAGTGTGAACACAGTTCCAGATGTCAACTTTCGAAATCCATGTTTGACTTATAGTCAGTGTCAGTGTATCCAGTGAAAAGACAACTCTTTCACTGACTAAACTATCTTATAATTTCTTATTTTCCTCATACACTTAAGGTAATACTTCATAGCTATCCAATAATCCAATTTCGAGTTCAATTGATAGCGACTAATCACTCCTACTGAATATCAGATATTCGGGCTAGTAAAAAACAAGAACATCTTCTTTTTTTTCATATGATACATCTTGATTTTAATCAAATCTATAAGACTCAAATAGCCTTATTAAACCCGATGTTCTAAACTATACAGCTTGTTTGGTTGGGGAGAGTGGAAGGAGAGAAATGGAGGAAAGGATTGAATCCTTATGTGATAGGAAGAACGTAGGGAGTGAGAGGAGATGTAGGGGATGAGCTCCCCCTTGAGCCACCACTTTGCATCCCTCCGTTAGTAGATGGATCTAGAGCCAAAAATATTAGAAAAAGAATTTTTAGTTTTGAAAAGGCTATTTTACTCTCCATCCAAATTAATTGAAATAAATCATAAATAGCCACTATGGCAATGTAGTAATTTTATGAATAAAAGTCTATCAATCCTCTACTAACCTTTCTATTACCAAACAAAGGCATGGAGACTCGTCTTCTCTCTTTCCTATCTCTCCAAATACTATGAAGGAGGCTATATTATCCTCTCCATCCTTTACCTTCCTCATCTTTTTAACTCTCTCCGTCTTTCTTTGCTTTCCCTCCTTCCTACGAAACAAATGAATATATTCTTTTTTTTTTAAAAAAAAAAAAAGTGGCCTCTTTTGTATATAATCGATTGCATTATTTTGATAATTAAAAGGCTCACTCAATTTCAATACAAAATATTTTAGTAGCTCATTTTTAATATCTTAAGGCTCGTCTGAAAGGTATAATCAAACCATAATTCTTGATTCTAACGTTTAAAATTTAAATTTTTTTGTGAGGAAAATATTATAGTAGAATTAATGATTTAAGTATGAGTATATAAAAATTGTAGCAGAATTAATGATTTAAGTTTGACTATATGAAACAAACAGACCTTTACTTGATTCTTTTTTTTAGTTGACAAACTGATGAGACATCTCGGTCTTCTTTTGGAGAGTATTATGGTGGAATTATCAAACTTTTCTTTTAAATCAGAAAAATAACGAAAGAAAGTAGCATAAACGTAGAATTGTTAGATTTTGGTGATATATTATGCAATTTCTCTTTTAAGAAAGAAAGCAATATATAACCATTTTTAAAAACGGATTCTTCTACCCATAGTAAATGCTTCTCATCTTTATAAATCTAATCAAATTCACATAAAAATAATAAAAATGTTTACGTTACAGACCATTTTTAATATAGCTTTATGATTAAAAACGAAAAACTATCAATAATTCATATTTTCAAGCCCTATTGTAGAAATCTCCCTTAAAAATAATAACTAGAAAACTACTTCAATTTGAAAACAACACCAAATGATGAAAACGATGAGAAACTTGAAAAGTGAGAGACAATGAAAAATTTGTCCTCATAAAAAATAATATAGAATCCAAAAACTATAACGAATAAAAATTGAACCTCTTTTTTTTTTTTTTTTTTTTTTTCTTTCTAAAAGCTAAATATTCTTTGTAGGAAAAAAACACCAACCTCAATACAATGTGTTAGATAGGGTGGAAAAGAGAGATAAAAGAAAACAAAAGAAGGATTTTGAGGAGGAAAGTAGAATATTAGATTGTTTGGTAATAGAGGTGTAACTTTAGGCCGCCTGGCTTAGCCCTAAAAGAGAGAGGGTCGGCCTAGCCCGACTCTAAGCCCAAAAATTTTAGGACTGGTCTTGCTTAACTCAAAATTTTATAAGGTATTTTAAAAAAAAAATCTTTAAAATTATGATGTTTGGGCTGGTCCGGGCCAACCTTAAAGGAGAGAAGGGCGGCCCAGCTCAACCCTAAGCCTAAAAAATTTAGGATTAGGCCCGGGCTAACTGTAGCGGGCCTTGAGCCGGCCCTTTTAGCTCGGCCTAAATTTGCAGCTCTATTTTGTGGAGAAGAAATGGAGAAGTAAGAAAAATGAAAATCTCTAAGGCCCACTAATTTTTAATCCTTTCAACTTTGGAAAGAAAAGATGAGGAAAAAAGTTTGACAAACAAATGTGATATGAAATATCAATTTTAACTTTCACTATTTATCATATTTTTATTTATATTTGAATATTATTATAAAATGCCTTAGATTTTACATTTTCTAAAATGCCTTAAATTTAACATTTTCTTTTCATTTTTCTTTTTCTTCTATCAAATAACATGAGAGAAACTTAATTCTACCATTTTACTTGTATTTTACTTTTTCTATCTTTCTCTTTTTTATCCATCCTACGATACATAGCATAAAGGAATGTATCCGCGTCTTTAAAATAAAAAATGCCCTAAGTAACTAAAACGATAATAACCATTTAAAACCGACGGAAGCACTAGAAAAAGGTCACTAGTCTAAAATGACACAAATTATAAAATGAGAGAAACATCATAAACGACATTTAGTTTTTGAATTATAGGTTACTATTTTAGTCTTTGACTTCAACAACGTTTTTAAATGTGCTCTCATAGTGCTTGGTATGAGGATTTGTGTCATGATTCGAATAATAATTCGAATCACGAATTATAATTCGTGTCATGATTCGAATTATGATTCGTGATTCGCTATATTATTTTTTTTCATAAAAAACACACGTAAATCGAGAATGATTATGAATCTGTAAACTAAACGCCCACTTAATTCGTCCTAAGCTATTTTCTTTGTCCAAAAATCGTTTGAACTTGCTACATAATGAGGCACGTGTGTGGCATATGAATGGTTGTTGAGACATCATCTACGTAACTACTAACCTTCGGCGCTCATTAATACTTAGTGGCAAAATCAGAGGCTTTGCAAGGTCGTAGGCATAATAAACATAGCCATTATTTAAAACTCATAAATTCCAATTATTCACCAACAAAGCAAAATTCCTCTTGAAAATATTAAATTCGAGCAGAAGGAGTGGAACCCTAGCCCACAAGTCGACATGCGACATTCACTAATCCCCCTAGCCAAATTACTAAAAAGTAACTCCATTTATCTTAGCACTCGAAATTACCGAATCGACTCACATATGTGTCTCATTCGATATAAATTTTAATAACAATATGATTGAAATGGCCAACTTAAGTTGAATTAGTAGATTAAAAGACACATTTTAAGACTTTGATAGTGAAATATCAACATAAAATTTGACCTATAATTTCTGAACCAAAAATAAAATTAATCCAAACAAAATTTATATTAAAATTGGCTTGTCCTTATGTGATTAATGACAAATGAGGGACTAAAAAGAAATGTAGTAAATAGTCTATTTATGAAATTAAATTAAGTAAATAGTAAATTTTAAATTTTTTTGAAATAAATAGTAATTTATTGTATAAATGTATCATTTATGATTAATAAAAAAAATTCACATAAATTTCTTTTTATAATTGCTAAAAAAAATTTCACGTAAATAAAAATATTTTATTATATAAATTATTTTTTACCAATATAAATGACATAATTATACACTAAATATCTGTAATTTTTCTAATTTTTTATTGCATTAAGCTAAGCATATAACCCGCCCATGAGAATTTATTCAGCATTTTTTATTTTTAAAAAGTGAACACGAAAATTGTATTAAACAGAAGCCATATAGGCGCTTACAATATTCTCAATGGTAGAAGAAAAATCTTGAAGCCAACATAAAAATAAAAATCGGAGAAATTAGCAAAAATAGATAAAAATCGGCGAAATTGGCAAAAATAAATAAAAATCGAACAATCAGGAGCGTGGAAGTCACCCGCCGCTAGAGATATTTCTTTTCGTTGGGGGTCTGCTCTCCCGCGCTACGACAGTTCACAGAGCCTGCCACGTCGACTACCACCCTCGTGGCCTCAAAAATATCCTTCTTCTAATTCTAGTGAGAGAAAGTACTCTCTATATATAGATATACATAGAGAGAGAGAGAGAGAGAGAGAGAGAGAGACAGCTCATTTCAAACGGAGAGGATTTTTCGGGAGAGAGGGTGTGTCTGAACTCTGGAGGGAGAAACTAGAAAGCGGCGGCGATTCTAGAGAGAGAAATTGGAGATTTTTTCAGGAGATATTGATATTGTAGAGAGAGAAAGTGGAAGATGAAGATACAGTGCAACGTGTGCGAGGCGGCGGAGGCGAACGTGCTCTGCTGCGCGGACGAGGCGGCGCTGTGCTGGGCGTGCGACGAGAAGGTCCACGCTGCCAACAAGCTCGCCAGCAAGCATCAGAGAGTTCCGCTCTCTACATCCTCCTCTAACATGCCTAACTGCGATATCTGTCAGGTACTTTTCGCTTTCTGAATTCCGATTCTGATTTGATTTTCTCTGTTTCTTCTGGCTTCTGTTCATATTTTTCTCTATTTTCTATTTTTATTTATTTATTTATGCAATTTTTTTTGGAAGAGCTATGGAATCTGATTCTTAGGTGCAGAATATTTAGTTTTGCTGATTTGATTATGGATTATGTGATCCTGCTAGTGCTAGGTGACCTTTTAACAATCGATGAAATCCCAGAGGAATACGGTAGAATTATGAGCAAGAAATGAAAAATAAAAGAGAATCAATTCCAGAAATCATTATTGAAATCAAATTCTGATTCTGAGTGGGTTGTTGAAAGAACTATCCCCATATTGATCTAAATAACGAGGGGTTAAATTCATAATTAGTTATCGTAAATCTTACTTTGGTCTCCGACCTTTAAAAGGTCTGAGATCAAGTTCCCGATTTACTAAGTTGTCCTAAATTAGTCATTTGTCCATTTGAATTTAAAATGTCAAAAAAATAAAGCCACACATTTCTTTCTTGAATACCAATATAGCGATGAGAAATAACAAATAAACGAGAACCGATTCTGGAAACCAGTCTTAAAATTAAATTCTGAGTTGGTTGTTGATATATCCTAATATTGATCTAAAATTAAAGGAACCAATCAAAATTATAAAATACAGGATAAGATTGGTAGGCCATAAAAAAGAAAAAAAAAGATATCAAGCTGGTACCCTTTTGAATTAAATTTAAGTGAGCAAACTAAATTTTAGATAATCCAATTGAGTTCCTATGCATTCTATTGCAAACATGATATACAGATCAAATGTAATCTAATCTAAAACCTACAAAACATGAAAACAACAATAGATCCCTGTTATAGAACAGGTTTATTTACTCTAAACAAATATCTTGGAGTAACATAAAGAGAACTACATCCTTAATGCCTAAAGATATGATGATGGTTGGAAGCCGGAGTGTTGTAAAATGTTGAATTCTAATCATTATATCTTGACTATATTAATCTCTCCTTATATTATGACCTTATGTATATTTCAAAAGCAAAGATTTGTATTTAACGCAGATAAAAGTCGAATACATATTGATAACCTTATAAAATTGTTCTCTCCTCAAAATTTTGAATGCCTAACTAGAACGATAATTTGATATCCTAAAGAAAATTTCCAAGAAATGCTAATCTTAAAAAATATTTATTTTCCAATTGCTTGAACAAAAGATGAAAATCAATGCATAATTGAAAATTAATTTGTCAAAAGAAGGGAAAAAAATCCATTACAAAGCGAATTACCTAGTCACAGCCAAGCTAAAACAAAACCAAAATTAAAAACCTTAAAGACTCTAACGCAATTACATATATGCCTGTCAGCATATTAGATTAGAATGGTTTAATTGGATTTTATTAGGATAAATCAGTTTGGAAGATTTTGGATATTCAAATCTTCCCTTATCTTCTCCTATTGATTATCCCGGTTGGTTAGGATTAGCAATTAGTCAATAAAATTTGATTTGAATATTAAATTCAAATCAGTCACTTTATTAGGAAATTTTCTTTCATTTTTATTCGGATAAGCCAACTAACCTTGGCTGTCTATTTATTTGTATTTTCCACAACATTCAATAATATTGCAAATTATTTTCTTTCAAATCTGCTTTCATGGTACCAGAGCCACTCTCTAAACCTTAATTCTTTTTGCCAACCGGAATGACAAAATACGGAATGGTTGGCGGGAAAGAAACCTCATCATCCGAGGTTTACCTCTGCCTCTTCAGGGGCTGTCAATCCGATCTAGGTCAATGGATTTGAAGCCTCTTTTCAGCAAATCACGAGTCCTAAATTCAATGGACAAAATTTCATCCAATGGTCACATTCCGTAATGATGTTCATCTAAGGAAAGGGAAAAGAAGACTACCTCACCGGCGATGCTGCACAACCGGATGAAAAGGATCCCAAGTTTAAAACTTGGAAAACAAAAAATAGCATGGTTCGGTCATGGATGATCAACTCCATGAATACCGAGATGGGAGAAAACTTCATGTATTACAAAACAGCAAGAGAGATGTGGGATGCAGTGAAGCGGAGTTACTCTAACAGGGAAAACACTTCAGAGATTTTCAGGAACAAGGGAATTCTGAACGATCTTCGCTAAGGAGAATTAAGCATAACATAATACTTTAATATTCTATCGCGCCATTGGCAGCAATTGGACATCCTTGACGAAACAGCTTGGCATTGTGCCGAGGATCATAAGCGATACAAGGAAATTCTAGAAAGAGATAGAGTTTACAAGTTTTTGCTTGGTCTTAATAAAACCTTAGATGATGTTTCGTGGAAGGATCTTAAGTACGAAGCCCATACCAGATGTTCGTGTGGTTTTTTCAGAAGTGAAGGAGGAAGAGAGCCGAAAGAAATTAATGCTAGGAACCCCCAATGATGCTGTGATCTCGACTTCTAATGATGCTGGAAACTCAACCACGGATGCCTCTGCCTTAGCCGCACAAGGACCATAATTCAACAGCGAAAACCAACAAAGAAGAAACCGGCCTTGGTGTGATCATTGCAAGCGATCTGGACACACCAAAGACACTTGTTGGAAAATCCATGGGAAACCAGCAAACTGGACCCTCGGAAGCAAAATGAAGGAAGATGGTTTTAAGCCCCTCAAGATAAGCATGGAATGGATGCTCCCACACAACAACAACCCGCATAATCTTCGATTTCACTGAACAAGGAGCAGTTAGAGCAACTCTATTGTCTTCTCACACCACCATCTAAGCCAATTTCTAATGTAGGGTTGTGCACCACGACACATAATGGTAACCATTCAGCCTTAATCTCATCACTTCATGCCCAGGAACCGTGGATCATTGATTCCGGTGCCTCTGACCACATGACAGGTTGTTCCAAACACTTTTCTTCCTATACTCGATATTCTAATACTGCTAAAATTAAGATTGCCGATGCGTCTCTAGCTACTATTGTTGGAATAGGTTCAATCCAAATCTCAAAAAACCTTATTCTTCATTCCGTCCTACATGTTCCAGCCTTAAAGCGTAATTTGCTGTCCATTAGTAAACTCACTTGTGACAATAATTGTGTAGCTAATTTTTCTCCTTCTATGTGTCAATTTCAAGACCTATCATCAGGGAAGACGATTGGTAGTGCTAGAGCCTATGAAGGACTTTATTTCCTTGAGAATTTAGAATCTAAGAGTCGACAAGCACGTGTCAGGAGTGTCTTTTATTTCAGTTTCTAGTAATAAAGAAATAATGTTGTGGCATCATAGACTTGGCCACCTTAGTTTTTCCTATTTGAAATTTTTGTTACCAGCCTTATTCAAGAATAAAGATACTGTTTCATTTACTTGTGATATTTGTCAATTTGCGAAGCATGCGCGTGTACCTTTCTCACCAAAACCATATGCACCCTCTAAGCCTTTCTCCTTGATTCACAGTGATATATGGGGCCCATCTAGGGTAACAACCTTAAATGAAAAACGATGGTTTATCACTTTTATTGATGACCATACACGGGTGACTTGGGTTTACTTACTTAAGGAAAAATCTGAAACCAGCCAAATCTTTCAAACCTTCCATAAAATGGTTCAAACTCAATTTTAGAGAAAGATTTGGGTTCTAAGAACTGATAATGGCGGTGAATACTTCCAGTTCACTTTGGGTAATTATTTTGATCAACATGGAATCATTCACCAAAGTTTTTGTACTGAAACACCACAGCAAAATGGAATTTCAGAAAGGAAAAATCGACATCTGTTGGAAGTGGCCCGTGCCCTTATGTTCACTATGAACGTACCTAAATATTTGTGGGGCGATGCCATTTTAACCGCGGCCTTTCTCATCAATAGACTACCCAACCGCCCCCTCAAATTTCAAACCCCATTGTCTGTCCTTACCACTCATGTCCCACACTTCAATATCCTCACAAACAACCTTCCCCTTAAAACCTTTGGTTGTACTGCATTTGTCCACGTCCATTCCCAACATCGCTCCAAACTCGACCCCGAGCCAAAAAAACCATCTTCCTCAGATATTCTCCAACAAAAAAGGAATATCGTTGTTTCTGCCCACAAACAAAAAAAAAAAACCTTTGTTACACGAGATGTTACTTTTTTTGAAGAAAGACCTTTTTATTCCCACACTTCGCTTCAGGGGGAAAGTAATGATAAAGAAGCTTATGTGTGGGAATGGGATGTCATAGCCACAGTTGAAGAAGCTTTGACCCCACAATTAGCCCCCATTGTCAATATTCCAATTCCAGTCCAAACCGAAAATGATCACAGCCACCTTCACAGTTGTCCTCACAGCCACAGTAGTCATCCCAGCCTTGTTCACAGCCAAATCCACAACCACCTCCAAAACTGCAAGTCTACTCTCGGAGGAAAAATTTTCAAGGAAATAAACGACTCACAGGTGATGTGGACTGTCCTGAATCCAGACCTATGGTGGGTCCTAATCCTTCATCCTTAGGTAATCCTGAAACTCTCCATGATAGATTAGATGACCCCATGGCTCTAAGAAAAGGTATTAGGACATGTACAAAACAACCAATTTTCAAATTTGTGTCATATGATAATCTATCACCCCTCATTTTGTGGTTTCACAACAAACCTTTCTAGACTTGATGTTCCCAGGACAATTGAAGAAGCTCTAGCTGTCCCAGAATGGAAGACTATTGTGCTAGAAGAGATGCATGCCCTTGAGAAAAATGAGACTTGGAGCCTAGTAGAACTACCACAAGACAACAAAGTTGTGGGATGCAAGTGGGTGTTCACAGTTAAAGTAAAGCCAGATGGTTCAGTAGAGCGGTACAAAATCCGATTGGTAGCAAAGGGTTTCACTCAAACCTACGGAATAGACTACACATAAACGTTTGCTCCAGTTGCAAAGCTCAACACTGTTAGGGTTCTCTTATCCTTAGTAGCAAATATGTATTGGCCTATTTATTAACTTGATGTGAATAATGCCTTTCTGAATGGAGAGCTAGAAGAAGAAGTATATATGAGTCTCCCACCTAGTTTCTATGAGGGCAAACGGGACAATATAGTGTGTAAGCTGAAGAAGTCTTTATACAGTTTGAAGCAAGTCACCTAGGGCTTGGTTTGAAAGATTCTCCAAAGTAATCAAAGGTCATGGATACTTACAAGGACAATCAGATCATACTCTCTTCGTCAAGTACTCCACAAATAACAAGGTTACAGTTTTAATCGTGTATGTGGATGACATAATATTGACTGGAGATGACTTCCAAGAGATGGAGGAAATTAAGAAGATTATGGCTAGGGAATTCGAGATAAGGACTTAGGATTCATGAAATATTTCCTAGGGATGGAGGTTGCAAGGAGTAAGAAGGGGATCTTCATATCACAAATGAAGTATACGATCGATTAGAAGAGACAGGAATGCTCTGTTGCAAGCCCATAGACTCTCCTATTGAACCAAGAGGAAGGAAGAATTCAGGTGATGGAGATATGGTAGACACAGGTAGATATCAAAGACTTGTAGGAAGATTGATCTATCTCTCACACACAAGACCAGACATAGCCTTTGCTGTCCGTGTGGTTAGCTAATACATGCATACACCACGCCAAAAACATCTTGATATAGTCTATCGCATATTAAGATATCTCAAGAAGAATCCAGGGAGAGGACTATTCTTCTGGAAGAACGAGGATAGGAAGGTGAAAATCTACACGGATGCAGATCGGGCAGGTTCTGAAGAAGATAGGAGGTCAACATCCGGGTATTGTACTCAGGTTTGGGGAAACCTGGTGACTTGGCAAAGCAAAAAACAGGCTGTAGTTGCAAAAAGTAGTGTTGAAGCTGAATATAGGGCTATGGCTCATGGCATTTGTGAGGCAATCTAGATAAAACGACTACTGGAAGAATTAAGAATTAAGTGTGAGTTTCCTATGTAGCTCTATTGTGACAACAAGGCTACGATTAGCATAACACACAATCCAATCCATCACGACAAAACTAAACATGTAGAGGTGGACAGGCATTTTATCACAAAAAAAATTGAGAGTGGGATAATCAATGTTGGATACGTTCCTACGAAGAAACAAGTGGCTGATATTCTAACTAAAGGACTGCACGGACCAGCGTTTGAAGAATTAGCAAGCAAGCTCGGACTCATAGACATTTACGTCCAAGCTTGAGGGGGAGTGTCAGCATATTAGACTAGAATGGTCTAATCGGATTTTATTAGGATAAATCAGTTTGGAAGATTTTGGATATTCAAATCTTCCCATATCTTCTCCTATCGATTATCCCGGTTGGTTAGGATCAGCAATTAGTCAATAAAGTCTGATTTGAATATTATATTCAAATCAGTCACTTTATTAGGAGATTTTCTTTTCTTTTTATTCAGATAAGCCAACTAACCTTGGCTGTCTATTTATTTGTATTTTCCACAACATTCAATAATATTGCAGATTATTTTCTTTCAAATCTGCTTTTAATACCCCCCTAACTGCCAATAGCCAGTTAGAATTCATATATTAGAACGATTGAATCAGTCTAATTCTACTCTGTCGCATAAAGAAAGATAATAATAGTAGAAGTATTAAGTAGCACTGGGAATGAGATAGATAATAACGAGTAACAGAATCATAGGATTCTAGTATAAGTGACGTGGCGATGCTAAGAACAGTGGGCACTAGACTAAACTAAGAGGACAGAGTATAAATCCTGTGGCAGTGAGGAAAAGAGGATGGAGTAAAAGAGATTGTATAACCAGACTCCACCTAGATTGATGTACGCATAATGTTACGCGAGATTCCTCTACCTGCTTTGATGTAGAGATCTGTACTCCTTTCTTTGTGTTTGACAATGGTTTTAAATTGTTCTGTGTGTCTCTAATAGCTGGTGTTATATTACTTGCACCAATTTGTTTTTGAATTGTAATGAGAAAAAACAATAATCATTGTGTTTTAAAAGGTCCAAGGCATACTGCATATACTTGGGCTCTTCTGCTTCAAAGAGACGAGGTGTTAGCCTCACGTTGAGTGGGGCTTCCTTCTCAACCACGCTTGTAAAGTGAGGTGTACCCTTTAATCACCTCGACGCTTAAGCCCTAGAGACATGCACCTTGGATATGATAGACATGAGTGTCTTCTATCACCCCTGAACCTTAAAGCAAGATCTTGTTGTGATGCGTTAGGTAGTGTTGACTTGTTACATATGCTGTTTAGATTTATTTGGTAGCAGATGTGGTATAACAATATGTTGTGGTTTTCATATTGTACGAATTTTATTGAGGAAGGTCACAAGGCTTCCTAGAGAGATGGTGCACCCACGAGGTGATAATAATTGATTCAAGCCTATTCAAGTCAAATTCTTCAAGTATAGTCCCTTATATGTGTCGATCTAGTCCTTTCTCAGGAGTTGATCAGTTGGTGAGCCGGCTTAATAGTCTTTTAGGGATTATAATTTTTGCACATACAATTCAGTTGGGTCGATTTCGTTCTTGACATACAATGTTTTGGTACCCTGTGCGAGGGAAAATTGCTATGTTAATATGTTTTCCCATCTGCACTTTAAATTTAGGGGTATGCATTTTTGTGGTTGTCTTTATTTTCTTCTGCCTCTAGCTGTTATCTTTATTTTCTCAATGTATTTTATTTTTTCCTTTAATAAATGATGTAAGAGCTTTTTGATAAGTGCTTATCTATCAGTTTTAACGTTGACGAAACATGATTTCTCTTATTAATTTGTGTAAACTTTTCATTCTTCAATTTGTTGGTATCAAGGTTTTAAAAGGCGGAATCAGGCCTTGAGGCGTTTTGACTTTTACGAGGCGAGGCATAAGCCTCAGGGCGCTTTGAGGCGTAAGCCTCAAAAAATGCCCCAAAAAAAAAGTTTAGAAAAAAAATAATAGTAATGAAAAACTAAATCCCTACTCAATAATCATTAAAAGCAAGAAATTTAACGACTCAATTCACGAAAAGACAAGTCTATTTCACTACTAGACGCATAAAAAAGAGTAAATAGTCACCAAATCCTAATATTTTAAGGTCCATAATGCACTTCTAAGAGCTTAGATTTCTCCCAACTCATCAAGCATCATCAGATTCATCACTACTAGTACTAAGAGAAGCGTCAGCCAATTTTTGTGTCTCATTGTCTACAAATTCTTCACTGTCAGAGTCAAAGTCTATCCACTCCTCTTCTTCATCCACTTGAATGGTCTCCTTGCCTCTTAACACCTAATAATCAAAACTATACTGGAGTTACTATCTTTAATATGATAATTATAATTAACGTTATATAAGAAAACTATTAATTCATAAATCAGCAACCAAAAAAAAAAAAAAAACCACCACATTAAGCTAAAATATTAAATTCGCAAAATATTGTTTTGGTGGATAACTGATATCCACCAAGAGAAGAAAAGAAAAAAAAGAAGCAAGTTAAGAAAGGTACCTGCTTTAAGAGTCGAAGCTTGAAGGAGAGATAACTGACGCAAAAGAGAGAGAGTGAGCTAGTTGGCTGTTCTGAACTTCTAATCTCTGATAGTCTGTTGTTCTGATTCTTAGGGGGTTTTTTTTTTTAATGTTTTCTGAGCCTATTTAATTCGGGCTGGCTTTAAAATTTTGGGCCCAAGCATATTGGGTTTTGAAAACCCCACAAAAACACAGAAGCAAAGAGGTGCACGCCTCTACCAACTCGTGAGGCGCAGCTTGGAGGTGTGCGCCCCTCAAAGCGTAAGCTTTGAGGCGGTGAAGAAATGCCTCGCCACGAGTCGTGCCCCGAGGCGTACACCTCGGGTGCTTTTAAAACCCATGGTTGGTATATTATTTGTTCTACATTTTTTAGAATCAAATCTCTCGGGACTAAATAGATGCGTTGTGTCTTTGCAGGAGACAGTTGGCTATTTCTTCTGTTTAGAGGATCGAGCATTACTTTGCAGAAAATGTGATTTGGCCATACACACAGCAAACACCTTTGTGTCTGGTCACCAGAGGTTCCTGCTTACTGGAGTGAAAGTTGGTCTAGAGCCAACTGAACCTATTGCTTCCACTTCTTCTGGCAAGTCGCTTTCTGGGGAGAAAAGGTCAGAAATAAAATCTCATCCAGCTCCATCAGTTGGTGATTGCAAGGTATCGAGCTTCAATGTTGGTGGTGGAGGTCAAGATTTTGCAGCACCGAAGGTGTCATTTACTGGGGATTCCGCAGCTGGTAGCATTCTGCAGTGGCAAATAGATGACTATATTGGATTATCTGATTACAACCATAGTTTTGAGTACATCAATAATGGATCATCAAAGGTATGCTCCAACTTCCTATTTATATTTCAATCTTGTCTTGCTTGCGTCCACATTTACACACACACTCACGCACACATGCACGCATAAATGAAAATGCAGAGTTACAACTTGATCATCAACAGCTGTGCTCCTCTAGTCCTTTGTGTGGGAAAAATGAAAAAAAAGATAACATACATTATAAATCAACTCTCTTTGTTAAACAAAGAGGGGGAAGGGGCTTCTTCATGTTAAAAAATTGGCATTTGCTTTCTACAAAGGGTACATAAGGGTATTTCATTGAAGAATCATGTTAATGAAAGGGGTTTTTACTTCCCAAATAGATCTTCCTACATCTATATATAAATGCTAGCTTATCAAGAATACTCAAGAAAAGTACTTCGAATTGTTGATTTATCACTAGAGATGGTTTAGAACCAATAACTCATCATCTAATGGATTTTTCTGTTCTAATACTCCATCTGAGAGTTATCAGTGTTTATCAAAGCTGGTGCATGATTTTGCATCGTTCTTGTAATAAATTGTACCAGGCTGACAGTGGTAAGCTTGGAGACTCCGACTCCTCAGTTTTTAGAGCAAGCGAGGAGGAACTTGACAATGATGAGTGCTTAGGTCAGGTACCCGAGACGTCCTGGGCTGTGCCACAGGTACCTTCCCCACCTACAGCCTCGGGGTTATACTGGTCAAGAAGTTCTTACAGTTCATCCAATTATGCTGCATTTGTTCCCAACGTATCCCCCTCCCGCATGCAAAATGCACCTACTTCTCAATTTAATGGTACTATCTTGAAACGGCGGAGGCAATTCTAAACCGTGCTTACTGCTTACCTTACAATTCTTTAGTCGGGTTTCCCAGGATGGGCAGCGGGGTGATAAGACTTTCACTGCTTTTCCTCACTGAAGTGGAGAAAGCGGGATGACCAATGTGCCTGTGGTTTCCATGAGAGGACAAATTGTCGGTCTCACTTTCTATAAGGGTATTCTCAAATTCTGACGCCCATGCAAAATAGTGTGTTTGGTTGATGTATATATTTAGGGTTTCTTATATATGCATCGACTTACCTTAGTAGGATTTGATTTCAATAGGGCTTTGAAGTTGTTTCCTCATTCATTTTGGTTGGAGAAATTACCGTCATATTTTGTTACCTGGTAGATTTGATCTTATAGACCTTGAAGCTGGAATGTTCTTACTTTTCTTTACACGATAAAATAATAGGGAACTATGTTGTATGATCAATTCTATTTTGTTTGGGTGCTGGGTTGCTCGATTAAAGGGAAAATTCAGTCTTCAGTTGATTTATGGTGTGATTTATTTTGTGTAATAACAGATGGAGGTCTAGGTAGAATGTGCATTGAATGCTTTCGAAAAGCATTGAATGGAGAAAGCAACTCTTGATCTTGAAGGACGACGAAAAAAAGAAGCAATATTGTGTATGACAATACATAATTGTTAATAATGGGGAGAGTATTTTAATGTTATTATACGGTGGTTAATGCTGTCATATTTCGGTTGTGGAAATAGGGCAATTCATCTTCCGGCTAAGGCTGTTTTTAATAATGTTATTGAATGGAGTATTGAGGCTGTTTGTAGCCCATGCTGTTTTGGTCGATTTAGCCGGTCAATGCAAGTTGCACTTCATTTCAAAAAAAAAAAAAAAAAAAGAACGGGGAGAGTATTTTGATAGTATTTTGCTAGCCACTATTGGCTTTTTTCCAGGGAATTTATGAATTTTAAATCATAATATTTAATTTTACAATGTAGTATTGTATTGCTGTACCTATACATGTGATTTGGGTTGAAATGAAAGTTGGGAGAAACGTACTTTTTTTTTATTTTCTTATTTTTTTTTTTTTATTTAGAGAGGAGAAAGCTTGCTTTTATTTAGAAGACAAGTGCTAAATCAGCACATACAAAAGCACCAATAAATCTTGGGCAAGAGTCCAGCCAAAACATATCAAAAGAGCCGGAAAACCCATAAGAAGCTAGCATGAATTCTCAAAACGAGAAACATAGCAAATGGAACCAAAAGAAGTTAAATCAAGGGTCCGTTCACTTCGCTAATTTGAGTTTGTAATTCGAGTTGAGATGTAATTTTATGTGAGAACTTTTTACTGTAGTAAAAAAGTTAGATGTGACTATTTTTGATAATTTTTTACTGTAATAAAACTGAAATTCTAAACTCAAATCGATGAAGTAAACGGGGTCAATACTATTTTGGATATCACCTATGATACTTGAAACCGGTTATCTCGAAAGAGAGCTTTGAATAGCTCGGACAATATTTAAAACATCGGATTCAACCACCCATCTAGTGTAACCTTATTGTTGAGCTAAGATAATTCCTTCCCGAACAGCCAAGCACTCGCCTAAGTGTGGACAAGAACACCCTTGAATTCTCATCGCTGCAGCACTAGGAACCAACCCCATCTCATTACGGATAACAATACCTATCCCAATATGATCCTGGCCGTCTTTGACAGCGGCGTCCACATTGATTTTTGTTGTATGGTCAGAGTCCCACATCGGTTGGAGACGGGAGCCTAGAGGTGCATAAGTACCCAAAGGCAATTCTCTCTTACCAACGAGGGCCCTTTTAAGAAAGGACAAAACCGTGCGGGCTCGGAGAGTGGCCCAAGGGCAGAGTGCCAGCCCAGAGCGGACAATACCTGGTTGGTGGGCCAGCCGGTGTGCCAGATTCTGCCGTCAACAATTGGCGCTAGAAGGAGGGCCGGGTGCCTTGAGCGCCAGACCTCTTCCAGTTAGCCTCCCGTCTCGGGGGGTATTGTTGTATGGTCAGAGTCCCACATCGGTTGGAGACGGGAGCCTAGAGGTGCATAAGTACCCAAAGGCAATTCTCTCTTACCAACGAGGGCCCTTTTAAGAAAGGACAAAACCGTGCGGGCTCGGAGAGTGGCCCAAGGGCAGAGTGCCAGCCCAGAGCGGACAATACCTGGTTGGTGGGCCAGCCGGTGTGCCAGATTCTGCCGTCAACAATTTTCACTCTTCCAGCGCTAGGCGGACTCCAAGTTTTACTGCCCGAAATGACAGACCGTGGGCATGGGAGAAACACACTTGATCAATATAAAAGGGGAAATGAGACAAATATCCCGTAGAATGCGCGAGTATAAATTTTTGAAAGGAGAAATATCCCGTAAAATGCATGAGTATAAATTTTTACTCATTACTCTCGATTAATGTCTTTTTTAGTCAAATAACTATATCAATTAGAACGATATTAATAAAGAGTGAGGGATAAAAATCTAGACTCATTCACTTTAAAGGTAAGTTCGATAATTTACTTATCTTCAAGTGTTTCTAATTAAATTTAGTTTCTTAATTTTTACTTTAAAATAATTTCTTTCAAATATGTTCATACTTAAAAATTTTCATGTTGTCCTCTTAAACATTATTTTCTCAAATATGGCAATAATAATTTTTCCCCTCATTGCTCCACTTATAATAATTTTTCCCAAAAGAAAAGTTGGGTCAATTTAACCACCCCTTTCAAATTAATGACCAAACTTTTTTTTCTTTAGAAAATGACATTTTTTATAGCGATCAATACAATCACTAATACAACATGATTTATCAATCACAAACAATGATTTATCAATGATAAAGATAATCGGTTGAAATTGATTTATCGCTATTGGATAATCCGTACTAAACCACCAAGTCAATCAGTGGTCAATTCTTGATAAACTGGTATCTAATTTATTTACCATAGTTTAAAATTGATAAGCAACCATTTTCATATTTTTTATAAATTTCAGCAATTTACTAAGAAAAGGCTAAAAGAACCGACTTTTTTTTTTTGCACATATCCCTTTGACCCTTTCTCAATGTGTCAACCATTTTTTTTTTTTTTTTTTTTTAAATCTTGTATTTACTATTTAAGTCTTGCATTCAAAATGCACACATAACGAGCCTTGGACTATTTAACCTGATAGACGAGGTTGAATCGAATCAAAAATATGAAGAGAGAAGATTATTACTGCACAATTCACAAACGTTCTCTTCTCATATATAGGTCTTTTTTTTTCTTTTTATTAGGATATATTATATATATATATTATTATATATATATCTATCTATATATAGTCTTTGGTCAACAATTTCATGGAGTATATGATATTATATAGAGTTCTCTCTCTCTTTTGCAACTTCTCTGCTGCTTGTTCCCTTGGCTTCCTTTAGAATGAGTTCAAGAAGCCTCTCATACATAGCAATAGCAGATTCAAGCAAATCAATTGCCCTGCTTCTATCCTTCTCTGCCAATGCCAAAACATCTTCCATCTCCACTCTTTCCTTCACTGGTGAACTACTCATCATCACTTGTCTCCCACTAAGTCCAATTCTAACACCATCAAATTCACCACTGCCCAGTCTTGACCCAATAATGTCTTTGCCACAACCAATTCCTGTGGCCACCACCAAGTCACTAATACTGCTTCCAAACTCATTCCCAAGAGCCAAAACCACTTGTCCATCATCTATTTTCTGAATATAAACACCCCCATCTTCTGAAGCTGACACAAGATTTCTCCCACTGTTCACCATTGCCAAAGACACAATTGCCCCATTGTGGTTTTGAGCTATTACCAGTTCATGATCTTGTCCTTTGCTGCTGGGAATTCTTCTGCTTCCAACTTTGATAGATCCTTTGTATACAGACCCGTCTGAGCCTGCAGCATAGAACTCTGATTCTGAGGGGTTCAGGACAAGCCCCAGAATGGTGCTGGGGAACACCACGGTGCGCAGGTGGGTCCCGCGGAGGAGGCTCCAGAACTTACATGTGCAGTCCAATGAGCATGAGATGATCTGGGAGTTGCACAATTCCTTGCCGGAAATGATATCTGTGACTGCACCTGAGTGTGCAGCTAACTTGTGCATTATTAACTGGTCCATGCCTTGATTTGTCGATGACCCCACAAGTTGAAAGATTGGGATCACAACGATGGTGCCATCATCACTACCTGAAAAGAAAGAGTTTGAAATTGCTTTACATGCTTCAGGAAAACAGATTTTCTGTCATTCAAAAGAAGTATTATGTAGCTGGGTATGTACAAATATCGAATACTGATCACGTCAGGATCATATGAGATTAAAAGGTATGATAATTTGACGGAATCCACTGTTAAAAACTATGTCCAATTGGTATACCTTATCGCAGAATTCTTACGTCACTGTTTACATAGAAGACATGAAAAATGATTAAAATAAGCAAACGAATAAATAAAAGACATATGACTGCTGTGAATTTTAGCAAATGAATAAATAAAGATGTGACTACTGTGAATTTTTTGTTTTCTAAATAATGGTTACTAATGTTCATAAGTAGTATGTCACTTATTCATCCAATTCATGATAGAACCATGCTAAAAAGGCTCCCACCTCACTCTCACTATAAGACTCAGGTGGTGAAGAATAGACAGTCACGTCAGTCACGATTGTCCTAATAAAACTCTTTTATGATATATATCTAGGAATATATATATATATATATATATATATATATATCTTAGACGTAATCTCTAACCTGAAATCAAAAGTGAGCCGTCTTCACTGATTCTAAGACAGGAAACAGATTTTTTGTGTGCATGAACTGATCTAAGTACATCCCCCGATGGGACTGAAAGTGCATAGACACTTCCTGAAAGACCACCAGCGAAGAGATAAGAGCCATCAGGAGTAGCAGTTAGAGGGGCAACAGGTTCAGGGACGGGTAGTTTATGGAAGGCTGTTGAGGACCACCAGTTGTAGATGTGGATTGAGCCAGAAGCAGTGACGGGGGAGATGTGTGATGCAGCAATGAAAATCTTTCCAACGAGGGCGAGGCCCCGACGGGGTGAGCGGCTGCCGGTGAAGCAGGTCACAGAGGCACCGGAGGAGGCATCATAAGCAATTATGGGGCCTTCAGGGGAGCTAGTGAGAATGACTTCATGTGGGGAAGATGACATGCTTTTTCAGTTTGGCTAGGAGACAATGTGGAGCTGGAATGAAAGGAAAAGTATCATGTGGTGTCAAAACGAGGAATGCATTTTTAAGGAAAAGGTATTTATCGTGGTTTGTTAGGCGTTCAAAACAAGGTGCTTTTCTCATTGAAATTTGGCTGCTTCTGCAATTCTGCTTTACCAGATTAAATGGCATTTTCTGTGGGAGTGCTGTGCTAAACTTGATAAGGTCCTTTGTTTGGACATTTCTGAGAAGTTGGCTACTTGAATTTTCCTTGAATGTTGAGACTTGAGTGTATTACTTTGGTTTGTTACTCGATGTCTGTCAGGTGTCTGGAGCTGCTAAAAGGTACGTATAAAGCAATACATATGACAGTTTGTTCTGGACAATTATGTCAGTTTAGTCGGGAGTTTTTCATGCCTTTCATACCTTTTGACTGTTGTAGATCAAATTTCCAGTCGCAACTGTGGTTCGTAACTGTTGTTTTGAACAGTCAAATCAATATCATTTCTATTCTTCGAATTTTCCGTGTCTTCATTTTGATATATTTTTTATTAATCTAATATTTTAAAACATGCAAGTAGGGTATGCAGAAAATTTCTAACCAGTCTAGAAGTTTCGGTAAATTACATAGCAACATGAATCAAGACTGCGATTATTCTCCTAACAAACGTTCCTTTAAATGCTCACATTAAAATTCCTCCTCACAATGCTCATGTTCCGTATACATTGATAGTAAAAACATAAATAAATAAATAATCAAATGTAAACCTAACAGCATGTGATTTCTTTTTTTTTTTTTTTAATAAAAATGATAGTTCATTAAAAGGCACGCAACCAACAGAACAAAGCATAACACAGTTCAGAGAGTACAACATCAAAACAAATCCGACAAATCAGCACACACAACCCAGTCCAGAAAAGACTAGAGCCCGCGCTAATCCTGCAAAAATGGAAGAAGGGAGGCAAGACACATCAATTACACCAAACTGTTTGTTAGTAAAACACCAAGTTGCTAAATTGTATGCTATAGTGTCACCGTCTCCTCCAATTTAAAATAGACTATACATAAATAATAGAAAAAAATATTGGTTTTATATCTAGATTTGAACATTGCCAAATCAGTAATCCCAGAGTCTGCCCTGAGTAGATTGTAGCGGTATGTCTTACAGTGTATAAAATGCCGTACATATTTTCTTCATTGTTAGAACTTCGTTGGCATATATCAAGACACCAGGTACCCCATGAAAGGGTCCAAAGGAAAGTTAAATCCACCAGTTTTGAAGGACAAATTGCCGCATCAACACCGCCAAAATGCTGCCCATCGTTATGTTTATGACATTCACAGCGTCGTTGGTGAGCTACAAAAACAAGAAGTGAAATCATTCAAGTGAGACATTGAAACAACAGACTAACAGGCAAAAACAAGAAGTGAAATCATTCGAGTGAGACATTGAAACAACAAGACTAACAGGCCAAACTGAAACATTAGATCCTAAATCCTTCGAGTCATGTCACCCGCCAAAAGAGGGAGTATTCACTGCATACTATTACTAGGGTATAAGTTAAAGTGAAAAGGGTTATAAAACCCGATTGCACGACCAGCTCCAACAAAAGCCAACACAAAACTTTGGGAATCCCAAATAAAAATCAGCAATGCCTATAAATCCATGCTTGAGGACGGTAAGAACTTACCATTTACCAGCCTCAACTGTTAGATCTGATTTTACGTCGGGTGTCACAAGTAGTGTTGGAATACTGTCTGGAACACTAGTTGATTAATTGAGTTTTGGATTAATTACATTCAGTTGCTCAGGCAGAATAAAATGCACAAAGTAAAGAATTACACAATATGGTATCGTAGTTCGGTGCGCACACCTACGTTCACTACGGTGCGGGCCCATGTCCAGATAGTAAACAGCTCACTATGTTCCAAAAATTTACAGACACCAACGGACTTATTCACTCAGGACTCCTTCCTAGATACTGACCCCACTATGACGAATCTCCACAGTGATTGTTTAGCATGCACCACACATCTTCAATCTGCTCGGCGAACTCCCTTCGTCTAGCAGAGTACTTCCTTCTGAAAGTAACAAATCCATCTCCCGAAGAAGGATGAACACTTCAATAGGCTCAGACACTCACATACTATACTCTGAATATAATTCTCTATTAAGTCTGTTACCCGTTTTTTATTCCCCAAAATCTTCTCCTCAAAATATCGCTATCTTATCAAAGCTCCTGCATGTTATCTCCACGTCAAGCATGTTTAAATTCAAACTAGAACTAGATATCCTTTTGAATTCAAATTATGCACCACCTTATCCAAATCCGACTCAAACAATGTATAGACCAATATCTTTATCTTCACGTTGACTCCATCTTCACCTTTTCGGCATTAATATGTTCACTTTGAATTTCAAAACCGATTTCAACATGCAGAATATAATCTCTTCGTTCAAATGGCATTTGGTTTGCACAATATATATCTTCACATGCTAGCCACAATCATTCTCAATGACGCTGTACACCACATGCTATATCTCCCATTTATATCCAAATCCACTTTTGCAGATAAAGCTCACTAATTCTCCAGATAATATATGCCATTTAAACTTCAAAGCTCCAACGTATGCTATATGAATTCTGATTCTCCTTATTTCACCCGCTAAAGCTTCTCTCAATTAGATAACCACAAGATAAAAAATCTTCTACACAAATCTGCTCTCAAACAATTAAATATCCGACAAATATCTGCTTCAATACTGATTCAAATCAGTAAAAAATCTGCACTGAATCTGGTTTAAACTCATCACATAATCTGCACAAAAATTCCACATAATCTGCACATAATCAGGTTCAAAGCAGCCGCCAAATTAGGCTGAAATCCGGATCTTCACTGAACCTTCTAGAACCTGTTTTTGAATCTATTACAGACGAGGACAGTTGCCAAAGCAGCCAACTAACAAAAACCCAACACCAACTTCATAATATTGAATGAAAGCCTAGTTCACTCTAACACACCCGAAAAGAAGAAAGAAGTATTAAGATCGGAAAGATCTACAAGTGAAAATAAAGTAACAATAGAGGAAACAAAGAAAGCAGTAGTCTTGACATGGTTGCCTACCCATTGAAATCCTTCCTTCTCTTGAAGAGCGGCACCTATTATGCTCTCGCCAAGATTGGCAATTTGGGAAGCCAGTACGCATATAATTGTTTCAGGTACATTTATCTGTTTCACAAGAATAAAATTATTAAAGGAGACTCAAATTCTCTTATAAACGATGTCCAAAAATCAAAATAATAAAAGGAAAAATAGCAAAGCAACATAAGTTTGGACAAAGAGATGGAATATAGTAAAGACTACCTGACCCATGAGACAAGCAACAGACGCAAGGAGAATTGAGGCTAAAA
This sequence comes from Morus indica, assembly GCA_029231665.1. NCBI lineage: Eukaryota > Viridiplantae > Streptophyta > Magnoliopsida > Rosales > Moraceae > Morus > Morus indica. The sequence goes on from JACAGA010000020.1 coordinate 4,117,605, forward strand.
CTCCAGCAAAGGTTCCCTCAACACTAACAGCTCCTTCTGTTCCGCTTGGGACTACTTTAAATGTTGTAACTAGATACCTGGTCGTAAGGCACATATTTGAAAGATTAGAATTTTTACAAATATTTGAAATGCACCAGAAAACCTTGAATTTAAATAACAATACTCATTAATTGGTTATCAACCTAAAACATGGTTTTCAATTGCTATATTTCTTTACCGTAAAAGGATCTCGTCTTTATTTTAAATTGTTCTAATTTAAAAGAAAGTCGACCCTCTCATTCTAAGTCATAATGATATTCCAATTTGCTGGAGCAAAAGCAGAGCAACATGAGCTTCTAAGTTAAGTAATTTCAATAAATAGAACAAGAATCGCAAAGGAAACAAAAGTTTCCACGGATTAAAAAATGTAGCAATATGGTAATAATAAAAATAAAAATAATAAAAAAGAAACACTACGGTGAATGCTAATAACAGTAATAAGAGAGCCACATCCATACAAGCAGATATATTATAAAACTTACGTTGTTTTGCCATATGCCTTTCCTATCTCACTTGCAATGGTATCACTCAACTTAGTACAGAAACTGGCAACAAATCCTAGTTCCCAGATGCGGGAGTAAGCCTTTCCCCCTACTCCAAATATCGACAGAAAAGCGCAGATACAACCGGCAGTGCTGGAACCAATAACACTGCCAGGTCCTCTTCTTCCTTTCCTCCTCTCAGCTACTCCCTGAGCCTCCTTTTGCGCCATTTTCACCTTTGTTGCTGCCGTGCCCTGATTAGAAAAAGAATTTCAGACCCCATAGCATAAGGTCACATAAATTGAAGCCTTAGAAATTATTTGCTTAAAGGCTGGAAGCATCAAGCAAATAAAACACTGCAAACTTTTGGAATCTGGTTGTGGAGAAGGTTTCGAAAAGATTGGACAATTGGGAAAAGAGCTTTTTATCTAGAGGTGGTAGGTTGACTTTGATTCAATCTGTTTTGGCAAGCATTTCAATATATTTCTCGTCACTTTTCAAACTACTGGTGTCCATAGCAAAAGATTTAGAGAGTAAACTTAGGTGTTTCCTGTGGGATAGCTCAGAAAATGGTCAAATTGATAATTTGGTGGCTTGGAAAGTAGTTTCCCTGAGTAAGAAGGAAGGTGGGCTTGGAGTTGGGAATCTGGTAAGGAAAAATCAAGCCTTATTGGGGAAATGGTTGTGGAGGTTTCCTTTGGAACATGACTCCCTATGGGCTGCGGTCATTAGGAGCAAGTACGGACTCCAATGTAATAATCGGGACTCTTAACATTGTAATCAGGGGTACTCATCGGAATCCTTGGAAAGGAATTTCACAAGGCATGGAATTGTTTCTTGAGAGAGTAAAATGGAGGGTAGGGAATGGTTCATCCATCAGATTTTGGGAAGTTCTTTGCTATGGGGATAAGCCTTCGGCTGTCTCCTTTCCTAGACTTCTACAGTCTAATTAACAACAGGGATATCAAAATAAAAGATGTTGGAGTGTGTGATAAACTTTCCAACTTGAGCTAGAATTTTGATTTTACAATGAATTTAAATGACAGAGTGTGATCAGCTTTCTAATCTTCTCTTGTCTTTGGGGGGGATTTTTCTTTAGCACCACTTGCTTTTGATCGGCAAGTGGGAATGTGTGATCCAAATTTTCATGCAGTTCTTTTTTTTCTTTCTTTGACTCAATCCGAACCATTGCATACCTTTGAACCTTTCAATTTTATTTGGAAATCTTGTGCTCCTTCTAGAATTAAAGTATTTGCTTGGTTCCTTTTTCATAGAAGGCTTAATACTTGTGAAGTGATTCAGAGTAAATATCCCCATCTTGCCCTTTCTCCTAACTGGTGCGTCTTGTACAAACAAAATGATGAGACTATAAATCATTTGTTTTTGCACTGTGATTATGCAAGTTATTTACAGTGCAAGTTATTTACAGCTTCTGGTCTTAGTTGGGCCGTTCCTGCTCGGTGTTATGATGTAATGGTGGAAAAATCATTTGGTTTTTGTAGGGGTAAGAAAGCCCGTGTGGTTTGGAACCTGTTAATGTTGCTATCTTCTGGGCAATTTGATTAGAAAGGAAACCAGAGAACTTTCAAAGAAAAGGAGTCGCTAAAAGAAGATTTGTTCGATAAGGAAAATTTTTTGGCTTCCCTGTGAGCTTCAACTGACTTGACCTTTAAGGATTTCCCACTTTCCTTGATTTTGCTAAGTTTGGAGGAGACTAAAGGTTTTCCCACGTTCCTTGATTTTGTTAAGTTGGGAGAATACTTTAGTGTAGTTTGAATGGTGTTGTAGTTAAGTTTTTGGTTTTGTGTTTATTGATCTGGTTTGTTTCTGTTAGTTTCCTTCTTTCTTTTGGTTGGATAGCTCATTCATCCTCTCTAACTTTTTGATGACATCAATAAAGCTGTCAGTTTCTTATCAAAAATAAATAAATGAATAAAACACTGTAAACTCAAATTCCACCAGAGGAAAAAAAGAAAAAAAAAAGAAAAAAAAAAAGCAAAAACAAAAAACAAAACAGCTCAAACTATAATTGAAAATAAAAAAATAAAAAATAAAAAACACCTCAAACTCAAATGATTGCTGAATAGCTTCTTGAAAATCTAACTACTCCTAGAAGAAATGGGAAGACAACCAAATCTCATAAGTCATAACAGTGAAACAGATTTAATTATAGGTAAATATAAAGTCACACATTTCCAATTGCATTAGTGCTACCATGACACGTCCCATTACATGCAGGTTGTCGCAACAATAATTCTAAAGGCAACAAGTCTTTAATTGCCACCTGGTTACTAAATAACCACAACCTTATGCACTTGGATTTGAATATGATCTTTCCCATATATTGAGATGCATTTACTGACTAGATGTCTAGTGTACAAAGAACAATGAGGTTTCTGAAGCTGAATGATTCAAGCTAATAAAGTAATGTCTTTTAATCCCTAAAAATAAGTTATGTTTTACAACTTTGCAGGAGATGGCACCAAAAGGGGGGTGAATGCAGTGGCAGAACCATCAAATTTTAGAATTCTAATTGTTACCCTCAAAAATTCTAATTGTACTCTTATTTTATAAGGAAAATAAGAATTGTGTCTCCATCCAATAATAGGAATATATACTTATGTTTACATTCAATTTAAAACAAAAAACAAAGGCTCCACCACTAGTTGAATGTGATAAATTATTTAGCAGATAGTTGGCCTCTAGCCATTTCACTTATTTAAAAAGAAAAAAAATATCTCAGGAAAAAACGAAGTGACATTCCGGTAACTAAATATCATATAAACTAACAACCATATCAAGATTCAGCCACCACAATTCAAAAAACAAAAAACAAAAGAGAAAACAAAAAAGAGAAATTTAGCTTACAATGACGAAATATGTGGCCACAAGGAGAAAACCAGAAGGTCCAAAAGCGCGCCAAGTGAGAGTTCCCAGCAGGAAAGCAGCTACAATGCCGGAGAAAGAAAGCCCAGCGACCAGAATCGGAGAACCCAGAACGAAGATCACAAAGTTGCTAAGAATGGCGGACTGCCACGTGGGAGGCGACGATTGGATCAACCTCACGGCCTCCGACACGGCGGTCGGAACATTGGCGGCGTGGACCATCGTCGTCTTCGTCGGCGTTGGGGAATTGGGAAATTTGGGAATTAGGGTTTTTCTGGTTATGGTTTTATAGAGAGAGGAGCGGTGCAAGTGTAGAGAAGGAATCGGAGTAGACTTATTGTGGAGGGGAACATGCAGAAGAAGAAGAGTTGAGGAAGCCAGAGACATTTTTCTTCTGTTTTTTATTTTTTATTTTTTCCTTTTTTCTTTTTTCTTTTTCGCCACATTTGAACTGAACGTGTTTGTGAAGGAAAGAAATAAACAAGTCAGCAACAGCTAAGCTGTCTACGTATGATGGTGAGGGGGCACAGTTTGTTTGTTTGTTTTTTTTTTTGTTTTTTTTGTTTTTTTTGCTAAAAATGGACTTCATTCCAAAAGGAAAACTGGAAAAGGCCCGCAGGGTTACGGCTTAGTTTGGTACTGTTTTAAATTTTTAAAAAAGTATTTTTAGTTGTGTTAAAAGAAAAAGTTGTTGTTTTAAGAAGTAGTTAAGTGTTTGATAAATTATAATTATAATAGCTGTACTGATTTTAAAATCAGTAAATAGCGTTTGGTAAATTTTAAGGTGGAATTGTTGTGGACATATAAAATGATCAAAATAGACATGATATGAAATTTAAATATATATAATTATTTTTGGTATTTAAAAATACTTGTTTAACTTTAAAAACACATAATGTTTTGATTTTGAATTTTTTAACAATAAATTTATGATAATTAATTCTCATTTTTTTTATTTCTTCATTCACAATATAATTACAACTAAAAAAAGCATTAGTGACAATTACTCAGGAATAGTTGTAGTCTTCGAGTTGTGGAATTGTTTTTGGCATAGAACTTTACCTTCTCAAAAATATCAATTGGCCCCATCGCCTTTTTCTAAAAAATTATATCATTCTGTTCCATCCACAAAGACCAAAGTATAAAGGCTCACAAGGATAAAAAAACCAACTGAAAAGAAAACATGTAACTGAATGAATGAATATATGCAACCTCTTTTACATTTGTCAGTGAGTAGGAAAAAAATTATCATAATGTAAAGTAGATAAAAATCATATAACAAACATCTCATATGAATTAGACAATTCATTCAAAATTACAAAACATGGCATGCATGGAAAGAAGAAAATACAAAATACACACACGTGAATACATAAAAAAAAAAAACCCCATCAAAAACTACATATGAAATGACAATAACTAATTTTTACTGTCAAAAGTACAATATTGCCACATTGTAAGTATGTATATTGTCGACGCCGCACAACCAAGCAGAACAATTCTATCCACAAGAAATCCCACCGGCCAATTTAGCATATAGATTGCCCAAAGCGTCCAACTGAAAATACCAGCTAATAATGAAGAAACCCTTCAATCCAAATTCGATGCCTTAGGTTCCTGAAAGTGGTACTAATGGGATAATTCGCTGCCTTGGGTTCCTACAATCCAAATAGAATAATGGAAAAAACCCATTAGTCATGAAACATTTTCAAACATTGTAGCATGTTCAACCTTTTCTGTAAATACTGTTGTATGTTAAAAGACCAATTAGAAACCATTGTAGCATACAACAACATAGCAATGACCACATTAGCTGATAAATGTGAAATTTTGACATACTTGAAGCAATATTTTCACTAACAACATCCGGTTCCAACTCCAAACCCGGCTCCAACACTTGCAAATTTTAGTATCATTTGCATTCAGTATCCCATGCAATGGGCTAATAATTTTAAAGTCAAGTCCTATAAAAACAAAATGCACTGTCCTCAACAAAGGCAAATACTCGTTCAATATTTACAACCATAATCCCAAGTATTTTAACAAAACCTCAATACCATGAAACCAAATTTTCACCTTCAATTCACCAATTGTAAAGACTGGCCTTTCCTTCATAGTGATAAGTACGCAATGGCAGCAAATACACCTGCAAATGAAGCCCCACATCCCCAATTGTAAATACTTACCAATGGGCTTCACATGCTACATGGCAAAGCAAAGTGGACCGAAACTGTAAAACCAAATGATTGACAATTTAACCTTAAACTTGCACAAATTTAGAAACACTTGACTTAGAGAAAGCCATGGTTTCTGAAGAAAGCATTATTACACATCCCATTCTTATAAACTGCCATTTTTCAATAAGAGATATTGAAGCTGCTATTTTTTTTTAATTATTTTTTAAACAAAAAATTGAGTTGCCTTTTGTTTAAGTGAAGATGTAGAGCACATGTATTTGAGAACTAATGGTGGCTACTGGGTACGTGACATTCCATCATTATTGACCGAAATATGTTTCTTGTTTGCATCAAGATTTGCGAAGCAGCGCCATCCTCTTAATTGAAGTTACAGATATTGCCTATTGGTAACCAGAACGGAAACGGAAGACACAATTTTTTGAAAATAGTGTCATTTAAAAATAATAATAATAATAATAAATAAATAAATAAATAAATAAATAAAGAGGAGTTGCATTTTGCCTACTTCAGTGGGTTTGAGGAGGAAGAAGGTGTTTATTTCACAACTTAAATTATAATTTAAGTTATGACTTGAGTTGTGTATAAAAAAAAAAATACTATAATAAAAAATAATTTAAAAAAAACACAATAATAATAAAATTTGAGTTTTTTACATTCATTTAAACTTATATAATGGACCGCTCTGCAAAGTATTTCAAAATAATAATAATAGTAATCTTATACGGAAGTTAAAAGAAATACATTGAAACAACAACACTTTTTTGACCATTCAATTTTGGTGGGAACTGGGAAGGCTCATAAAACCGGCTGCGTTGGTGTTAAGTTTTGGCCTGCCGCACAGTAAATATTGCCTGGAATTTTATGAAAAAATAACCTGCTTTATATTTGGGCATTCGAAGAAAAAAAATATTAGTGTTACTTTTTTTATTATTATTTTTATCATTTTTTGTTTTAATTATTTAACACATAAATTTTATTATCTCATTTTTTATTTAAATAATATTATATTATATTAATATAATATGCATATCAAATAATAAATGTAAAAAGTGATAAGAGAATGATTATTTTTTGAATTAATTTATAATTCTAAATGAATCTCCTTGCCAAAAAAAAGTGTTGGTAAGATATTTAATTTGGATTTGGAATTCATTTTAAATGGAATTAAATTAGAAAAATACTTAGGGGTACCATTGCTCCTAAGCACCATCACTAATAAGGGCTCGTTTGGTTCTCACCCTATTAGACTTAACTCTAGGGGTGACAAATTCGTGTTAACAGGTCGTGTTCGTATCGTGTTGAACCCATCAGTTGACACGAATAGGTCTGACACGAACACGACCCGTTTATTAATCGTGTCAAAATTCTAAACCCAAACACGACCTGTTTATTAGCGGGTTGACACGACACGACACGATTAACCCGTTTATTAAACAGGTCGTAAACGTGTCGTGTCAACCCGTTAAGTACCTGTCAACACGTTTACGAAACAAGTCATAAACGGGTCGTGTCAACCCGTTAATTACCTGTCAACACGTTTATGACCTGATTACTGTCAACACGTCAACACGTTTAAACCTCCTTCAGAACCTATTTCAAAACCTATTCTTGAACATGTTTCTCAACCTGTTTAACATGATATAGAGACATTACATAATCTAAGTTCAAAATTAAAACAAACACATGAAAGTCTCTCACAAATTAAAAAACAAACACATGAAAGTCTCTCACAAATTAAAAAACAAACACATAAAAGTCTCACAATTTAGAAAACAAACATACATGATTAATAATTAAACATTTAAATAATTTGTTGCAATGGGGGGACTTCAAGTGCATCATTACGTTTAGGAGAAGTTGATCCCTGTGAGAAAGGCTCCTCTTCTTTCAATGAAAAGTTAAATATATCTTGTGTAAGATCCTCCACCTCTTCATTGAAATCTACACAAAAACAAATAGATATACATATACAAGTTAGTTCAAAATCAATATAGAAAATATACATAATTTAAGTAAGTTTGAAACTACCTTTGTTTCCATATAACCAATCTCTGGTACAAACAAGTGCTTCAACTGTCTTTGGTTTAAGTGAGCTACGAAATGAATCAAGAACTCTACCACCAACACTAAATGTAGCTTCAAAAGCAACTGTAGAACAGGGACAACCAATATATCACAAGCCATAGAAGCTAGTGCTGGATATCGAAATTGGTTTGATTTCCAAAAGGAAAGGATATCAAGATCCGCGGTCCTAGCCATTCTTGGCTCATCCAAATAAAGGTCAAGCTCTGATTTCTGATATTCGATAGTAGAGTCAATTGAAGACATCTCATCAAATTCCTACAAAATGAGAAATAGATAGTATAAGAATACACAATCAAACATAAGCATAGAACATCCGCATTACTAATAAATAGGTAAATTACCTTGAACATATCCACATCATCATTTCCTTCTTTTTCCATCATACAAGTTTCAGAAGCATTGGTCTTTTGGCTAGTTGAAGCCTTCTTTTTTTTTTGTTGTACTCTTCAAAAATAGAGTACAACGTACTCCTCATTGAGATGCATTCAACATAATCATCTCCATAAAGCTTTTTGTAGCTAAACTCAACAAGCCTAAGCTTAAAACGAGGATCTAGAACACATGCTATAGCCAAGGTAAGATGGAATTGAGACCAATACTTTTGAAACTTGCCCCACATTGCTGTTGCCATATACTTTAAGTACTCATCATCACCTTCTAAATATTGTTTCAACATGACACAACAATGCCAAATGGAAGGGAAGTACAAGTTGGCAGTGGGATACTTTGTTCCAGAAAATTTAAGAGTTGCATCATAGAACAACTTTAAAAAAGTTTTAATCTTTTCAACTTTGTCCCACTCGGCACTAGAAGGACAATGCCTGTAGTTTGAATCACTCAACTCTAAATGTTGAAATACACGGCGATAGTAAAGAGCACTTTCAAGCATAAGATATGTCGAGTTCCACTTAGTTGGTACATCTTGACACAACCCTTTCTTATCACCAATTGCAACTAACTTCACACAATCTAAGAACTTTTGCTTCCTCACTTGGGATCCCTTGACATATTTGACACTATCACGGCTCTTAACAATTGAATCATCAATCTGCTTCAAACCCTCTTGCACAACTAAATTTAGTATGTGTGCACAACATCGCATGTGAAATAGATCGCCATTGTGTACAAGAACCCCTTTCACAACTAGTTGCTCGCTTAACATGTCAACAGAAACACCATTCGCAGAAGCATTATCCAATGTCACACTAAACACCTTGTTTTCAATTCCCCATTCACTCAAAAATGCATAAAGCTTCTCAGACAAAGCAACACCACTATGTGGGGGTGGCATAAAACTCAAGTTTAACACTCTTTTCTGCAAGTTCCAATTCTTATCTATGAAATGCGCAGTGAGACAAACATATCCATCACTAGTCAAAGAAGTCCATGCATCAGAAGTAAAGCTAATTCTACCTGGGATAGTCTCTAACATCAATTTAAGTCGAAGCTTTTCCCTCTTGTAAAGCTTTAAAGCGTCAGCCTTTGCAGTATTTCTAGAGACCAATTCAATTTGAGGATGCAAGTACTGAAATATAGACCTTATTCCCGCATATTCAACAAAACTAAAAGGTAGATCATGCATGATTATAGCTGCTACAACCAACTCACGAAATTTTTCGGGATCATACTTACCTCCACCAAGTTTCACTGCACCAGCTTCTTGGGCAATGAGCATCTGCCCTATATCACGGTAGGAGGTTTTCAGACAATTCACAAGATGGCGTTTTAGATTACCAGTTCCGTACTTGCTGTCCGCGAGGTACACAGAGCTACAATGTTTGCACTTGGCTTTCAATTTCTTGTCCGGGCCCAAAGGAAGATGAACAAAGTGACTCCAAACTTTTGAGGTCAGCTTCCTTTTTCTTTTCTGGAGTTCGACGCCTTGAGTTTGTGTATTAAAACTCGATCCGTCAATCTCTTCAACCTCAATATCCACACTTTGAGACTCAATTGACTCAAGATCAATTTCCATTGTGTTAAATTAATCTGCACAAACACAGTTTATTAATTTGTAGTATCACAAGTCACAACTTTGTTCCTGACCAAATATTGAAAAGCAAATGAACAATTCATTGTCATTTTTATCTCATGTAGTATCTTCAATAAAACAAGTCTCTGTATCCCTTCCTTGATATCTATTGTCAAATTGGTATCTAAATCTTATATTATTTCTTTGGCAGGGACGGTGGAATGAAAGGCTACTTGGAAGGGTGACAGGCTGCCCTACCAAATTCATTGCTTTATGAATAAATGTATTATGTTATGTTCTTATCCATTTCTGCTGTTAACGAATATTGAATTGTGTTCCAATTTTTCCCCATGTATTAAAGTTCTCTGTATTTAGATATCCCACCATTCGGGACCTACAAACAATTCCATGTCCAATTTATTTCTTCCACTCAAATTAACCCTCGACTTGCATTAAGGTCAGATTAATAAAAATTTATTCCTCCAAATTCTCATCCCATGCTGGATTGGGCAGGCAAACTGTTAATAAACATGAGATCTCAATAAGATAATAAACATTGTACAGAGACAGATAAGAGCAAATGAACAATTCATTTAGGTCGTTTATCTCAATAAGATAATAAACATTGTACAGAGACAGATAATAAACATTAAGGTCGTTTATCTCATGAGCAAATGAGCAAATGAACAATTCATTGTCGTTTATCTCATTAGCAAATGAGCAAATGAACAATTCATTGTCGTTTATCTCATTAGCAAATGAGCAAATGAACAATTAATCTGCACAAGCAAATCCGAAAACTTAAATCGAAAACCGCAATCCATTGTCATTTTTATCTCATCCCTTGTCGTTTTTATCTCATCCCTTTCTCAGTTGGTTGTCGTTTTTATGTATTACTGTCGTTTTAATGTATTACTTTGCCTGAATTTATGAGAAATGAACAATTCGAATTTAATGCAACCAGAATTTACCTTAATCTTTGCCGGTGGCGAGTAGAGAGGAAAAAGAAGTGGCGGTGGTCCGGTGGTCTGAGAGATCACGCGCGCGGTGGTCCTCCGGTGGACTGAGAGCTCAGGCGGCGGTGGTGAGGCGATGAAGAGAAAATGAGAGAGACGGGAGTGGCGAGTGGAGAGGAAATATCATGCGGTGGTCCGGTGGTCTAAGAGATCACGCCGTGGTCCTCCGGTGGACTGAGAGCTCAGGCGGCGGCGAGGCGGTGAAGAGAAAATGGGAGAGACGGGAGTGGCGAGTGGAGAGGAAATATCATGCGGTGGTCCGGTGGTCTGAGAGATCACGCCGTGGTCCTCCGGTGGACTGAGAGCTCAGTCGGCGGTGAGGCGGTGAAGAGAAAATGGGAGAGACGAGAGTCGAGAGACCGATGTTTTGTGTGGCGAGTGGGGAGGAAAGATTATGCGGTGGTCCGGCAGACTAAGAGAAGTGGCGGTGGTCCGGACCGTCCGGTGGTCTGAGAGATCACGCGGTGGTCCTCCGGTGGTCTGAGATATCACGAGGTGCTCAGGCGGCGGTGAGGCAGTGAAGGGAAAATGAGAGAGACGAGAGTCGAGAGAGAAGAAATGAGAAACAGAGAAAATGTTATGTGAGGCGGCGTGAATGGTGAGGAGAGGTAGTGTGAAAGTGAAACATTTTTAACCTAGCTATTAAACGGGTAATAAATGGGTAATAAACGGGTTATATAATCGTGTTACCTAAATATGACACGTTTAATAAATGGGTTATGACGGGTCAATTTCAGGTTGACAGGTCAACCTGAAAATGACCCGTTATTTAATCGTGTTTCACGGGTTCGACCTGATTTTGACCCGGACCTATTTATGATAAACCCAAACCCGCTAATTTTGTGCGGGTTTCGAGTCGTGTCGTCGTGTCGATACCCGAATTGCCACCCCTACTCACCACCTTCCTCACTATCATTTTCTCTCAACTCTGTTACGCCAAAACTCCCATCGCCTCTCCTGCAGAGTACAGTTGCCGTTTGGTTCTTCTTCTGCTATTTGATTTAAGGTTATTCACTTAGCTTCTTCTTTTTTTTTTTCATTTTTATTGTTAATGGTTTCCTTAATGTCGTATTAAGAAGCTTTTTATGGTTCTAAATACTTGTCTTTATTGCAAAAGTTATTCTTTAAAGACTGTTTGGAGCCCAGATTTTAAGAGGAAAAGGAAAAAAAAAAAAAAAAGGAGAAAAAATATTGATTGCGTTTGAAATTGTTTTCAAAAAAATTTTCGTACTTCTTTTAAGGCATAAAAGCGAAAACAGTCTACAAATCACATTTGTTTAATAAAATTTTGAAAATGGAAACGAAAACAAAAAACAATGAAAATGATTTTTATAAAGAAAATAGAAAACGATTGAAAGTTTTTTCCTTTTCCATTTTCATTTTCTAGTACTTATCAATAAAGTTATATTAAATAATTAATTATTAATTACTAATTATATTATATATTAATTAATAATTAATAAATAGATATACATAATAACTAATAAATAGATAGTAATTACTTAATTATTAATTAAATGTTAATTTATTATTATTAATTTTTAATTTTATTAATAAAATAATAAAAATATAGTAACTAATTATTTAGTTAAAGATTTATTAATTGTCAAAAATTAATTATATAACATATTAACAATGAAATAAGTAATAATAGGTTATTAAATAAATAATTAGTAATTAATATATCAATCATATATTATGTTAACTATAATTTATTAACTAGTAAATAGTTGGTAACTAAAAAATAAATAGTAATTACTGAATTAATAATTAATATTAAATTATAATTATCAATATGTAATATATTAATTAATAATAATTAATAATTGATAATTAGTAATTAATCATTATAAAAAGAATAATTATCAAAAATTGATCATGTGATATATCAAATAATATATTATTAAATAAACATTAGTAATTAATTAACTACTTATTTAATTATGTAACTAAAACTTAAGGTGTGTTTGGTTGCAGTGACAGAATGGTAATAGAATGAAATTGGAATGTGCTGAAATCATAATATGATTCTTTACTTTGGTTGGAACTATAGAATCAATACCTAAATGAAGAGTATGTTGTTTGGTTGACAACGGAATAAAATGAAAATAAATTGTATTTTGACAAAAATACTATTGATTAATAATCATAAAAAATTCACTATTTAATTACTTAAAATAGTAAAAAAGTAAATTAATTATTGAAAAAACTTTTTATTTGAAAAATAAAATTTTAAAACTATATTTCAATGGTGAAAAAAATACTAATTGATATTTTTATGTAATAATAAATTATCACAGGCTCAAATATGATCAATTTTGACATCTACCATGATATGCATCGAGTAAAATAATCACTTTGACCCCTGTCAATAACAAAAATGAACCAATATATCATTCAACTATACATATAATCCCAAAATATAGTCATACACCAAAACTAGTAGATTCACTTATATATAGCATTCATATTGCCAAGTCAAGTAAATTCTTAGTTAATATAATTTAACAAAGTGAAATGTCTTCCCTTGATGCCCATCTGTCCCAGATGAGTAAGCTGTCGACATGAAGCCTCGAACAAGTGGAAAGAGTGGTTCGATACCATAATCCGTTAGTGGTCTGTGCTCAAGAATATCATCATGAGATTTCACAATACAGACTACAATAAAAAGCAAACGAATTTAGGACCACAAATAACTGGAAAAAACTTACATGTTATGCTTCTTAATCGCATTGAGAAACTAACTACTTAAAACGAGTGTAAATTTGGACAAATTTATATAAACATGATATCTTCAACCTTAACATAGATCGTTTTTGTTTTTTGTTTTTTGTTTTCCCCAATAGGGAAAACCAAAATTTGAGAATTCGAGGTATTTGAGACAATAGAAACATTCAAGTAGTCTGAACAGGAAAATGTAATATTTTAAGGCTCAATACTCACATACAATAGATAATCGCATGCACCTAACATAATAATTAGAACTGCTATCACTATCGAAATAATAATTATAACCACTACGTCGAAAAGAGATAGTAGATCAAAAACATAAACGTGATAAAACAATAGTGAATTAAAAATAAGAACTGAACCTTCCGTTGGTGGTGTCTCACTCACAAAAGATGTGTCACTCATCTCACACCTCTAGAAAAACTGAGTCAAGTACTGAAATAAAGTGGATAGTACTTGAAATAAACTCCATGCTTCCGTTCAACTAGCTATATATTGCAGCGTGCCCGGCTTTAAATGATAAGGTCTGCGTCCTATGTATTACACTTATCCTTTTATATATGTTTTTTTATGGAATAATTTCAAGGAATAGCACTTTTAGCAGTAAAGAACTAAAAAAATTCAGCCGGAGACAGTACAACATTCATCACATTTTTCCCTAGCTATATACTTGACTAATTTATTTAGGCAAAAGCAGCACCCGGAAACCTAATATCTATCAGATTCAGCTCAACAAGTAAACTGCCTAAATACTCCAGATCACACAGAATTACACCCAACTGAAAACTTGTGCAATTAAGGACTTACTAAGAACAATTTGGTTAGATCTATTAGTCCAACACATATCACAAAATAACTCACCCTCCACTTAAGAAGAATCGAGAGTGGCATATAAAACCTCGAGCGGAGCCCTGGGTGGATGAAGTATGCAACTTGAAGCCTGTCCTTGAAATCAGAGGAAGGTCCACATAAATCCACCTCAGGATAGTTATTACTACTTTGACTAACGCCTTCTACACATTTTTCATATCATCCAATCACAGAATTTTTCTTACCATATAGAAGCAAAATTCCTCACTGTTCTGTAACTCCAAGTTTATGCCTTTGTTGGGCCAATTTTCTCTTGCACTGCTTTCTTTTAACTTCAAATTACAAACTCAACAATGGCTTTTAGGAAATAAAACCAGGAAAATAGAGGATTAAAAATATTAATGATAACAATTGTAAAGATTTAACTTTTTCTCTCTGAAAGTTAATTCAATTTCAAGGCAAAAATGATTGATAAAGCCCCAATCCAAAAGCAATTTAAACCCAAAAAAATTCACAAAAAAATATTTACTGAAACTAAATCCCTCAAAAAAAAAAACTCATCTTTTTTCAGACAAATACAATCCATCTTCCATAAGAATCCAAACACTAACGGAAACCAATTAAAAAATACCATAAATTTCTCATCAATTAGTCAAATTGAACTCAAATATGAAAAACGGAACAAAAAGCATAAACAAACCAAACCCCGTAGTCAAAATCAAGGATGGAGCAAAAAGCTTTTACCCGAGAGTGTTTGCTTACCGGTAAAGTATTTTCCAACAATTCGAATAATCCGATAGCTGGACTAAAGAAAAAGTACTGTTAAAAAGAAGATTTACCGATGTGACTAACTAAGCACAAATTCTTCCCTCAACAACACTTTCTCATAGCCCGAACCATTCCATCCAAATGCCATAAACATGTTTCCCTACTTCATTTACCTTTTTTTCCCTCTCTTTTTTGCCTTTTCCTTTCCCTCTCTCTTTCTTCATCACTTAGGGAAATGACAGGTTTTTGTTTTCACTCTTCATTCTTTCTTTTCCATATTTCGTTTGCCTTTTTTCCTCACTCCTTTTTACCTTTCCTTTTCTTCACTCTGTTCTCATAGCCAAATCATTCCATCCAAATGCCACAAACATTTTTCCCTGCTTCATTAACCTTTTTTTTCATCTCACTCTTTTTAACCTTTCCTTTCCTTCTCTCTCTCTCTCTCTCTCTCTCTCTCTCTCTCTCTTCATGGGTTAGGAAATGACGGTTTTTTGTTTTCACTCTTCATTCTTTTCATCTCATTCTTTTTAACCTTTCCTTTCCTCGTTCAAGTCCTAAATAAAATATGGAGTTGATCGCCACATCCTCTTATTAAGTTCACTCCCTGACTTGTAACAACAAAAATGCACCAGTAAGTATCACCTTAAGAAAGATACGGCCTCAACAAAAATTGCATAAGTTTTACAAAAACTACACTCACTTGTCCCCACTGTGAATTGTGTAAAAAGCTTTGTTTATCATGATAACCTATCTTGAAACCCCACTACTCAGTTACAAAATTCAACAAAAATTCATTCACAGTTTTCACAACTAATGTAAAAGACAAGACATAAATTTTGAACAATTAATAGTTTAAAAGTAACTATTTGAAAAATTAAAAGAAAACATAAAAGTCACAATCACAATACACCAAGCATCTCAACACCTTAGAAAATCACAAAATTTCTTTCCAAAGATCACACCATCTCCTAAAACCCAATCGTTCTCATATAGTTTACCTACCAAATATTAACTCAAATTGCTTTAGACATACGAAAACAACAAGTCATTGCTACAAAAATAACAACTACTTACAGCAAGCTGTGGGGATTTCCTACAATGAAAGATGAAAATGAAAATGTCAAACTCAAGTTCTAATAGAACAAATGAACACACATCAATACAACAAAATAAAATAAATCAGAGAGAAAGAAGGAAATAAATAGAACTATAAAACTCACATCGACACGGTTCCATTGAATTGGTAGAAAGAATGTTTAGCATAAATTGGTTGATTGGTTGCATTGAAATGGTTTATTAGGGATTAAATAAATAAAAAAAAACTAAATATTTTTCTACAACCGTGAATTCATTTAACAAGGTAAATTCAATCAGAGCAGCTATTTGCATTCAATTTTTGGACTGGAATAAATAAAATCCAAATATTTTTCCCAAAATCACTAATTCAACAACTGGGTAAATACAATCACAAACTAAATTGACACCCAGAATAAAGAAGATGACCAAAAAATGTAAACATAAGATGAGAAAGACAAAAAAGCAAACCTTTAGGGCTGAGTAAGAACGCTGCGACAGAAACCATGAACCCGCAGAAAAAATAAATAACTTGTATCATAAATGTGAAAGAAGAGAAAAACGAACAGCAGAGAGCACACTAAAAGAGGCAAAGAAGGGAAGAAATGAAGAAAAAAAATTTCATATCACCGATTCAATAGCGAAAATTTCGCAAGACATGCATTTATGAACAAACAAATTCCAAAAATAACAAATCATAACTCTAAGAAGAGAACAGGAAAAACCAAACGATCTCTCAAGAAATCCAAACCCTAGGTCTGATCAAGGACACCTAAGCGACAACGGCATCATGTAGCCCAAAATCCAACTGCATTTCTGATGGCCATAACTCTCTAGAAGGAAAAAGTCACGAAAATAAAAAAAAAATTACAAGTTATACAGCGAAAATTATAAATTAAAAAAATTACATGATTTCTGAATAAATAAATAAAGAAAAAGTAACGTGAAAAAGAAGATTTACCAATGCAACTAAGTGCATATTCTTCCCTGAACAACACTTTCTCATAGCCCGAACCATTCCATCCAAATGCCATAACCATGTTTTCCTACTTCATCTACCTTTTTTTTGTCTCTCTTCTTTTACCTTCCCTTTCCCTCTTTCTCTTTCTAAATGGCTTAGGAAATGACGGTTTTTTGTTTTCACTCTTCATTCTTTCTTTTCCATATATCGTTTGCCTTTTTTCCTCTCACTCCTTCTTACCTTTCCTTTTCTTCTCTCTGTTCTCATAGCCCGAATCATTCCATCCAAATGCCACAAACATTTTTCACTACTTCATTTACCTTTTTTTTTCATCTCACTCTTTTTAACCTTTCCTTTCCTTCTTTCTCTCTCTTTATGGGTTAGGAAATGACGGTTTTTTATTTTCACTCTTCATTCTTTGTTTTCCCTATATCATTTACCTTTTTTTTCATCTCACTCTTTTTTACCTTTCCTTTTCCTTCTTTCTCTCTCTTCATGGGTTAGGAAATAACGGTATTTTTGTTTTCACTCTTCATTCTTTGTTTTACCTATATCATTTGCCATTTTTCCTCCTTCACTCCTTTTTACCTTTCCTTTTCTTCTCTCTGCCAACTCCCCTCCCCCCCTGCCAACTACCCTCCGCCCCTCATTTGCCATTTTTCCTCCTTCACCCCTTTTTACCTTTCCTTTTCTTCTCTCTGCCAACTCCCTTCCCCCCCTTGCCAACTACCCCCCGCCCCCCCTCTTTCTCCGTCTCTCCATTGCTTGGTGAATAACGGAAGGAAAGTTACCTACAACCAAAATGACAATGAGGACAATAAATCAGGATGAACACAGCATTAAGATATCAAAAAGAAAACAAAACCAAAAGAACAAAACTATCTCCCTCTTCATGGCTTAAGAATTCCTCGTTCAAGTAAAGTTCTAAATAAAATATGGAGTTGATCGCCAGATCCTCTTGTCACTCCCTGACTTGCAAAAGATAGGGCCTCAACAAAAATTGCATAAGTTTTACAAAAACTACTACTCACTTGTCCCCATTGTGAATTGTGTAAAAAGCTTTGTGTATCATGATAACCTATTAGGAAACCCCACTACTCAGTTACATAATTCAACAAAAATTCATTCACAATTTTCACAACTAATGTAAAAGACAAGATAGAAATTTTGAACAATTACTAGTTTAAAAGTAACTATTTGAAAAATTAAAAGAAAACATAAAAGTCACAATCACAATACACCAAGCATCTCAGCACCTTAGAAAATCACAAAATTTATGTCCAAAGATCACACCATCTCCTAACCCAAACGTTCTCATATAGTTTACCTACAAAATATAATCTCAAATGGCTTTAGACATACAAAAACAACAAGTCATTGCAACAAAAATAACAAGCACTTACAAACTTTTGATCAGAATTCAACCAAATGCTTGAAGAATAATAATAAAAGTGTATAAAAAACAAGTCATTGCAACAAAAGTGCATAAGAAGTTTAATTATTTTTTCAAATTACAATAAGGTGTGAAAATTTGAAGAAAATAAATAGAAAACTAAAAATAAAAAAATTGAAATACATTATCTAGTTCAATGAAAATTTATGCTCGAATTTAATAATATTTAGGAAAATTGTCGTAATATTAAGTAAATAAAATAATAAATAAAGGTCATCATCTCTCTTATTGTTCTAACATTTTGCAAGTAAAATACGTAAAATAGATGGAAAAAAAAAAAAGCTAAGATCAAAGATATCAAAAAAATCTATTTCACCAATATTTGATGCCAAAAAAACTAATTAAATTAGTGACACACACCTCTCTGAGGAATCAAATAAATATATTTCAACAATATTTGACGCGAAAAAAACTAATTGAAGTAGTGACACATATACCACAAAGATGAATCTACACGCTACCATCTTTAGGTCTAGTAAGCAATAATTAGTTATCTAAAAAGAATTCATAAATTAATATTGAGAAGAACTTATACTACCTTATGCGCCAAATAAAGACACAAAGGACTCTCCCTTCATATGGATATGGATTTTTCATACTTTCTTTCTATGATAGAAACATTGAAAAATAGATAAGCTTATATAAAAGGTTTGATTTCACTAGCTTAAGAAGATGTAAGGAAGAACTCAAATAAATATAAGAGAATTGAAAATAATGGCATAGATCGATCAACAAAAAAAGGGAAGAAGTTAAAGAGTGCTAAGTGTTTAAATAAATGCATAACCATTAGACAAAGGCACATATAACTTTATAGCTGAAATTTCCACACAAATGGTCTATTCTCCACATCACTGATTTCAATAGCGGAAATTTCACAAGACATGCAAATATGAACCAAAAAAATTCCGAACATAATAAATCATAAATATAAGAAGAGAACAGGAAAAACCAAACAATCTGCAAGTAAACCAAACCCTGGGGCTAATCAGGGACCCCTAAGAGAACCGCACAAGGCACACCAAGAACCCAACTTCATTTCTGATGGCTCTCACTCTTTATAACAAAAATGTCCCGGAAATAAAATAAAAAATAAAAAAAAACAAAAAAAAAAAAAACGAGTTATGTAGAGAAAATTACAAATTAAAACAATTACATGATTTCTAAATAAGAAATAGGAATGTGAAAAAGAAGATTTACCAATGTGCATCTCACTCTTTGTTACCTTTCCTTTCAATTACAAATAGGAATAAGAACATTTTTCCCTACTTCATTTACCTTTTTTTTCATCTCACTCTTTGTTACCTTTCCTTTCCTTCTTTCGCTCTCTTCATGGGTTAAGAAATGACGGTTTTTTGTTTTCACTCTTCATTCTTTATTTTCCCTATATCCTTTGCCTTTTTTCCTCTCTCACCCCTTTTTACCATTCCTTTTCTTTCCTCCGAGCCCTTCCCGCCCCCCACCCACCTTTTCTTTCTCTGTCTCTCCATTGCTTGGTGAATAACGGGAGGAAAGGTTACCTACAACCAAAATGATGATGAGGACATTAAATCGGGACGAACACAGCATTAAGAGATAAAAAAGAAAACAAAACCAAAAGAACAAATCTCTCTCCCTCTTCATGGCTTAAGTTCCTCGTTCAAGGAAGTTCTAAGTAAAATATGGAGTTGATTGCCAGATCCCCTTGTTAAGTTCACTCCTTGACTTGTAATAATGAAAATGCACCGGTAAGTATCACCTTGAGAAAGATAGGGCCTCAACAAAAATTGCATAAGTTTTACAAAAACTACTACTCACTTGTCCCCATTATGAATTGTGTAAAAAGCTTTGTTTATCATGATATCAGTTACAAAATTCAACAAAAATTCATTCACAATTTTCACAACTAATGTAAAACACAAGACATAAATTTTGAACAATTACTAGTTTAAAAGTAACTATTTGAACAATTAAAAGAAAACATAAAAGTCACAATCACAATACACAAAGCATCTCAGCACCTTAGAAAATCACAATTTCTTTCCAAAGATCACACCATCTCCTAAAACCCAAACGTTCTCATATAGTTTACCTACCAAATATAATCTCAAATGGCTTTAGACATACAAAAACAACAAGTCATTGCAACAAAAATAACAAGCACTTACAAACTTTTGATCAGAATTCAACCAAATGTTTGAAGAATAATAATAAAAAAAGTGCATAAAAAACGTTTCCTTTAAATAAATCACCAAAAAGGAAAAACAATCGTATGAGTATGAGTAACAAGGACAACTAAATTATAAGCTAACTCTCATGAAATTCATTATGGAAGGCAACTTTAATGGCTCTTATAATAATTCTAATTCAAACTTAGCAATAACAGAGCAAGTGCACAGTAAACAATGTTTAAATTATAGTTTCATGGATCAAAATCAATGTTTCATGGATAAAATGGAATTTGCATATTCAATCTACTCCCTCTCCCTCTCATGGAATTCTTTATGGAAGACAACTTTAACAGCTCTTATAATAATTCTAATTCAAACTCAGCAATAACATAGTGTGCACAGTAAACAATGATTAAATAATAGTTTCATGAAAATCAATGTTTCACGGATTCAATGGAATTTGCATCTTACTCAAAGTCAACAATTACAGAGCAAATGCACAGTTAACAATGTTTAAATTATAGTTTCATGGATCAAAATCAATATTTCGGGAATTCAATGGAATTTGCATATTCAGTCTACTCTCGCTCTCTCTCTCTCATGGAATTCTTTATATAAGACAACTCTAACGGCTGTTATAATCTAATTCAAAGTCAGCAATAACATAGCAAGTGCACAGTAAATAATGTTAAATTATAGTTTCATGGATCAAAATCAATGTTTCATGGATTCAATGGAATTTGCATATTTAGTCTAAAATCTCTCTCTCTCATGGAATTCTTTATCGAAGACAACTTTAACGGCTCTTATAATAACACAAGTGCACAGTAAACAATGTTCAAATTATAGTTTCATGGATCGAAATCAATGTTTCATGAATTCAAAGGAATTTGCATATTCAGCCTACTCTCTCTCTCTCATGGAATTCCTCATCGAAGACAACTTTAATGGCTCTTATAATAATTCTAATTCAAACTCAGCAATAACAGAGCAAGAGCACGGTAAACAATGTTTAAATTATAGTTTCATAGACCAAAATCAATGTTTCATGGATTCAATGGAATTTGCATATTAAGTCTAAAATTCTAAATAAAACTGCTCTCTCTCTCTCTCTCTCTCTCTGAGAAGATTTCAAGATTACCTTTTAAACTTCAGTTGTGAGACAAAAACAAATGGGAAAATAATAAAGTTGACAATCAAACAAGCCGCCCAAACAAAAACCTAAACAAAAAATTGGAAAAAAGGAAAGAATACAAAATCCACAAGGGGAAAAAAACGTAGCTATCAACAATTAAGAAAAATGCTCACCACAGTCAAAGTTGATTAGAAGAAGGAGAATACACTCACAGACACCGACGAGATGAGTCGACACCAAGGATATGAAATTCCAAAGGAGATCACCAGGCAAAGGTTGTGTGACTTTGATCTGAGAAAGCAAGAGCCCAGAAATGAAAGAGATGGTCCCAGATGAAAAGAATAGGGTTTTCAAAATTTGAAGTACCATCAGAAAATTTTTAAAGAAAAAACGAACACCCAAACGAAGATATCAAATAAATCTATTTCACCAATATTTGATGCGAAACAAACTAATTAAATTAGCGACACAAATGTCTCTAAGAGGAATCAAATAAATCTATTTCAACAATATTTGACGCAAAAAAAGCTAATTAAAGTAGTGACACACATACCTCAAAGACGAATCTACACGCTACCATCTTTAGGTCTACTAAGCAATAATTAGTTATCTAAAAAGAATTTATAAATTAATATTGAGAAGAACTTACACTACCTTATGCGCCAGATAAAGACATAAAGGACTCTCTCTTCATATGGATATAGATTCTTCTTATTTTCTTTCTATGATGGAAACATTGAAAAATAGATAAGCTTATATAAAAGGTTGATTTCACTAGCTTAAGAAGATGTAAGGAAGAACTCTCAAATAAATATAAGAGAGGTGAAAATAATGGCATAGATCGATCAACAAAAAAAGGGAAGAAGTTAAAGAGAGCTAAGTGTTTAAATAAATGCATAACCACTAGACAAAGGCACATATAAACTTTATAGCTGAAATTTCCGCACAAATGGTCTATTCTCCACATCACTAATTCAATAGCGGAAATTTCACAAGACATGCAAATATGAACCAAAAAAATTCCTAACATAATAAATCATAAACATAAGAAGAGAACAGGAAAAACCAAACAATCTGCAAGTAAACCAAACCCTAGGACTGATCAGGGACCCCTAAGAGAATGGCACAAGGAAGACCAAGAACCCAACGTGATTTCTGATGGCCCTCACTCTTTATAACGAAAAAAAAAATCCCGAATATTAAAAAAAAAAGAGTTATGTAGAGAAAATTACAAATTAAAAAAATTACATGATTTCAGAATAAATAAATAAATAAAAAGAAATAGGAATGTGAAAAAGAAGATTTACCAATGTGCCTAAGTAAGCGAAAATTCTGCCCTCAACAACCCTTTCTCATAGCCTGAACAATTCCAACCAAATGCCACAAACATTTTTTCCTAATTCATTTACCCTATTTTTCGTCTCACTCTTTTTTACCTCACCTTTCCCTCTCTCTTCGTGGCTTAGGAAATGGCAGGTTTTTTGTTTTCACTCTTCATTCTTTGTTTTCGTCTCACTCTTTTTTACCTCACCTTTCCCTCTCTTTCTCTCTCTCTTCGTGGCTTAGGAAATGGTAGGTTTTTTGTTTTCACTCTTCATTCTTTGTTTTCCCTATATCCTTTGCCTTTTTTCCTCTCTTCACTCCTTTTTACCTATCTTTTCTTTTCTCTGACACCCCCCTTTTCTTTCTCTGTCTCTCCTTTGCTTGGTGAATAACGGGAGGAAAGGTTACCTACAACCAAAATGGCAATGAGGACATTAAATCAGGACGAACACAGCATTAAAAGATCAAAACGAAAACAAAACCAAAATAACAAATCTATATCCCTCTTCATGGCTCAAGAATTCCTCATTCAAGTAAAGTTCTAAATAAAATATGGTGTTGATCGCCAGATCCTGTTGTTAAGTACACTCCCTGACTTGTAACAACGAAAATGCACCAGTAAATATCACCTTAAGAAAGATAGGGCCTTAAAAAAATTGTAGAAGTTTTAAAAAAACTACTAGAACAAATGAACAAACATAAATAGAACTATAAAAAGATGAAAATGAAAATGTCAAATTCAAGTTCTAATAGAACAAATGAACAAACATCAATACAACGAAATAAAATAAATCAGAGAGAAAGAAGGAAATAAATAGAACTATAAAACTCACATCGACACGGTTCCATTGAATTGGTAGATAGAAGGTTTAGCATAAATTGGTTGATTGGTTGCATTGAAATGGTTTATTAGGGATTGAATAAATAAAAAAAAAAACTAAATAATTTTCTACAACCATTAATTCATTTAACAAGGTAAATTCAATCAGAGCAGCTATTTGCATTCAATTTTTGGACTGGAATAAATAAAATCCAAATATTTTTCCCAAAATCACTAATTCAACAACTGGGTAAATACAATCACAAACTAAATTGACACCCAGAATAAAGAAGATGACCAGAAAATGTAAACATAAGATGAGAAGACACGAAACCAAACCTTTAGGGCTCAGTAGGAACCATGAACCCACAGAAAAGACAAATAACTTGGATCATAAATGTGAAAGAAGAGAAAAACAAACAGCGGAGAGCACACTAAAAGAGGCGAAGGGAATAAATGAAGATACAAAATTCCATATCACTGATTCAATAGCAAAAATTACACGAGATATGCAAATATGAACAAATAAATTTCCTAAAATAAAAAATCATAAATACAAGAAGAGAATAGGAAAAACCAAACAAATTTGCAAGAAAACCAAACCCTATAGGATCAGGAACCCCTAAGCAACATCGGCACCAAGCAGACCAAAAATCCAACTTGATTTCTGATGGCCATCACTCTGTATATCGAAAAAATAACGAAAAGGAAAAAATAAATTACAAGTTATATAGAGAAAATTATAAATTAAAAAAACAACTTGATTTCTGAATAAATAAATAAAGAAATAGGAAAGTGAAAAAGAAAATTTACCAATGTGCCGAACTAAGCGCAAATTCTTCCTCGAAAATGCTTTCTCATAGCTGGATCCATTCCATCCAAACGCCATAAACATTTTTCTATTAAATTAATTCATTTATTTGCTAAATAATATATTCCTTTTTCATCATAAAGTAAATGAGCGAAGATTTTCTCAGGAACCAAACAAAAGAAAGAAATGAAAATAAACCCTTGCGAAGCTTGTGTTCGATTGTTTGGTGAGAAAGGCGGGCGGCGAAGGGAGTGCAGCAAGACTGTAAGAGCCGCCGAGGAGGTTGGGATCACCGAGAGGGAAAGATAGAGAGGAACGGAGGAGCAAAGATAGGCGTGATAGACGGCGTTGTCGTGAGGGATGAAGTCGGTGCAGTCGATGCTTCTTGCTTTGATCGGATGGTACGTCTCTGCGTAGATCACTACATTTACGTTGTCCCGCAGAAAAGACAAATAACTTGTATCATAAATGTGAAAGAAGAGAAAAACGAACAGCAGAGAGCACACTAAAAGAGGCAAAGAAGGGAAGAAATGAAGAAAAAAATTTCCATATCACTAATTCAAAAGCGGAAATTTCACAAGACATGCAAATATGAACAAAACAAATTCCAAAAATAATAAATCATAAATATAAGAAGAGAATAGGAAAACCAAACAAATTCTCAAGAAATCCAAACCCTAGTCTGATCAGGGACATGTAAGCGGCAATGGCATCAAGCCGACCAAAAATATAACTTCATTTCTGATGGCCATCACTCTCTAGAAGGAAACAAATCACGAAATTACATAAAAAAAAATTACAAGTTATATAGAGAAAAGTATAAATTAAAAAAATTACTTGATTTCTTAATAAATAAATAGAGAAAAAGTACTGTGAAAAAGAAGATTTACCAATGTGACTAAGTGCAAATTCTTCCCTAAACAACACTTTCTCATAGCCCGAACCATTCCATCCAAATGCCATAAACATGTTTCCCTACTTCATTTACCTTTTTTTCGTCTCTCTTCTTTTACCTTCCCTTTCCCTCTTTCTCTTTCTCTTTCTTCATGGCTTAGGAAATGACGGTTTTTTTGTTTTCACTCTTCATTCTTTCTTTTCCATATATCGTTTGCCTTTTTTCCTCTCACTCCTTCTTACCTTTCCTTTTCTTCTCTCTGTTCTCATAGCCCGAATCATTCCATCCAAATGCCATAAACATTTTTCCCTACTTCATTTACCTTTTTTTTTCATCTCACTCTTTTTAACCTTTCCTTTCCTTCTTTGATGACGAGGACACTAAATTGGGACGAACACAGTAATAAAACAAAACCAAACGAACAAATCTATCTCCCTCTTCATGGCTCAAGAATTCCTCGCTCAAGTAAAGTTCTAAGTAAAATATGGAGTTGATCGCCAGATCCTCTTGTTAAGTACACTCCCTGACTTGTAACAACGAAAATGCACCAGTAAGTTATCACCTTAAGAAAGATAGGGCCTCAACAAAAATTGCAGAAGTTTTACAAAAACTACTACTCACTTGTCCCCATTGTGAATTGTCCAAATACTTTTCCCAAAACAAGGTAAATACAATCAGAAACTAAATTGATACCCAGAATAAACAAGATGACCAGAAAAAGTAAACATAAGAAGAGAAAACACAAAAGCAAACCTTTAGGGCTCAGTAGGAACGCTTTAGAAACCATGAACCCACAAAAAAGACAAATAACTTGGATCATAAATGTGAAAGAAGAGAAAAACAAACAGCGGAGAGCACACTAAAAGAGGCGAAGGGAATAAATAAACCCTTGCGAAGCTTGTGTTCGATGGTTTGGTGAGAAAGGCGGGCGGCGAAGGGAGTGCAGCAAGACTGCAAGAGCCGCCGAGGAGGTTGGGATCACCGAGAGGGTCATCTGCAAAAAAGAGAATTTCACATTTTTGGTTAGGAACGAAACGACAATGTTTAGAGAGAGAGAGAGAGAGAGAGAGAGAGAGAGAGAGAGAGAGAGTAGGAGAAACGAAAGATGGAGAGGAACGGAGGAGCAAAGATAGGCGTGATAGACGGCGTTGTCGTGAGGGATAAAGTCGGTGCCGTCGATGCTTCTTGCTTTGATCGGATGGTACGTCTCTGCGTAGATCACTACATTTACGTTGTCCCTGCTCACCCTGAACCCTAATTAATTTATTTGCTAAATAATATATTCCTTTTCATCATAAAGTAAATGAGCGAAGATTTTCTCAGCAACCAAACAAAAGAAAGAAATGAAAATAAACCCTTGCGAAGCTTGTGTTCGATGGTTTGGTGAGAAAGGCGGGCGGCGAAGGGAGTGCAGCAAGACTGCAAGAGCCGCCGAGGAGGTTGGGATCACCGAGAGGGTCATCTGCAAAAAAGAGAATTTCACATTTTTGGTTAGGAACGAAACGACAATGTTTAGAGAGAGAGAGAGAGAGAGAGAGAGAGTAGGAGAAACGAAAGATGGAGAGGAACGGAGGAGCAAAGATAGGCGTGATAGACGGCGTTGTCGTGAGGGATAGTCGGTGCCGTCGATGCTTCTTGCTTTGATCGGATGGTACGTCTATGCGTAGATCACTACATTTACGTTGTCCCTGCTCACCCTGAACCCTAATTAATTTATTTGCTAAATAATATATTCCTTTTCATCATAAAGTAAATGAGCGAAGATTTTCTCAGCAACCAAACAAAAGAAAGAAATGAAAATAAACCCTTGCGAAGCTTGTGTTCGATGGTTTGGTGAGAAAGGCGGGCGGCGAAGGGAGTGCAGCAAGACTGCAAGAGCCGCCGAGGAGGTTGGGATCACCGAGAGGGTCATCTGCAAAAAAGAGAATTTCACATTTTTGGTTAGGAACGAAACGACAATGTTTAGAGAGAGAGAGAGAGAGAGAGAGAGAGTAGGAGAAACGAAAGATGGAGAGGAACGGAGGAGCAAAGATAGGCGTGATAGACGGCGTTGTCGTGAGGGATAGTCGGTGCCGTCGATGCTTCTTGCTTTGATCGGATGGTACGTCTATGCGTAGATCACTACATTTACGTTGTCCCTGCTCACCCTGAACCCTAATTAATTTATTTGCTAAATAATATATTCCTTTTCATCATAAAGTAAATGAGCGAAGATTTTCTCAGCAACCAAACAAAAGAAAGAAATGAAAATAAACCCTTGCGAAGCTTGTGTTCGATGGTTTGGTGAGAAAGGCGGGCGGCGAAGGGAGTGCAGCAAGACTGCAAGAGCCGCCGAGGAGGTTGGGATCACCGAGAGGGTCATCTGCAAAAAAGAGAATTTCACATTTTTGGTTAGGAACGAAACGACAATGTTTAGAGAGAGAGAGAGATAGGAGAAACGAAAGATGGAGAGGAACGGAGGAGCAAAGATAGGCGTGATAGACGGCGTTGTCGTGAGGGATAGTCGGTGCCGTCGATGCTTCTTGCTTTGATCGGATGGTACGTCTATGCGTAGATCACTACATTTACGTTGTCCCTGCTCACCCTGAACCCTAATTAATTTATTTGCTAAATAATATATTCCTTTTCATCATAAAGTAAATGAGCGAAGATTTTCTCAGCAACCAAACAAAAGAAAGAAATGAAAATAAACCCTTGCGAAGCTTGTGTTCGATGGTTTGGTGAGAAAGGCGGGCGGCGAAGGGAGTGCAGCAAGACTGCAAGAGCCGCCGAGGAGGTTGGGATCACCGAGAGGGTCATCTGCAAAAAAGAGAATTTCACATTTTTGGTTAGGAACGAAACGACAATGTTTAGAGAGAGAGAGAGAGAGAGAGAGAGAGTAGGAGAAACGAAAGATGGAGAGGAACGGAGGAGCAAAGATAGGCGTGATAGACGGCGTTGTCGTGAGGGATAGTCGGTGCCGTCGATGCTTCTTGCTTTGATCGGATGGTACGTCTATGCGTAGATCACTACATTTACGTTGTCCCTGCTCACCCTGAACCCTAATTAATTTATTTGCTAAATAATATATTCCTTTTCATCATAAAGTAAATGAGCGAAGATTTTCTCAGCAACCAAACAAAAGAAAGAAATGAAAATAAACCCTTGCGAAGCTTGTGTTCGATGGTTTGGTGAGAAAGGCGGGCGGCGAAGGGAGTGCAGCAAGACTGCAAGAGCCGCCGAGGAGGTTGGGATCACCGAGAGGGTCATCTGCAAAAAAGAGAATTTCACATTTTTGGTTAGGAACGAAACGACAATGTTTAGAGAGAGAGAGAGAGAGAGAGAGAGAGAGTAGGAGAAACGAAAGATGGAGAGGAACGGAGGAGCAAAGATAGGCGTGATAGACGGCGTTGTCGTGAGGGATAGTCGGTGCCGTCGATGCTTCTTGCTTTGATCGGATGGTACGTCTATGCGTAGATCACTACATTTACGTTGTCCCTGCTCACCCTGAACCCTAATTAATTTATTTGCTAAATAATATATTCCTTTTCATCATAAAGTAAATGAGCGAAGATTTTCTCAGCAACCAAACAAAAGAAAGAAATGAAAATAAACCCTTGCGAAGCTTGTGTTCGATGGTTTGGTGAGAAAGGCGGGCGGCGAAGGGAGTGCAGCAAGACTGCAAGAGCCGCCGAGGAGGTTGGGATCACCGAGAGGGTCATCTGCAAAAAAGAGAATTTCACATTTTTGGTTAGGAATGAAACGACAATGTTTAGAGAGAGAGAGAGAGAGAGAGAGGGAGTGTAGGAGATACGAAAGATGGAGAGGAACGGAGGAGCAAAGATAGGCGTGATAGACGGCGTTGTCATGAGGGATAAAGTCGGTGCCGTCGATGCTTCTTGCTTTGATCGGATGGTACGTCTCTGCGTAGATCACTGCATTTACGTTGTCCTGCTCACCCTGAACCCTAATTAATTTATTTGCTAAATAATATATTCCTTATCATCATAAAGTAAATGAGCGAAGATTTTCTCAGGAACCAAACAAAAGAAAGAAATGAAAATAAACCCTTGCGAAGCTTGTGTTCGATGGTTTGGTGAGAAAGGCGGGTGGCGAAGGGAGTGCAGCAAGACTGTAAGAGCCGCCGAGGAGGTTGGGATCACCGAGAGGGTCATCTGCAAAAGAGAGAATTTCACATTTTTGGTTAGGAACGAAACGACAATGTTTAGAGAGAGAGAGAGAGAGAGAGGAACGGAGGAGCAAAGATAGGCGTGATAGACGGCGTTGTCGTGAGGGATGAAGTCGGTGCCGTCGATGCTTCTTGCTTTGATCGGATGGTACGTCTCTGCGTAGATCAATGCATTTACGTTGTCCCTGCTCACCCTGAACCCTAATTTCTTAAATCTGACCGCCGACGAGGCTTTTTTGCAGGTCAGAAGCAACAGCCACAATGTATCCGACGCCCCGCGGTGGTGGCTCGCTTCCGTCTCACCGCCGACAACATCGGCAGCCAGCGACCGTCTTTCTCCGCCGTGAGGTCCTCGTGGAACGAGAGAAAAAGCAAACGAGAAGAGAGAATGGGAGGAACGGGGAGAGGGGGAAGAGAACGTGAGAGGAATATAGAGAATGCAAGGGAACGGGAAGAGAGAGAGCGAAAGGAACAGAGAGGGAGAGAGAGCCTGACGGGGGGAAGAGAGAGAAACAAATTCTAGGGTTTTAAAATTAATTAAAAAAATAAGGGCACTTAGTAACGGGAAAAAAAAAAAATTTTCTTTTGGTGATTAACGGTAAAATATATTAATATATTATAAATTATGAGAAACTGCTTTGAGAAAGAAGACAAATTTAAAATTCAAATTAATAATCGCTACAATGCCGCTACCCTTTTTTTTGTTTTTTTTTTTTTTTCTCTCCCAGGTTTTCTTTCCTTTTATGTTGGTCTTTTTTTTTTTCCTTTTTTCTGTTTACTACTTATCCTAAAACTTAAAGACAGTTTTTTGTCAATAAAATTTAAAAAAAAATAACTCAAATTTTAATTTTATATAAGTTATATTCTTTTATTTTTAATTTTATTAATTTTATTAATTTTATTTAAGTTTTAATTTTAACTCAAATTATAACTCAAATTTAACTCAAAATACACTCCAAAAGAACAACCCTTAATTCTTTAATTTTACTTTCTTTTGAGTTTTTATATGTTCTTAATAATAACACACAATAACTAAAATTTAATAGATGAACCCACATAGTCTTAAGTAGTAATAAAAGAAATAAAAATCAATAAATATTGTTCATTTTTTTTTGTTTTTGATGTTTTTTTTCTTATTTTCATCTTCTCTTTTTCTTTCGCTTTTTCCTCATAATATTATTTTTTTGTTGGCTTTTTTTAACTTTTTTTCATTTATACAAAT
Source organism: Morus indica (assembly GCA_029231665.1). Taxonomy (NCBI): domain Eukaryota; kingdom Viridiplantae; phylum Streptophyta; class Magnoliopsida; order Rosales; family Moraceae; genus Morus; species Morus indica. The sequence continues at coordinate 4,148,597 of JACAGA010000020.1, forward strand.
TATTTTTTTTAGATGTTATCTTACATTGATCTTATCTTGTAAATAGTAAATTTAGCTGTTGTTATTCATTGAAGAGTTTGTGCAAGTTGAAAAGGACTACAAGTTTTAAGTCCATTTATATGATCACTGTTACATTTGATCTTCTTCTTCATTTTGGAACATTTGGGTTATTTGATATATCACTTACATGCTAATTATAAACAAAAAAAAAAAAAAAAAACACAGATTAAGCTGATGAATAATATTAAATGAAATTTCACTCACTTAATCAAACCCATTTGCTTATTCCTGAGGTGAATCACCTTAGTCTAAAATTTTACGCCAATTAATATATGTAATATAGTGTACAAAATCATCACTAAAATGTTATCTAATCACACTAAGATGTTTTTTTTTTTAAGATTATTTCTATCTAGTCATTGTATTTGGTCGCTTCATATTAGATAGTCTTATTGTTGTTTATGAGCCTCAACATAAAATCCGACATAAGACAGGAGATACGAAGGCCTCAAGACATTGAAGTTGGACATGAACAAGACTTAAGACGGAGTGAAATGCCTTTTTTTTAAAAGCAGTTCTGCTCAAGTTGAGTTTGCCCCTATGCCATCAACTTTTGTCCCTTCCCTATGTTTTCATTGTCACCCTACACCAAGTACACCATCACTCGTACTCTAACACCTGCAACATACACCCTATCGCTCATTATAATCCACGATGTAAAATCAAAATTTTCAATCGGAGCACCACCTTGAATAGACAAATTAGGGAAATTTAACTTTTCTATGAAATTATATTCAATAATAGTTTGAATTGAATTATATTTTTTAAAATTTAAAGTGAATTTTTTTAAAAAAAAAATTTAAAGTAACTATTTATTTTGAGAGATTTGCTTTTTGCATGCGCGGAGCCAAGGCATGCTCAGTGGGGGCTTAAGTCCCTACTCAAATTTTTTAGTTTTAAAAATTTTATACATATAATTATGTATCATATTAGATTGATACAAATTAACTCCCACTAAAATAAATTATATCGTCCCTATTTTTAAAAGTACAATATACATAAAAACTACACAATCAATCTTGTTTTTATTAAATTTTTTACTTAACTATGAGCCCCAACTCACAAAAATTTCTCTCTGTCACTGGCTTTGTGTAACTTACTTGATTCACTAATTGTAATATTTATTTATATGCAGCATGTTCATAGTATTTCTTGGTAGAGAATCACGTATCTTCTCATTCTTAGATGTAGATAAATTGACAAACCACACTTTAAATTTTGGTATTCTATTATTCTTATTATTTTTTTTTTTTAGTTTTTTTATTACTGAGTATCACCATGACATCCAATATTTTCCTCGTCACTTTGAAATTTTAGGACTCACAAATGACCAGAAAATGACTTAACTCAATTCTACTAAAAAAAAGGGCTCAACTTTCACTAATGACATCACACATCAATGCCGCACAACATATTGATTTGATGAGGCTCTAAAGTGGAGGTTATAAAGTATCAAATCCCAAACACATTTTGAAAGGAAAAAAAAAAAAAAGAAAGACATTCTTACCTTTACACTAATTATATTGATGATTTAATATCTGTAGATAAAATATTTTTGAAATAAAAAAGCAATTTTTTTTAAAAAAAATGACTACAATACTTTTTTCTTTTTTTTTCTTTTTTTCTTTTTTTTTGTTCTTGCATCGTGCTACGAAAAATACACTTCTTCTGACTTTATGCTTACAGAGATTTTTTTTTTCTTCCCTGATACTATATGCAAACAGAGATTACCAATGTCATTCAATAATTGTCATACTTTTAGGTCACAGATATTTAACGGCTGGAAATCACTGATCTCGTAGAAATTCAGTAATTTTAAAGGAAATTCATCATAGAAAAGATGAGAGAGCGTTTATCACAAAAGAATAGTTTTTTTTTTTTTTTTTTTTTCTTGTTAAGCTTAAAGAAAGTGATTAGAATTCTATTTAAATTGTTTGGCTGTTACAAGTAGTTGCATACCATTTCAGCAAATATTTTTTTCCATTTTAGAAAAGTGAATTGTATAGTTATTGGAATATGGTAGTCATAATTAAAATAATGGTTATAATATTCGGCCAGTAAAACAATGCATATAAGAAGTGTAATTATTTTTTAAAATTACAATAAGGTGTGAAAATTTGAAGAAAATAAATAGAAAACTAAAAATAAAAAAAATTGAAATACATTATCTAGTTCAATGAAAATTTATGCACGAATTTAATAATATTTAGGAAAATCGTCGTAATATTAAGTAAATAAAATAATAAATAAAGGTTATCATCTGATCATCTCTCTTATTGTTCTAACATTTTGCAAGAAAAATACGTAAAATACGTAAAATAGGTGGAAAAAAGCTGAGATCAAAGATATCAAATAGATTAAAAAGCTGAGATCAAAGATATCAAATAAATCTATTTCACCAATATTTGATGTGAAACAAACTAATTAAATTAGTGACACACCTCTTTGAGGAATCAAATAAATATATTTCAACAATATTTGACGCGAAAAAAACTAATTAAAGTAGTGACACATATACCACAAAGATGAATCTACACGTACCATCTTTAGGTCCAGTAAGCAATAATTAGTTATCTAAAAAGAATTCATAAATTAAAGGAATGTTTAGTTTGAGAATTCAAATCATAATTTAAATCATGATTCATAATTCATTACAGTATTCTTTTTCATAAAAAATACACGTAAATTAAGAATAATTTTAATTATATGATTCTAATTTATAAACCAAACGTTTTTTAATATTGAAAAGAACTTACACTACCTTCTGCGCTAGATAAAGACATAAAGGACTCTCTCTTCATATGGATATGGATTCTTCCTATTTTCTTTCTATGATGGAAACATTGAAAAATAGATAAGCTTATATAAAAGGTTGATTTCACTAGCTTAAGAAGATGTAAGGAAGAACTCTCAAATAAATAGAAGAGAAGTGAAAATAATGGCATAGATCGATCAACAAAAAAAGGGAAGAAGTTAAAGAGTGCTAAGTGTTTAAGTAAATGCATAACCATTAGACAAAGGCACATATAACTTTATAGCTGAAATTTCCACACAAATGGTCTATTCTCCACATCACTGATTCAATAGCGGAAATTTCACAAGACATGCAAATATGAACCAAGAAAATTCCTAAAATAATAAATCATAAATATAAGAAGAGAATAGGAAAAACCAAATGATCTCTTAAGAAATCCAAACCCTAGGTCTGATCAAGGACACCTAAGCGACAATGGCATCAAGCAGATGATTTAAAAAAAAAAAAAAAAAGGAATGGAAGCTAGAACAACTAAAGCCTCCGTAAACAAGGCAGTCATAAACAATGTAGGCTACGTTCTTTTCAATAACTCCAAATTCAAGATTGGAGTTAAAAAAGTGAGTTAAATTGGAATTGTGTTTGAAACTTGAATTGTGTGTTCACGTGGATAATTTGTGAGATGTGAACTTGAGTTTTGTGTTCACATGCAAAAACTTACCTAAGCAAACTCTTTCAATCCCAAAATTAAGGGCCAAGACATATTCGTAAGCATCATCAAAAATCAAATGGCAAGCAATGGCTTCAGAGTCATTACCGTGTTTGATCCTGTGGAGGAACGAGGCTGCTCTGCTTCGATTAAGCCCAAAAGCGACCCCGGCGGATTTGCTGCAAAAGTTCACCGACGACAACAACAACGGAAGCACTTGTATCGGAGACAACGGCTACGCGGTGAGAAACGACGCCTCACACTACATCGACGGAGTAATTTGGCCAGAAGAGTCAGCCTCACTCTATTCGGCGCAATTGTCGCCGTTTTGAAAACTCACGAAAACGGGCAAGACGAGGAAATGGATATGGGTATGTTATTTAGCTTAGAATCACGAATTCATGTGTGGTAATGACGGATTTATGGGTGAAAGAGGAAGGGGAAAGCCAGGCCCCCTCGATTTGCACAAGCCCAGTGAGCGGACTGTGATGGAGCACCTCAGGGAATCCGAGAAATCAGGCTGGAGGAGATGGTGGGAGAAGAGAAAGCTTCCCCTTTCTCGTGAGCCGGGCAAGAAGATGTGAAAAGAAAGAGAAGACACAACGGTAATAAACACTGTGCTGAAACGTGATTCTGCAGAGGACACTATAGCATACAGACTCGAGTAAATGGAATTCAAGGGGGTAGTTGATGTTTCAAAACTCAGATTAATACTCGAGTCTGCGATTGTAATGTGAGTTACCGAACGCCACATTACACCCAAAAATGACTCTGAGTTGGGCCAACTCAAGTTCAATAGCCCAAACGAACACCCCTGCAAAAAACAACAAAAACAGCCCCAGAAAATTGAAAATATAAGAGAAGTTTGGACTAAAAGTCATCAAAATAATTCATCTTGACCTTTCATTATTTTCATCTTAAATTTTACGAAAATGTCGATATCGATAAAAGTTAACCTAAAATATACAAATTCATCTTAAAACACTTTGTCAACTTTTTGCTAATATCTCCAAAAAAAATTTCACAAAATATTTTATCATTTAATACTACGTTTTTCAAATTGAGAGAAATTCAAAGTTTAAAGTAGTATGGAGAAAATAATGAAAAAGTTTAGGGGAAAAAGTGGAGGCGACCTCAAAGTTTAAGGAGCAAAGTAAGGGCGCTCCAAAGTTTAAGGAGCAAAGTGGGGGTGACTTTCAAGTTCAGGGAGTAAAGTGGAGGCGACCACAAAGTTTAAAATGCAAAGTGGGGAGGACGACTCCAAAGTTCACGGGACAAAGTGGGGGTAACTCTCAAATTCAAAGGGCATATATATAAATCACCAAAAATTTAATTACAATTTTACTTTTAAATACTATACACGTGAGACGTTTTTCATCTCTTTTAAACAGAAATTGAGACGAAAGGGATTAAAGTGGAAGTTCATAAAAATTTAGGATAGTAAAGTAAGAATTTTTAAAGTTCAGTAAACAAAGTGATGGCGACCTTAAAATTCATAAAGTATAAGTGATAATAAACTAAATAATTATGAGTCATCGTGATCTTTATAATTAAATGATAATTATATATTCTTTAACTGTTATGACATAAATTTTTGTATCATCTTCACTGATATTTTTGGTTTTTCTCCATATTTCTATTTATAAGTGATTTGGGGTATATATGAAGATGTATTTTAAATGGGTTTCAAGTTTCAACGCAATTTTGTTGTAGGCCACAACTATAATAAAAGTGACTTATAATTTGATCGGGGCGTTAAGGAGCCAAATAGAATTACTCTATTGATAATTTTACAGATATTATTCCGAAGTTCATCTATAAATTTAAGGTCCATTTAGTTCACTAATTCGAGTTTTTAATTTAAATTAAGATGTAATTTTATGTGAAAATTTTTTACTATAGCAAAAAAGTTAGATGTGACAATTTATGAGAGCTTTTTACTCTAACAAAACTTGAATTCTAAACTCAAATAAGTGAAATAAACAAGGACTTAACTATCCCAAAAAATATTTTAGAACCGTTGGATTTTAAATTTCAAGAAAATATTTGTCCACCTTCGTGCATTTTTTTTTTTTTTTTTAAAGCGTGCGTCCACCTTCGATTTAACAACAAAGAAAATCACCTACTTATCGGCCTAAACAAGAAAGTTTAATTCAAAAAATTGATCAGACTAGGAGAAAACGTCATTATCCAATATCTCAACTATTAAATGGAACAAAAAAAATGCTTATTTTCCTTTTTTTCGACAAAAATGTAAATTGCTTGTTAGTCTTTCCTTTATCTATCTGCAGTGAAAATGCTTTGTTAGGAAATTTTATTTCCTAATATAATTGTGGTTCACATATTTAATTATTAATCATATCACACTATTTAATTAATTGGACAAAATTAAATGATCAATTTAAGAAAGTTTTATTAGATTCTTTATTGGGTATGGTTATGGACTAAATGAGTAAATACTTAATATTGACCAAATTAAGTTTAATGAGTGCCTAATGAGATAGTATATAAAGAAATTTTAAGTTATGATTCTTAATATATCAAATCATTCATCAGTTTCCACTCTTCTTCATTTAAAGAGAGAACACCCTATTCAAAACTTTAGTAATTTGACTGAAGAATGCGATAACCCTAAGAATGTATTTAAGTAGTGATTTGTGCTGAAAATTAAAGCTGCACTAATGGAAATATGTACTTGTTCTCGTTTATTTTCTCATTAATTTAGGGTGATGATTCCTGAATTTACGGGTACGGTGTTAAAACCATATTTGTGGATTAAAGCTAACGTGCTTCACAGTTCTCACCTTTCTGAAGCAGCTAGGAATCTATTGCATTGGTTCGTGTCAAGTGCTCTACTTAACATAAGAGCCAACAAAAGAATGCCAATTTCCCCTTATCACCAAAAGTTTCTTGGTGATGGCAAAGATCTAAACTCCATTTCCTTAGGGTCAAGAGAACGATAAAATCGTCTAGACTTGTGTATTTTCATTCTAACAGCAGGGACCTTGCGAGCAACGGCTTGCCATATCATCTGCACAGCATCACCTTCCTTTGACGGGTACTGAAACTCGTAGAAACTCTCGACCTCTTTCAACTTCTGCCACATTCGTGTCCACTCGTCCTTCCCAATACTCTTGACGAGGTTTACGAGAAATTTCTCTTTAAGAGCATCCCTTGTGCGGACAAATATGCAGAATTCAGAGTAGTCTAGGACATCCTCGTATGGGAGTTCGATATCATCGCTGATGATAACAGGGACGCAGTGACTGGCAATGGCATCGAAGAGGCGGTTCGATGACGGAGTATCACCCGCTATGTTGAGGCAAAACTTAGAGGACTGCATCCCCTGTGTAGCCTTGTGGATTCCATCTTTTTGAACACTCCCAAATGCAAAATGCACGTCTTTTTCGTCTTTTAGAAGATAAAATAACTCTTGTCTAACATAGCCACCCTGCAGAGATAGAAACCAAAAGTTAATATATACAAATGTTAGCAAAAACGATTAAGCAAGTGCTACAGTAAATAAGAAATGAAAGACAAATACCAAGTTCATTTTGGTTTCCTTAGTCAGTCAGTAACACGGTGAAGTGTGCAAAATAGCAGAAGATAATTTGGCCATTTCCAGGTGTAAGTTAAACAAAGAAGTTGTCAATACTTAAATGTCCATCTAACCCATACAAGAGATGAATGTGCAAACTGAGAAACAAAGTTGTTTACCATAGTTTTCGATATTCTGTCAAAGCAAATTACAAGTCAAATTCCAACAATATCAGAATCGGAATAAAGATGCTTAATCTGGTTTCCTAAGTCAATCATATACAAAACCTTGTTGAACACAAAGTTAGAAGTCCATTTAATTAATATCTTCTACGAAATTGGAGGAAAGTCTTTCAAATTTTACATAATACCGGAAATCTAATTGAATCTAGCTTCCTTAGATGAGAGATCACGTTGTAGTATTCAATGTTATAACAAAGATAAGTAGTAACAGCACAAACAAGAAAGTATGGACCAAGATTAACACATTTGCACATTTTTCTGTAATAAATTAATTGTTGCTTTAAAGTTTGAATATCTAATTTTAGAAATGGACTCTGTACAAGGGTATAGGAGAGAAGATTTTGCAGACAAGAATCTATAGATGAGTCTGTGAATCTGTGTAAGCCGTAGCCTCTTTATGATTAGAATTTGTGTAGATTCTGTGGTTCTTAATGGAATTATAATGCACCTTTAATGCTTCCAATAACATTCTTCTATGTACAAACAAATCAAACGATAACGCTATCTCTAGATTGATACAATAAGTAATCAGAAAACATGTCAAAACCAATTTCTAGCACAAATACAGATTTTAGATTTATAATTGAAAGATAAAATGTTAACAAAAGTAAGTGATAGTATGTATAGAAGATGTAGAGTACATACATCCTTTCTGTATATTGCTCCTTGGAAGTAGAGCAAAGTCGGACGGCTATCGAAACCAGATGAGTCATGCACAAATGTCTTGGTCACATGTTTGTAAGGCGCGATCACGTCTTTCTCCACATTCGCGATATTGGGAGGATACCTCCCAAAGTCGGCAAGTATAAATGTTGCAGGCCACAGTTTCATCCTTGCATCCAACATACTATTGGGATGGTGAGCCACAATTAAGTGGTCTCTTCCTCCAGACGTCTTCCATTCCTTTTGAGCCGTCAAGTACCTAACCAACTTCTCTTGAAGCACCTTGTTATTGCTCCTCTTTTGATTCGGATCCCTCTTCGAAAACCGATTATAGCTCAAGGAGGAAAAGAATGGCACAAATATGATGTCGGCTTCACTAGCATTCCGCACTCGCGTAACAGATCGAGCGTTTGGCGGGTTTGGAAGTTCCGAAGCAAGAAGATCCAAAGTCAGCCAATACTCTATACTATGTTGCAAATTCAACCCACCAGGATAATCAGGAACTTTGGTCTGAAGATCTGGCCACACACTATTGCCTTGTGGCTCCCAACCCAAGAGCCCAAAATGAAACTCAGGAGCCAAATCATACATGAAAGCCTTAAGGACCACATTGTTGATATTAGTCTGACATGTCACGCCATGCTTGTTAGCTTGGAAAAAAGAAGAGTCTTCTTCTTCTCCTTCTCCTTCTCCTTCCTTATCCGCGAGGACCGATCGGTTTTTGGGCTCGACATCATTTTGACTATGCAATGCAAAATACCAGTTGTCTATTAGAAATGGAAACTTTGAATTGGGAAGCAAACTATGGTCTATAAACTGGGGACGACCCGTGGAACGCAACACAAAGAACCAAGATAACATAAATAGGATTGATGCACTAATGAGCAGCCAAAGCAAAGATTTCCTGGCAATAATCCCAACGGACAAAGCATTGTTCCTCTCAGCCATTGCAATTAGATCTGATCAGACAAGTCAACTAAATCCTCTATGAAACCATAGTATTCAAAATCCCAACAAGCGGAAATAATGAAAAAAAAAATAAAAAAATAAATGAACAAATACATCAGAAGAGAATCAGAAAGTTAAGGTGATAAATGTGTTTGAATGGTTAAGGAAAAAGAAACTCTCAAAACCAATGCCGGCTCAAGGGTGAGGCCGTTATATGGCCCCCCTTGAGTCAAGGTCGCCTAAGGCCCCCCTTAAGTCCAGGCCGCTACAGTCACTTGTTCAGATGTTGAATCAGATGCCATTGTCTCTACTTGACACGTGCCCAACTACTTTTATCAATTAATCTGACCAAATAACAAGTCATATTTTCTGCAGTCTATTTACAAGATTGCCATGCCAATTTCAGTACTTTTCCTTCTTCCCATTGCTATATGACTCTGCGTGGACTTGCTTTGAAGCCTCCTTCTTTCTGTTCACTTTGTTTCTTTTGTTTTTTTTTTTCTTTCTTCCTGCTCTGACTTTTCACTTTGTTTCTTGATGAACGTCATCCAGGAAAAAAAAGCAAAGCAAAAAAAAAAAAAAAAAAGAGAGTAATGGGTAGAGAAAATTTTGGTAACTTTCTTGTTGCCTACAGGTACAAAGGAATAGCTTATCCTGTTAGTTTGCTTTCGAGAATTTGGCTAAAATAACCAAGTAAAAAAAAGTAAAGTTAGAAAAATTGCTTTCTAATTTTATTTTTATTTATTTTATTTCAATAAATTCTTAATAATATAATTAATAGGTATTTATTTATTAATTAAGGTGATGTTTAGTAGATAAATTTATTTTTTAATTTAAATTATAATTTATAATTTGTTATAATATTTTTTTTATAAAAATACACGTAAATTAAAAATTATTCTAATCACATTATTTTAATCTATAAATTAAATACCCATAAATATTGTTATTAACAAAAATTGAAATTAGAATTTAATTAAACAACAGAGGTAGAGGTGGCGTTCACCCTCCCTTCTTCCCTCACGAACTCAAGCGGTCAAAAAAACAAAACAAAACAAAACGACCTAGAAGGCAAGAGAACGACCCAAAATCCTCATCCCCATCTCTCCCCCTTCGAAACCTCCGAGATCTCCTCTTCCCCTATGCCGGAGTTCATGGCCGCCGAAGAAGAGAACACAACCATGCCGGAGGAAGGAGCTTTTCGCACGTACTCTGATAGCAAAAACAGAGCTATCTAAAGAACACACTCTTCGAGATAGTGCCAATCTCCTCTTGAGGGCAAAATTCGTATTCGGCATCCGGAAGAAATTACAATTCTAGCTTATATAGTATCTGTAATTCGGAAATAGGAAATAACAAAATTCAGCTAAATGGCTAGAGAAATAACAGAAACGGTTATTGATCATGGGGATCTACAAAATCCTTAGCGCCTCTCCGCCAGCACGAAATCCCTAAGCCAGCGTGGCTTTGCGCGCTTCCTGACCTCACGCGGTTCCCCTGGGCTATCTTGGTTTATCTCCAAACCTCCTTCTTCTTCGTTGTCCTCTTTGGAGCCGCAGTCCCCATACTCTGTCGTATGGGCCTCTTCCTCTTGGGCTCCCTGTTGGGCCCATTTGTTCATTTGATCTCGGATATGGACACTGTCCAGGGTTACTTCCTCCCAGCTAACACTTCTCCCTTCCTCAAAAGCGACCTTGTCCTCAAGGTCGGGCATCTTGTATAGCCTGCTGAAAGCGGAGAGATCCTCCCAGGTGGCATCTTCAGGTGGACTGTTCGACCACTGAACTAGGACCTGCTTCTGCCTTTTGCCTTGCACCTGGTGAATTCGCCCTGCCAACACTGCCACAGGTTGAAGTAGTGGTCTGTTTGCAATGCTGCGTTCCGGTAGGGGGTAGCAAGTGCCCGGTTTATCTCCATTATAAGCTTTCAAGAGGGACACATGAAAAGTTGGGTGGATCTTGCTTCCAGTTGGTAAAGTCAGAGTATAGGCTACTGGACCTACCCGCGCGCTGATTGGGAATGGCCCGAAATAGCGGCGACAGAGCTTGGAGTTCAGCCGGGAAGCCACCGTAGCCTGTCGGTATGGTTGGAGCTTGACCAGGACCAAGTCCCCCACTTGGAATTGGATATCGTGTCGTTTTTTGTTGGCTTGCTGCAACATCCGGTTCCGAGCCTGGAGTAAATTCTGCTTGAGCTGCTGTAGGATAGCGTCTCTGGTGAGTAAGTCGTTCTCCACCGCTTGGACTGAAGTAGCTCCCTGTATGTATGCTGGGATGGTGGGCGGGGTGCGACCGTAGACAGCCTGGAATGGGGTCATACCGATGGCAGAGTGATGACTAGTATTATAATGATACTCAGCCCAGTTCAGGAAGTTACTCCACTGTTTTGGGCTATCAGCCGTGAATGCCCGAAGGTACTGCTCGAGGTAGCGGTTCGTCACTTCGGTTTGTCCGTCCGTTTGAGGGTGGTAGGAAGAACTCATCTTCAGCCTTGTACCCATGAGGTCAAAGAGCTTCTTCCAAAATTGACTGGTAAAGATAGGGTCACGATCGGAGACTAGAGTGCGAGGGACCCCATGTAGACGTATCACCATGTGGGAGAACAATTCCGCGACCTTAGAGGCGGTGAAACTAGTCGGTAGGGCTCCGAAATGGGCGTACTTCGTTAGGCGATCGATGACCACCAGAATCGTGGTGTGACCACGAGAGTTAGGGAGTCCCACTATGAAGTCCATAGCCAAGTCTTCCCATATCCTCTCCGGCATCTCCAGGGGCTGTAGTAACCCATTAGGTGCAGCTGTGGAATACTTAATTGTCTGGCATGTGGTGCAGTGAGACACAAACTCCTTCACCTCGCCACGCATGCCCTCCCAAAAAAAATTGGCACTAAGTCGGATAAAGGTCCTCTCGACGCCCGCGTGTCCGCCTGCCGGTGTCTCATGGAATTCTTGGAGCAAGAGCTTCTTGAACTGTGAATTCTTGCTAATCACCAACCTGTTCTTGAACATCAGCAGGCCATCTCGCACACAAAAATTAGAGTTGGTCAGTGTACCTTGTTTTAATTGCTGCTGCAAGTCCCTAAGGTCTGGGCACTCCTCATTTTCCTTACGTAAATCCTCCAAGAAGTCATACCTGCCCGCTGAAAGTGCAGCCCAGAGTCGGCTGTCGGGGTTTTCATGCCGACGGGAAAGCGCGTCAGCCGCCGAATTCTCCGACCCTGCCTTGTACTCTATGGAAAACTGATACCCCATTAGCTTTCGGAGATAGTGCTGTTGGTCGGGGGTTTGAATTACCTGGGTGAGGAGCTCCTTGAGGCTTCGATGGTCGGTGCGAATGATGAATTGTCTTCCCAAAAGGTACTGTCGCCATTTAGCGACTGCTTCGACAACCGCTTTGAGTTCCCGCAGGTATGCTGACGCGCCTATCAAGCGTGGCCCCAACTTCTTGCTGAAAAATGCTAGAGGATGTTCGTCTTGCATTAAGACTGCTCCTATGCCGACATTCGAGGCATCGGTTTCTACAACAAACGTCTTGGAAAAATCTAGTAAGCGAAGGACTGGAGTCTCAGTCATGGCTCGCTTCAATCTCTCGAATGCTCTCATGGCTTCGTCCGTCCACTTGAAGTTGTCTCGTTTGAGCAGCTCGGTCAAGGGTGCCGCTATCGTGGCGTAGTGCAACACGAAACGGCGGTAGTATCCTGTGAGCCCCAGAAATCCTCTCAATTGTTTGAGAGTTGTAGGCTGCGGCCAACTGGACATGGCATCAACCTTGGCCGGATCGGCCTTAACTCCATCTCGTGCCACTAAATGCCCCAAGTACTCTATGGTGTGGTGAAAAAATTGACACTTGCTTCCCTTGGCGAAGAAATGGTTTTCGGCTAAGCACTCAAGCACTTGACATAGATGCCCTGCATGATCTGTGTCGTTGACGCTATAGACAAGGATATCATCAAAGAATACGATGACAAACCGGCGGAGAAAGGGTCTGAATATTTGATTCATAGCCGCCTGGAAGGTGGAAGGAGCATTAGATAGCCCGAAAGGCATCACCACGAACTCGTAGTGACCTTCGTGGGTTCTAAACGCGGTCTTATGTATGTCACGGCGGTCCATCCGAATTTGGTGGTAGCCGGCGCGCAAGTCCAGCTTTGAGAACACGGCTGCCCCTCCTAGCTCATCGAGGAGCTCATCAATCGTAGGAATTGGAAAACGATCCCGGACGGTGACCCCGTTGAGTGCTCGGTAGTCAACACAAAACCTCCAAGAACCATCCTTCTTTTTAACTAATAATACCGGTGAGGAATAAGGGCTGTTACTGTGCCGGATAAAACCACAATCCAGCATCTCCTTAACAAGTTTCTCCATTACATCCTTTTGGAAATGCGGGTAACGGTATGGCCTTACGTTCACCGGCGTTGAGCCCGGCTGCAGGTGGATCCGGTGGTCGATGTTCGGGATGGGCGGCAACTGCCTTGGTTCCTCAAAGACGTGCCTGTACCTTTGCAAGATACCTCTCCCAACTGATGGAAAGGCGGCTTCCAATCGGCCTGGTTCCTCAGGCCCCAGTGATGCACTCTCATCTTCCCTGGCTGTAGTCAATTTGTAGACCCCTCTCACCTCCCCATCCAGAAGCAGGGCGCTGAACTGCGAAAAAGTGACCTGCCTCGGTGTGATCTCGGAATTACCTTCCAGTTTCACCTGCCTTCCATTCCAGTGAAACTCCATAGTTAGTTTGCTGTGGTCGTGCACGCACGGACCTAGCGTTTGTAGCCACTGCATCCCTAACACAATGTCCAAGCCCCATATTGGTAACACATAGAGGTCCACGGAAAATCTGTTCCCCTGCATTTCCAGTTCCACTGCCAGGCACTTTTTATGGCACACCAAATGCTGTCCGTTTCCCATATACACCCTAAATCTCCGAGTTTCTACCCAACCGAGCCCCAATCGTTCTACCAATGCTTCTTGAATGAAGTTATTGTTACTACCGGTATCAATGAGCACCTCTAAGGATTCGATTTTATGCCTTGCCATAATACGAAAAATCCGGGGATTAACAGAATTTGAGAGGGTATTAAGGCTTACCTCTAACTCATCCTCGTCACTGTTGTCTCCCTTCTCCAGGCTTGCGTCCTCCCTCTCCTCGGGGTCATCCTCTTCACCGCACATTAATAGCATCCTGGTCTTACACTTATGTCCCATGTGATATTTTTCATCACAACTGAAACATAGGCCCTTGTCTCGTTTGGCCTGAATTTCCGCTGGGCTGAGTCGTTTGATCGGGAATCTGGGATTACCCACAGAGGGAAGCCCTATCCGAGGCGTCGGTGCTCCGGTCATGCCGGGTTGCTCCATCGCCCTGTGCCCCGGGACAGATACCGTTGGGCTTCCACGTCCCTGAGGTTCCACGGCCCGATATCCCTCCCGACGGTGACGTCCTAACAGGTCCTCGTTCCTATCCTCGAATAGCTGAGCCTTAGCCATGGCATCCGCCAAATCAAGAGGTCGCGCCATAAGAATTTCCCTGCGTATCTCCGTTTTTAATCCCCACACAAAAAAATTCAGGAACATGGATTCCGGAACTCCGGTGATCCGAGTCATCAGATTCTCAAACTCGGCTCTGTAGTGGGTTATCTTCCCCGTCTGAACCAGTTTTGAAATCCTTCCCAAGGGGTCGTCGTAGATCGATGCTCCAAACCGCTTCCGGAGCTCGTGAATGAATACGTCCCAGCTAGTGAGAGTCCCTCCTTTTTCCATCCACTGGTACCACATAGACGGCTCCCCATCCAGATGAAAAGCCACCACCGCCAATCTCGTCGCCGGATCAACCTGGTGTAGTGAAAAAAATTTGTTGATCTTATAGATCCAGTTCTCCACGTTCGACCCTTCGAACCGGGGTACGTCAACTCTTAGCGTCTTGAGCAGCGAGTTCATATCCCATTGGGAGCTGTCCCCCTTGCGTCGTTGCTCTCCAGTCTGGCTAATCTCCCCACCGCTAAGGTGCTGCTCAGTGGCCAAGTCCGTCGATGCTCCGGCAGCTCCCTCTGCCTGCGAAATCTGGGCAAAGCGTTGTTCGGCCGTCACCATGTGCTGCTCCAGAAGTGTAGAGAACTTTGCGAGCTGTTCGTCGGAGTGTTGCTTGAAGCTCGCCTCCATCGACCTCATCAATTCCGCAATCTCTTCGTTCCTCATTTTCTCTCTCAATGAAAGCACCAGTGATAGCAAAAACAGAGCTATCTAAAGAACGCACTCTTCGAGACAGTGCCAATCTCCTCTTGAGGGCAAAATTCGTATTCGGCATCCGGAAGAAATTACAATTCTAGCTTATATAGTATCTGTAATTCGGAAATAGGAAATAACAAAATTCAGCTAAATGGCTAGAGAAATAACAGAAACGGTTATTGATCATGGGGATCTACAAAATCCTTAGCGCCTCTCCGCCAGCACGAAATCCCTAAGCCAGCGTGGCTTTGCGCGCTTCCTGACCTCACGCGGTTCCCCTGGGCTATCTTGGTTTATCTCCAAACCTCCTTCTTCTTCGTTGTCCTCTTTGGAGCCGCAGTCCCCATACTCTGTCGTATGGGCCTCTTCCTCTTGGGCTCCCTGTTGGGCCCATTTGTTCATTTGATCTCGGATATGGACACTGTCCTGGGTTACTTCCTCCCAGCTAACATACTCACCCCCGCATTTGTCGTCGCCTTCGTCGGACCCTTCGTTGCTGCCATCGCCGTCTTTCCCACAGCCGCCGCATCCACCTTCGACTTCGCCGCCGCCGCCGCCGCCGTCGCCGTCATCACCTAAAGCCCAAGAACAAGTAAGGTTTTCTCTCATAATGATTTTTTTGCGATTGAACATGGATACATTGAGGGCATATGATGGCTTCTGCTCCAATAAATTCTATGCATTTTAACATCATCTATAATGTTTTTGATTGCCACATTAAACCTTCTCAGATTTTTTTTAACTTGCTATTGAATTTATGAAGGCACATACTACATTACCAAGAAAATTAACTTGCTAAAAACATATGATTTTGCTGGACATTGTGTCGTTTTTCTCTTTCTTTTGTTGTTCATGATTACATGTGTGTGTGTGTGTTTTATATATATATATATATATATATATTATTCAGAGAATGTATTCTGCGAATTAGTGAAGTTTAGACAATAAGGAATCCCAGGTGAAGCCCATCAAGTTCAACTTTATTATTAGGAAACTTAGTCACAACTCATCATCACATTAAACATACGAATTCAACACTTTTGTTTAACATTAAGATGAATTTATCGTCACCTCAATCCATCGTATATAAGAACATTACAAGATGATAGTATAAAACACTATATTGATAAGCTGTAGCAATTAAGCATGAAAACTGAAAGACTGTTTCCTACAGCTTCTGTTGCTGGAACTCCAACACCAAATCTACAATGCCAACAGCAGCAATCGGTTAGATCTAAAACATTACAATGATTGTTTCTCACTCCACCATCAGAAAAGATCATGCTCCATTCCATAATTAAGTTCCCGGTATCTATCCCTGTAAAATTTTTTACTAATTTTGGAAGGCTGCATTCTAAGCTTTTGAATCTGGTGTTATGAGACGGTTGATCTAGGTAGAAGTTATGAGGAAAGTTTTGATAATAAAAGATTGAAAAGAAACTATGTGCTACCCATTTAGTCAATTCCAACTTCTTAAGATCGCAGGTTAGTTGAAAACAATTTGGAGAAGAAAGTATTGTGTTGCGTAACTATCATGTTCAGCAACTTTTGGAATGTACGGTACTGGGTATATAAAATACCAAGTAAATTTTCACTTTTCTGAGCAACTTTTAACTTCTGAAGGTTTTTTAGTTTATTGGTTTTGTATAAAACTTATATCTCTTACGGAAAAGTAGTTTTTGATTACTCAAAAATACTCTCTTTGCAAGAGCTATTAATCAAGTTAATTAAACTATTAAGATTATCTTACACACAGTATACATCACTCATTTTAAGATTATCTGGCTTATGATTCAGATTTATTAGTGCAAACAGTTCCTTAGCATCTACTCCATCAAGATCCAATAGTAACTTTATTATATTTTGGTACTATCTTTTTCTCCCTCCTTTTGCAAGAACCAAGGGAATGGATTTTTAAATTGGAACATGGAATTTTAAACGAGTATCTAAACTCTAGTACTTGTTGTTCATAGCCGAGGAAAGCACAATTCATTTATAATATTTATACAACGTTCTGGATATTGTTTGAGCGACCTCGAACGACCAATCAATATTAGATGGTCGTTGAAGGTTATTCTTTTCCCACTAGGCGCGTGACCCACATTAAGCTCTGTTGCTCACTAAACACAATGGTCGTTTTATATGAATGACGAATAACTACCACAAATCACTTCAGTTCAAGGTTGTCTGAGGTCTGAGCGACCCCGAACGACCAATCAATATCAGATGGTCGTTCAAGGTTGTTCCTTTTCTACTAGGCGCGCGACCCACATTAAGCTTTGTGGCGCACTAAACACAATGGTCGTTTTATCTGAATGACGAATAACTACCACAAATCACTTCAGTTCAAGGTTGTCAGAGCGACCTTAAACGACCAATCAATATCAGATGATCGTTCAAGGTTGTTCCTTTCCCACTAGGCGTGCGGCGCACATTAAGCTCTGTCGCGCGCTAAACACAATGGTCGTGCTATCTGAATGATGAATAACTACCACAAATCACTTCAGTTCAAGGTTGTCTGAGCGACCCCGAATGACCAATCAATATCAAATGGTCGTTCAAGATTGTTCTTTTTCCACTAGGCGCGCGACTCACATTAATCTACATCGCGTGCTAAACACAATGGTCGTTCTATCTGAATGACGAATAACTACCACAAATTACTTCAGTTCAAAGTTGTCTAAGCAACCTCAAACAACCCCGAACGATCAATCAATATCATATTGTCGTTCAAGGTTGTTCCTTTACCACTAGGCACGCGACCCACATTAAGCTCTGTCGCATGCTAAACACAATGGTCGTTCTATCTGAATGACGGTCGCGCGACATTAAACCACGGAGTAGCTGAAATTCATTGATTTGATTGATATTAGTAGCTGAAATTCATTGATTTGATTGATATTTATTATCTTCCACCAATTGTTTGTTTCTATACAAATATCGACAACAATTCACACGTCAGAGCTGCCTGAACTACCTTCACGTATAGTGACTATAGAAGACTTTCTGGGTAAAATCACGATTCAGTCACAACTGAATGTCATAAACAATATTCAGAATTGGCTAACAAAGAAAGAACAAGCTAAGTTTCGGAGGTTCCCTCAACTTGGCCGCTTATTAGACTTGCCTACTTATGGGCAATTTTCAGGAGCATTAATACATCATTTACTGTTGAGGCGAGTGGAATGCCAGAAGGACCATGATGTTTGCTTTTCAACAGAGGGCAAACCATTAAGGTTCTCTCTAAATGAGTAGTATCCAGCTTGTAAATAAGTGGTTGTCCATCTAGAAAAGAAATTGAATATCATAAGAATAAAGCAATACTAATGAATAAGTATTGGCCTGGTACAAAAGGTGTTACCTTAGATGATGTTTCTAAGAAACTTGACGAGTTGAGCAAAGGAAATGACAAAAATAAGGATAGAGTGCTATTGGCATTTGTCTACATGTTAGCCGGTTTTTTGATGCTTGGAGACTTGAAGAAGCAGATTAATTTGGCTTGGTTTAAATACGTCATTGACCTCAAATTCTTCGATCAATATCCCTGGGGAATTGAATGTTATAATTTGACACAAGCCTGAAGCGGATAAACTTTGCATAAAGGTGGGAGCATAGGTGTCAAAGGAAGAAAAAGGGGGCTGAACAATATAGCTTTTTTGGATGCCTATGGTAATTTTAGGTAAGGTTTTCACTCTAGGCTTATCTTTTTTTTTTTTAAGTTAAATATAATTTACTATTCGGTTATTTTAGTAATTTTGTTATATTTTTCATTCTAAGCATGGCTTTCGAGGCTATGCCTAAGTTGGGCAAAAGCCTGGCCAAATTTGAAGATCAAGGTAAGCATATTTCACGGTGGTTCCGGCAGCAGCTGAAGGAAACCACTAAGGGGTCCTTGTGGCATCCATGGTTACAATTGATGAGGTCGACCGAGGTAATTGTATCTGACATTTTACAGTTTTATATTTAGTTTGATCTTTATTGGTCTAATAGTTTTTACTCATTTCATTTTTCTCCGGTTTATTATATGACCTATTATGGCTCCTTCGACGGAGGAAAGAGAACAAGACTACTATCAACGTCTCAATATGCATGAGGATCTTGTGGATGGAGTCATTGATCGTCTCACTGAGTTTTTAGTAGGAGATGTCATCCTACACAATGCCGTAGTTGAGGAAGAGGAGCGTAGACCAAGTCCCATTGCTCTCTCTCCTTCTCCCCTTACATCCTCGAGATCACCCCTTGCCAATCAGATCTATGACACGACTTTTGTAACCTTTACCTCCTATGTTGCCCCCTAGACGCATGACCCAACCTTTGCAACATCAACCTCTATAGACTCTCAAGACTACTTACACCTTCCAGATCACCCCTAGCCATCCCATGTCACCACCCAAACGTATGGCCCGACCTTAGAGATGTTTCATTTTCTTGATCGTCATTTGAATGAACATGAGGACATGATCAAATCGTTACATGCAAACCATGAGGCAAGTATACGATCATTGCATGCAAGCCATAAGGAGAAGATATGATCATTGCATGCAAACCATGAGGAGTCAATAATGGCCAGCGTTCGGTTAGCTATTGCCAGTGAAAATACGGCGATTATGACGAAGATCGATCTAATTATGACTAGAATGGATACTTTATTTAACATTTTTTATCCCCGTCCTCACAATACTGGTAATGGTAGTGCCTATTGTGAACAACAACCCTTACAAGGCGAACAGATCGAAGAAAGACACCGAGCGACCACTAAAAGACCAAGAACGACCATCAGGTTGTTCAGGCATTTTTTCGCCAGCAACCCCACCTAAACAAGAATGACGCCTAAGTCATTCCGTCATCCTTGTCTTTTTTTCCTACGATTTTTATGTTTTTTTATTTGATAATTGAAATGTCACATATATATTACATATACACACACATATATCCAATGCTAATAATTAATTAGAATGTTAAAATAATCTTTCTTACTCAAACATATATTGAATAATATAAAAAAGATAGTTAGAACACTTAAAAAAAGAGACATTTACTAGGCGGTACTTCTCACATCGGATGGATCACCTCGATTGGGACATGTCTTTGAATTGTTTCATTTTTGGCAGCACGTCCCGCATTTGTACTTCTTCTTTAAAACTTCTCCTGTTGAAGGAATGCGAGTCAATCTTAGCCTCCCTCTAATAGAATCTATGTCTGGCTCTACTACCACAACATTTCTAATATTATCAAGGATACCATGCTATTGTGATTCTGGAGGAACGGGATACATAGTCTCAGCGTATGCTAATAACCATCTGTCTGCAAGATAGTACTCAAAACAAAGGGAATATACTAGAGACCCAGTGTCTAGCGGTTGAAGATGTCTTGATATTGCTATAGCATGAATGCACGGAATCTTGTCAATGTCAAACGCCCTGCACCCACATCTCTTTGTCCCTAAATTCACTATTGTATCCATATATTGATCGACGTCTGGAATACTACTTCCACACATCACATAGTATTCATTCTCATTGAGTGGGCGTACAATTAATAAACCAGCTTCATCCCGTCTTCTTCTAAGTATCCTCTCTTTTTGGAGTAAGTGGTGTCTTCATTGCCAATGCTTCTCAACGCCGAATATAGAACCACTCACCCATCTTGCTCAGGATAAAATTGATCAAGGCAGTTATGGGATATTCTCTCGCCTTCTTCATCATACTATTCACACTCTTAACTATGTTACTTGTCATAACTTCATACCTATTGCCTTTAAATTGAGCTCTAGACCACTTTTCAATTTTGACCTCTTTCTCTAGATACTTGGCAACCCTTGGATACGTTTCGTGAATCTCGTCAAAATGCTTTCCAAACACTTCCATACGATATGCTTTTACAGCGTTCATATACATTGAAAGTGGAACACAACTCTTAAATTTAAACTTAATGTTCTGAGCGACATGATAATAACAGGCTTTATGATGCACCATAAGATAAACATGACTGACTGAGTTCTGGATACTTTGATTCCTATCAAAAATGAAACAAAGCTCCGAACTGCCGGGTATCAACTCCTTTAGCTCCTCTAAGAACCAAGTCCATGATTCATTCTTCTTAATATCAACCAAAGTCCAAGCAATCGGGTAGCTATGATACTCACTGTCTTGCGCAGATGCAACTATTAACATGCCCTATATTTTGTTTTGACAAAAGATGCATCTATACCAATCACTTTTCTCATGTATCTGAACCCCCTTATTGCCACTCCTAAAGCCATAAAAAATATAAGAACTTATTTTATGCATCAACTTCAATGTGCGTAACTGTGCCCAGATTTTCTTTTTTAAGAATGTGATAATATGATGGGAGCATGGCAAAGCCATGTTCCGGGGTCACTCTCTCCAAATCTTGAGTAAATTTTCCTCCTCTCCATGCCTTCCAATAACTAATGTGAACTTTTAATTCCTCGCGCATGAATCCCATGAGACTCTTTGAGTTAGGGGGCTCTTTATTTTCCTTGAGGTGTCCCTGCAACTTAGCTTCAATCACGTGACTGGATGCTTGTCTATGATTGATTGATTGATTCATCAAAGAGCAAGTGTGAATGCCATTATATTGTCGAATGATAAAGAAATTTGAACCGGGCCTATTTGTTGCACGTACTCTCCATGAGCAATTTTCATTAACACAAATAACTTCCTTCAACGTTTTTGTTAACTTCTTTACCTTCAATTCAAGCTTTACGTTGATGGCAATAAGACTTAATTTAATATTCAATTCTTCCTTACTCTTAAAGTGTCGACCCACTCTTAAATTAGATCCATCATGCTTTCCGCTATCAAAATTTATCAGTGCACCATCCTTTTCCAAATCAAAATGTTGACAAGGATGTTTCATCAATTACATTATCACTTCGCTCAGGTAAATCATCACCTTTGTCAAGTACTTTCCCCCACATGGTTTCCTCCAGAGTTGGATTGGAACTAGTGATCGGCGTTGGATTGGAACCATTGATCGGCGTTGGATTTATGTCGGTGTTCTGTTTATTTGTCTGTAATGCATGTATAGTGGGACTAAAAATATCCTCTTGAGGACATACTGCCAGTGGCGCTGGACACCTAAAATAATCATCACGAAGGTCTCCTACGAGACTGTTATCAATGTTAATATTATCGTCATTAACATCACATATTGCTTTATCTTTCTCACTGTTCTCTTTAAGCATAACACGCAGAGTAATTGCTTTTTCATTCTCGTACAAAAACATAATATCCATGACATCCAAATTACTGGAAATAAGACTTGGCGCAATCTTACTAAATGAGTCACCAATGCGCTTATGTGTAATTTCAATTGCATACTTGCTTTGTTCAATACTCATTCTTTCATTGATTTTATCTACCAATTCAACAAATGTGGTGCTTCTATCAACTAAAAAGCCCCTGGTTAAACCACTTCCAAACTATTCTCAAGATCCGTTCTCCACCTTTTTCCATTCACCATCGTGCTCTAGAAAGACGCAGATTGGAGCCATACCTATAATGAATTTTGAAATGTAATTATTAAAAGAAAAACATAAATTCAGAAATTATATCACAAATATAAACAACATTAATATTTTAAAAAATTCAGCGCGACTCCGAACGACCCCGAATTACTCCAAACGATCAACAAATTTCTAAGGTCACTGGGAGTTGTTCTGGAAAGAAAAAGATGCGCGACCATCACTAGGCTATGGTCGCGCGAAAAGAAATCCAGGTCATTCCTCTTGGATGATGGTCGCACGCGACCCACTTTGAACGACCTCCATCATTCGCGGGACCAAGTTTCAGCCAAAGAGGTCGTGCGCGATCTATCATCTTCAACCTCGCCATCTAACATCTTCCAAACCCAAAGTTTTTTTTTTCTTTTACAAATAGTAAAATTTTTGGCTAAATGCACCTATAATATTCAAAATAAACATTGTCCAAAACAAACATTTAAAGAGATTTAGGACAAAAAACTAACCTTCCAAATTTTATTCTCCAAACAAGTTCTTCAAATAATTTCTTCTTCTTCAAAGCACTTAATCAAACAAAATATGACAAAAATTTCTTCAATCTTGCAAATCTAGAGCTATGATGGCTGGGGAGAATGAATGTGAAGAAATCAAAAAAATTTACCATAATAGTACATGAGGGAAGAGAAAGGAGCTTGAAGGAGGGTTTGGGGTTCTTTTTTTCGTTTTTCTTTCTCTAGAAAGTTAAATTTGTCATGTTATCTCATTAAATTCTATTACTTATTATTTAATTGTCATATTTTAAAAGAAAGTCATTTTGTAAATAAAAATTTTTGAATTTTCATTTATTAATAAAGTTTTTCTATTAGATTATTTTTACAAAGAGCCCTTTACTTTTACTGCCATTTTATTTTGAAATTACTTTTGTTTGGGGATGTAATTATTGATTTTGGCAAATGGGCATGAATCAAAGTTGAAGTAAAAGTACAACAACAGAGTTTTTAGAACAACTCTAATTAAACTAGTCATTTCATGTTTTTAACAAAAATAACAAATGATTTATTTATTTATTAATTTTTTTTACTTCTTTCCACTCAAATTATTAGTTAAATGGTTAGTTATTTTAGTGAACATCTTCCACACTAACTAAATATAGCTAGTATAGAAAAGTTAGCTATTTCATTTTTTACATTATTTTATTTTTTCAGCTATAATAAATACAAAGGTTCTTTTTAAATTTAATAAAGTTATTTATATTTTAAATTTAACGAAGATTAAAATAATATATGTTTAGCTAAATAAAAATTATGATTAAGACTCACTAAAAAATTACTAATTAAAATATTTTTTAATCATTTTAGTTAAAATTTAACTAAAATTTAGAAAACTCCTTAGAAATGCTCCTAATATAGCTTGGCGATCAGTATTATCTAATCAATAAGCTTAATAATATACCATTTTAATGGAATCAGGAGTATCAATAATAATAATATAATAATAATAATAATAATAATAATAATAATAATAATAATAATAATAATAATATAGTAATGTCTCAAATTAAAAAATAAATACATTTATGCAAGTGTAAAATTCTTGCTGCCCACACGCAATCACAACTAGTGTTTATGAGGTTGTTCTTTTGTAACGAAATTCAAAAAAGTTTTGAACTCGAGTTATAAGCGTATTTAAGTTCATGTTCGTTTGTAAAATTTGAGTTTGAACTCGAGTTTAAACTCGAGTTCAAATTTTTCCTTCAACTCGAGTTCATAAACTCGAACTCAAATTAATGAACAATATTTTTTCTATTCTTAAAAATGTCATAACTTTTTCGTTTTAATTCTAATTAAGATAATTTTTTTTAGCATTCACAATGAATAAATGAATAAAACTCCATCCATATATTCTATTAAAATTTTCATCTCACCATTGAGTTTTTATTAAAATATTATATAAATACAAATTTAAGTTTTGACCCACTCAAACACAACTCAAAAGATTTTTAATTCAAATCATAACAATGCGCACATCTAAACACAAACTCAAGTTATAATTCAAACTTAATTTAAGATCATCACTCAAGTTACTTTAACTCAAAAATACAAAAGAACAACCCATGAACACACATATATATGTACATGTTTTGGTTTTTTTATTTTTTTAAATTAATACTTTGCAATTTAATTATTTTGTATTTGTTTTATGAAAAAAAATGTTTTCTTAAAAAAATAAATAAATTTTTGACAATTTATGCACGCACTCAATTAATCGTTGCAAATTTTCAAAAAAAAAACCCTTATAAATATAAAATAAATAAAAGAGAAATGGTTTTTAGCACAATTATCCTTTAAATTTATAGTGATTTAGCATATTGTCTTATGAATTTTTAATTTTGATAATAAACGCTCTAAATTTATAAAATTATTACAATATGCCTATTTTATTAAAATATTTAAATTAATAATTTGACTTAAGAGATTAAAATTAAGAAATTAAAAAATTTTATTATATTTAAATTAAGATGTCAATTTTTTTATTAAACGTGCTTTTTTAATATTAATTTAACATAATCATCATTAAAAAAAACCATATTAAAATAATTTTAGTTGAGAGAAAAAATCTATTAAAATTAAAAATTGACAGGATAAATTACTAAATCATATAAATTTAAGGGGTAAATGTGTAAAATGAAAAAGGATGGCGCTCTCTGCGTTCTTGCTTTAGGCCCTCCTTCTCTCGGCACCCATCTTATCCGCTTATTACCAGTTACCGCTCTCATCAATCAACGACTCTCAACAAGAAGGGGAAAGAACAATGGCACTTCTCTCAGCTTCTTCGTATTCATTCGTGGTATCCTCTTCGTCATTAACGTCTTCTTCTTCTTCTTCAAGACCTTCAATCAACGCCTGCAAAACCCCATTTCTTGGTTTCTCGGTGGCTCTCTCCAAACGGCCTTGGGTCCCACCCACCACGCTTCGCTTTAATGGCTCCGAAAAACATGGAAAAAGGGGCTTAACGGTTCGCTGCGAGGACGCCCCTCATGTTCCCGTCGACCAGCGTTGGTTGTTCGAGCAATCCGAAGTCAATGGCCCTGTATGAATGTCCCCTCACTCAGTCTCTCTCTCTCTCTCTCTCTCTCTCTCTCTCTCTCTCTCTCTCTCTCTCTCTCTCTAGAATTTTCTTTCTGTTTGTTTGCTCGGAAAATGTGGGAACGGGAAAAAATTTTGGAAGATTTTTAGTATCATTTTGGAGTTTGGACCCAACAAGATAATATCACCTTAATTCCGCCAAATTCTTCTTCATGATTTGTTGTTCTCGTTTGTGATTTTTCTAATGTTATAGAGTGACTATTTTATTAATATATATACTATTAAGGAATAATCTAAGAGCTAATATGGAGTATAAACTCTAATAGATAGAGAGATTGAAAATGAGGAATTGGGAAAATTTTGAGAGGACTTGTTAGTCTCATTTTGTACCCAACAAGATAATATGGTCTTAACGAAGCCCTTATATTTCTGAATTTCATATTCTTTTTGGGCATTCATAGTAAAGGAATATGGTATAAAGATGGACACATATAATTCCATTTAATTTTTCTTCACTATTTGTTGTTTTGGTTTTTGTGATTTTGCTAATGTTACATAAAGTGACATCTTTGATTAACAAAGATACTATTAAGGAAGGATTTAAATATTTATCATGTTTTTTTGGACTTGCTTAAAGGGATTATGATCTGCGCGAGACTAAACACTAAAACAACTCTTTGTTTGCCCTTCTCAGTGGAATGAATGTTGCTTAGGTTGATAGTGTGTGTGTGTGTGTGTGTGTGTGTGTGTGTGTGTGTGTGTGTGTGTGTTTATTTATTTATTTATTTATTTATTAGAAAGATATGATTGTTCTTCATAATTCACTTAAAAGTGAGATTTTGTCGCTCTTCCCTGCTAACTTGCTTTAACTGTGGAATGTCTACTGTTTTGAATTTGTAGGACATTTGGAATAAGACATGGTATCCAAAAGCAGCGGATCACATTCAAACCCAGAAACCATGGTACATTGTTGATGCTACGGACAAAATTCTTGGGAGACTAGCATCCACAATTGCCATTCACATCCGCGGGAAAAATTTGGCGACATATACTCCTAGTGTGGACATGGGGGCATTTGTTATTGTGGTGAGTAGTTTACGTAGTTAGGTACTTCATACATGCTATTTCTTCGTACTTATGGGGTTGTGTTTTGAATTATGATTATCCCTTCAAAGTGTATGAAATGGCCAATGTGCGAATTTCATGCTTGCATAGGGTCAGATTTCGTGATTCCCATATACACGTCTCCTTGTTTTTTCTTCCACTGCTATAGTTTTTACTTTCTTTGTTGATTAACTACTATTCTTCTTATCAGCATATGTTCTACCACCAATTTTTTCATAACTAGAGTTTGATGCTGATTCCTCCTCAGAAGTAGAGAACAACTGCCTTATTCTTCTCATTTCCTAACATATGTATAAGATATGCACATTGATTAACATTTATATATATGTGCTAAAGTCTTCATCCTTATCGTATAATTCTTGTGAGGCCTAAAAGATTTTGCTGAACTTGAACAACAGGTCAATGCAGAAAAAGTAGCTGTATCTGGCAAGAAAAGAACCCAAAAGCTTTATAGGAGGCATTCAGGAAGACCAGGTGGTATGAAAGTTGAAACTTTCGACCAACTGCAGCAGAGAATCCCAGAAAGAATCATTGAGCATGCTGTTCGTGGCATGCTTCCTAAAGGGAGGGTGAGTTCATAATCAAGTCCATTTATTTTTGTTGTTATAGATTGCATGTCTATAATCTGACGTGCAAGGCTTGTTCAAACACTGTCTTCTCCTTTGAGTCTAAGTTACACTTTCAGAAAATGAAACTAAATTGAGGTATCTTGGCACATATCCACACTGTCTCGGTGAGATGTTTGGCTCGGAATCAAGTGACTAAGCTAAAATATTCAAAAGTCCAATGATATGATACTCGATCTGTTTTAGGTGACGTAAGGGACGCTTTCCATAGTTTTACTTTGCCTGGCAGCCATTGTCAAATCTATGCAACTTTGTGAGTGTCGTCCTGCTGCAAGTAAAGAGATAGTCACACTTTATTATTTTTCTCCTTAAACTCATTGAGTGGAACGTAATCCTAATCAATCTTTTTAGTCACCTATGTATTAGTTTACTTGCATCTCATTACCTTGGGGAAGATGATTCATGTTTGATCATTTTCGTGCTGTGACATCCTAGCTAAAAGATCACCTTAGTGCCAAATAACTCTTCGTAATTACTTCCCTAGTGTATGGCTTAATGAGGTTTATTCTGTGCAGCTTGGCAGAGCACTCTTCAACCACCTAAAGGTTTACAAGGGCCCAGATCATCCACACACTGCCCAGAAGCCCGCTGAGCTGCCCATAAGAGACAAGAGAATAGAGAGACAAAGATAGATACGAAGCAACAAGACTAGAACAAGAACCAGTGAGCCGTCTTCTTTCGACCCTTGGTTTTTGGCACTTTCATGCTTTGGTTTCTATGAGATTCATACTTAAGCCTTTTGCTTATATTTTGTGTTTTTCTTGTAGTCTGTAGATGTTTTTCTTCTTATTATTAATCTAATCTTTTTCATCTGTGGGCTGGTCTTGAAATCTGATAAGAAGCTTATTTTGTGGGTGTCAACTGCTTAATGTATTTGTATTCTGATATGCAACTGTTGTCACAGCATTGTCGAATTTATTTACTCAGGAAACATGGAAAAAAAAAACCTGAGATTCTTATTGTTTTTACTTTTTAAGTATTGAGAGGCATAATGTTTTATGGATTGCATTCATTACTTGTTAGTCCAACGGAACATAGGATAAAGGAAAGAAAACCTGAAAGATATTGGATCCGGCATAACATTGCCTCTGAAACTCTCGTAGCACTAAGATAAATAAAGTCTAAAGATGTTTCAGCAATAAGGGGGTTCTGATTTTCTCTCAATTTTACCTGTACTTTCATAATCTCTGATTTTCACTATCATGAAATGGTAGAAAACAAGGCTAAGTCTTGTTCCTCTTGTTTTCCTTGCAGATGTATATTGATCCTACCAAAACTATAAGCGTTTTGTCATTGGCAGTTGAACCAAAATGAACTGTTTTTATTGCGCCCATTATGAACACTAACTTGTGTTTTCAATTTTCATCAATGGATTCTTACAAGTGACCTCACTGTGTCAAAGCAAAATATTACTGTCAAGCAAAACAGCATATAAGATTTCATTCCAAGTATCAGGAACACCAGGTAGGCACCAGTGGCTGCAGTCGACAAATGCGCAGTCCTTGGTGGCATAAATCGAAGGATGACCATCTTTTCTTAGCTGTGTTAGCAATGTAATGTCCAGCAAATAGACTTTATCTATCAGGGAACTTAATACACTCTTTACAATCTCTTCTCCTGGATGGCTAGTAGTGCCTGGATACTTTGATCCCATAACTGGTTGAGTTTGTCCATTACAATTCTTTGCCTTTGGATCATTCCATTCGGTGCCACTGAAAATCCAAAGAGAATTGTTAGATGAATAGTAAACATATAGGTATAGCTCAGTTGTACATAATTCTGTTGGTTTAAGAACAACAACTCACGTCAATCACAAAATAGCATTATCCATAGGGAGTTTCCTTAGTAGGAAAAAAAAAATGAATTACTAACAGTTTTTTACTTTTCGGTCATTAGATTTGTATCAAAAATTATTTTTTTTACATATTTTTTTAATATGATTTAAAAAAAAATATTTTTTAATCTATTATGCTCCACATATTGGATAGAAGCTTGTTTTTGACTTGGCTAGTCCAAAATGATTCAGGGACATTTGTTTTTTATATTTGTCCTTGATTTTGAATTATAATTTATGATTATCTACAGTGTTTTCTCTCATAAAAAATAAAATGAGAATGATTCTGAATACATAAATCAAACGTCAAGACTACGTTTGAAAAAGTTATGACTATTTTCATGGTTGGCTTGGAGGAAAAACCATCAAACCAAAAATATTAATAGGTTTAAAAGCTTTAAGATAAAACAAATCAAATTAAATCGTATATAATTAATTTGCTTGGTTTCGTTTAGTCGGTTGAACTTTCATTCCGTCTAATTATTGGCACGTAGAGAATTTGAATTTATTGTCCAAAATTAATTATTAATTTCTAACTAAATTAAAAATTTTACTTATAGCATAAAAGTAAAAAGTACGTTGTTTTTAAAATGACATGCGTGGAATATTTTTCGTTGAAAAAAAAACCTATGAACGAATTTGGGTTGGTTTAGTTTCTAAAGTGATGATCAAACTAATAAAAATCGAGATTTTCAAACCGACCAAATCAAATCAACTAAAAATAAAAATCAATTTGTTTGGTTTAAATTGATTTGATTTGATTTGTTTCATTGAAAATGTCTATCGTTTTTCTCATTTTGAGAAAAGGAAGATCGTCATCTAAGGTTAAACATATAATAAAGCAGAGCTTACTTTTGATGAACCGCAGAAACTCCTTGATAAAACACTCTAGTTTTTGAAGGGTCGATGTTGGAATTGACCCATTTAGCCCAAGTTGTTAATGCTGTCCTAAAAGCCAACATACGATCCATTTCTTTCACCACCTTGTTTCCCACTTGAAAGTAATCCCATCTATATATAAATAAAATAATTATTATAAATAAAATAAAATAAAGAAAAAATACTTTGTAGTTTTAAATCGTTAAATATGATATGAAATAATGAACAAATATAGGAAACAAATGTCCCTACAGAGACGTTTGTTTCTTATATTCGTTCATAATTCTGAATCATGTAGAGACGTTTGTTTTCTATATTCGTCCATAATTTTGATTCATGATTCTCTACAGTGTTTTCTCTTACAAAAAATATACGTAAAACGAAAATAATTCTGAATACATTAAACTAAACGTGAGTAATACTTACGTTTTAGAGCGTCCAGAATGAGTCCACCAATGGAAGGTGTTGAAAATCAACATGTCTACACCTATCCATTGTTTGGCATTGCTTATAGAATCCAACTTTAGAACTTTGCCCATATATTTTTCATAAACCATGTCCACCAAAAATCCATTTTTCAGAAACATGACTGAGAGTCCATAATCCTATAAGAAAAGAAAAGAAATTAATGTTGTGTGTTACCAATAAAAATAGATGTGAGCATCTATGAAACTGCTTACTCTAGAAAAATCTACCACAAAATGGTTAAATTATAGAATGACCAGAAATTCCTATGTGTTTACAAATTTTTAAAATATTCAACAGTGTTGGCTTTTGCAAATACAGCGGAGCCATATACAGCCGAGAGTATACGGCCGTCTTGCTTTTTTTTTTTCGTTCTTTTTAATTTTATATATGAAATCTGATGAAATTTGTAGCTCGTTTCTCTTGAAATTTGAAAATTTTAGGTTTAGCCCACCTTATTGACATGTGAAATTTGATGCAATTTCTGGCTTCGCACTTATTTGCATTTTGAAATGTTGTAACCAAGCTGATTTTTTTTTAACAAGTTTGTGTCACAACCAAGTTGAATATAAAGGTTTTGTTTATTTTACTAATTCGAGTTCAGAATTCAAGTTTTGCTATAGTAAAAAGTTCTCAGAAACAGTCGCATTTAACTTTTTTACTACCGTAAAAAGCTCTCACATAAAGTCGCATCTAAACTCGAATCAACGAACTAAACATGCCCATTTTTTAAAGAATTCAACAAGTGGCGATACTCACAGAGTTTTTATTTGTTTAAAGCAAATTTTAAACAAGAATTCATATAAATAAATAAATAAATAAAACTCTACCGGTAATGAAAATTCGGAAAGCAACTTTGTGGTGCTCAATGTATAATTAGAATGTGGGGTTGCCATGTAGAGCATGCATGTTAGTGACTGCCACATATTGTTACTTAAGGAGTCTCCAACGAACATAATCTTTTTTCCCCTATATCTCTCCAAGAAATCTCTACCATCAAACCTGTAAATAACATATTCACATTTCACATCATGGATCTTATAATTAGCATAATAATGAAATTTAATTCCTGAAATAAAAGTAAATTCTATCCATATACATTATATATAGTTCTTGTCATGATTCAAAATTGGGAGGGAAAAAGCCTCCCATTTTTGTTGTGTTTTTTTTTTTTTGTAAGGAAAAGGGAATTCAAAATTGTGACCTCAATATTATGAAGAATTACCCGTTTGATTGGAGGATTCGTTCTCTAATTTGAATCATGGTTCATGGCTCGCTATAGTAGTTTCTCTCACAAAAAACACACGTAAATCAAAAATAATTTTAATCTCACAGTTCTAATCCATGAACTAAATAGGATTTTTTGTGAAAAATGTATTCCACTGAGACAACTATTCAAACTTTATATAACGTATTGACATTTGAAACCACCATGGATCTTATAATTAGCATAATGATGAAATTTAATTTCTGAAATAATGACAAATTCCATCTGTATACATTGTATACGATTTTTATACTCCTTAAATGGTAGAAAAATTGAAGGAAAGAATACCTCTTCTTTATTCAATATTCCAAAGAGTCTTTTTGGGGGAGATTTATTTCCATTGAAACAACTATTGAAAATGTATTATACCATTTTGACATTTAACACCACCCTAGATCCTATAATTAATTAGCACAATAATGATATTTAATTCCTAATATAATTACAAATTTCACGTTTTTCTTCTTCTTCTTCTTCTTCTTCTTCTTTCCTGTTATTTTTTCCTAGGGTAAAGGGGATTCCAAAATCCAAATTGTGACTCCATATTTCAAGGAATATATTTTAAAAGGAGAAAATTGATTCCATTGAAACAACTATTGAAAGTGAAGAAAAGGAAAAAAGAAAATCATACCTTGGAAGGTCACAACCATTGGGTTTCCATCTATATTGGAGGTAGTCCTTATCAGGCCTACCATTGTTCAAGCAATTGAAACCGATGAATGGACAACTCTTTTCATTATAAAGAGGATATGAATCATCTTTAACCCAACTCCCTTGAGAAAAATCGCATCTTCTGTTCTGGTTTCTTTGCTTAAACCCAACTTTTTTTTCAAATACATCTCCAAGAGCATTTCCCTTCACTTCTTGAGCGGCTAAGAAAGTTGCCACAAAACATAAAAGAGAACCAAACCATCTATCCATTGACATAATGGTTTCCTCAAACAAAGAATGAGAACTGAGTACAAAAATTGTATATAAGAAGAGAGGAGTGGGAGAATTTTTTTTTTTTTTTTTTTTTTTTTTGGAGTTTAGGGAATATATTCTTTACATGACTTTCTTTGTGCGTTTAATCTACGTGATATTTCTACTTCTTTCGAAAGAGATTTGCATTTAATTGAAACATTGCTAATTTACGTTGGAAAATTCGTTTGGTTATCCGGGTATGGAAAGAAACGCGCAATTACACTGATTTTATTTTCAATTAAACAGAGAAAATTAAGTTCAGCAATCCTTGTGGATATTCTCTGATAGTCGGTAGAGTCTGCATATTTAGGATCCGTTTCTTTTCATCAATTTGAGTTTAAAATTTAAATTTTGTTACAGTAAAAAGCTCTCAAAAACAGTCACATGTAATTATTTTGCTACAGTAAAAAGCTTTCACATAAAGTCACGTCTCAACTCAAATCAACGAACTAAACGAGTCTTAATACAAGCAAGATTATATGATAATTCCACAAAGTCTTATCATTTAGGCCTCGTTCACTTTACCGATTTGAGTTTTTAATTTTAGGTTTCTACAGTAAAAAGCTCTCAGAAATATCACATCAAAATTTTCTGTTACAGTAAAAAGCTCTCAAAAAATATTACATCTCAGCTTAAATTAAAAACTCGAATTAGCGAAGTCAATGAGGCCTTAATATATGCAAAATTATGAGCGGCAAAATTTGAACTCTAAGTTTTGTTGTGTAATTATGTGTGACATTACGAGATTATATGCTGATGATACTAATCTTTGACGTTTTAAAGTAAAAGATTATATGATAATTTTTTAACCCTTTAACGTATTAATTGGAATTTTGATCGACTAATTTAAAGGAAATAAGAAAAAAATAAAATTTGATGAGAAAGCTGTAGAAAGGATCAAAGATATTGTCAATGAAGAAAGTCATGGACCGAAGTTGCTTAATTGAGAGTTTCTGATAGAATTAAATAGTCAATTATATTTGAATTATTAAGTGGTTTAATCAGTTTTTAATTTAATTTTTTTTAGCAATTTGATTTTTGATTTAGACTTTCAAAACCGCTCAATAAATTGCTAAAAGTATACATATATAATTTTTATTTTTAAAATATTTATTTATTTAGTTTTTATTAGTCATAATAAAAGTTCTACTATTATAAAACACACTTTCTCACATTTTTATTAATTTGTATTAAAACTTTAAATAGTAAACATTTAAACATATGCTATTTCTTTAGTCATATAGTAAGCTTAAATATATATATTTTTTATTTTTATGGATTAGCGACTATAAATTTTTGTGAATTATTGAAAATTTTTTTAGTATTAAGTTCAAAGAATCCAGACCAAATCGCTCAATCTGTTTATAAATAATTTTGTTTAATTTAATTTTTGTCATAAAAAAGAAAAAAAAATCAAGCTGCTCAAACCACCTAAAAGAAAAATTATTTTTAGAATGGTTTCTTAAAAAAAAGTCTAAACCGAAAACACCCTTACTTTCTATGAACTAGAAGTCTAGAACCGGACTAACCGGTTCATCATGAGGAATGTCAAAGGACCAGTGAAGGGAGACAGACAACCCATCTTGCTTCAGAGAGGTGGGTCATTTAACTAAAGGACCCATTTTTTTTTTTTGAAAAATAGTAAAAATGTAAAGTGAGAATGATCTTAAAGTTCAAATGCAGCATTGAGATTAATCCAAAAATAAAATAAAAAATAAAATACATAAAGAAAATGAGACATAGAAAGACCCCACAGATCGATTGAAGTAAAGATCAAGCTAGTCACGATCCATTATTCAATTTCTGTTAAAACAAACAAATAAAACTTATATAGCCATATTTAAACCCATTTTTCGGTATGATTTTAACATAAATTCTTACAAAATGGCTTAAATGGAATAGATTCAAAATTCAAAGGGTAAAGTCAGAGTTTTCAAAGTTAAATGCAAAGTGAGAATGATCTTAAAGTTCAAATGCAGTAGTGAGATTAATCAAAAAATAAAATAAAAAGTAAAATACATAAAGAAAATGAGACATAAAAAGACCCCACAGATTGATTGAAGTAAAGATCGAGCTAGTCACGATTGATTATTATTTGTTGGATTAATGTTCATCAAACTACATACCTTATATATAGTTGCCTCCCATTTTTTAGGGTTTTTAGCACAATTGTCCCTAAAATGGTCATGGTTTAGCAAATTACCCCTTAAACTTTTAATTTTGACAATCAAACTCCGAACTTGTAAATTTATTGCAAGGTTCCGCAATACTAAATTTGCTCAAATTTCTTATTAGATTTAAGAGATTAAGTGCATGTTTGGAATCATTTCCAAAAACATTTTTCACATTTTTCAAGAACTAAAAAGGAAAATGCACTCACAAATGCGTTTTGGCACCGCATTTCCTAAAAACTGCCATCGCCCCTTCCTCCACCTCACCAGAGTCGGAACCCTGGACGAGGACTTCTTCTCTGGCGACGACGATGATCGCAGCCTCTTTGGCTCCGGATCAGAAAATTCCAGAGATTCCTCCGGAACACACCAAAATTATTCTTCCGAAACCCATTTCTTCATGTATATAATGTTTATTTAATATATTATTATTTTAAATATTATTACATGTTTTTAAAAATTAAACCACTAAACACAATTTCAGTTGTTTTTAAACTTAAAATAATCTCAGAATAAAACTACCAAACACATTTTCAGAAATGATTCTAAAATGAAAATGAAAACGTTTTCGTTTTCATTTTCATACAGAAAACAAAATGATTTTAGAACAAATTCCAAATGTACCCTTAAAAGCTAAGAAATTGAAGGATTTATGTTACATTTGAATTGAAATGTTGAAATATTTCGTTGAACGTGCTTTTTCCGATACAAATTTAATATAATCATCATCAAAATTGGGCATATTGTAATAATTTTACAAATTGAGAGAATAACTTATCAAAATTAAAAATTTGAGGAGAAATTTGCTAAACCATGACAAATTTAAGAGACAAATGTGCTAAAACTTTTTTTTTAAAAAAAAGGGTCGTTGCACCCCTCAACCACAGTTCAAAAATTAAATGACGTTTAGTTCATGAGTTCAAAATCAGGGTTCATGATTTTGATTTTTAAATTTTTATTAGAGAAAAATACTGTAATAAAACTAAAAATCATGATCTTAAACTAAATAAAACCCTTAAAACAAACATTACCTTATTTTGTAGAGATCCATCCATAATACAAATTAAAAGCTAACCTGCTAATATAATTTTATAAATACCTTCAAACTATTAATCCCATGTTAACTTGTCCTCAGTTTTTTTGAAGTGGTCATTGCACCGCTCAACTGTATAAAAAAGCTCAAAACACAGAGTTTCCATAAAACTGTTTCTGGATTATAAAAACATATAGGATTTAGATGAAACCCTTGGTACTTTTTAAATTTTCTCGAGGTAGCTTGAACAAACTTTAAGCAAAAAAATTCTGGACAAAAAAAAAAAAAAAAAAAAAACTATCATTCATTGCTACTAAGAAACTGAAATATTGCAAATATATAAGAATTCCTATTTCTTACAAAAACTGACAAAGGAAACCACATTCACTGCTTCTTTTTGGATTGCGCCTCCTTTGTACGAGACAATTTCTTGGTTCTCGTTGGTGAGTTTTTCTTTCCCTTTCTGGGCTTTGTAGCCGTCGCCCTTTTTGCCATTGCAGTTCCGGAGAGTTCCCAGTGGGAGATGCGGTTGAGAGCGGCGGTGTATGGAGGGGGATGGTAGGGTTTTGGGACGAAAAGGGAGCAAATTGCGGATTTGTGATTTCTGAAGAAAATGGCTGTAGGGAAGCCAGTTATGATTTACGTTTAGTTGGAGCATAATTTGAATCATGATTCATAATTTGTTATAATATTTTTTTTTATAAAAAATAATTTTAATCTCATAATTTTAATTTATAAATCAAACGTCTTTTTCATAAACTTTCCCTAAACTAAATAAGGAAGCTTCATTAAATGTTTATTCTGATTTCATATAGAGATTTTATTTTCACAACTTTCCTATTATACATTTGTATCCCATTTTCATTATGCAAAGATATCAATGTCTTTTATAATATGGTAGGAGACAGTTTTGTAGATAAAAAAAAAATAAATAGTAGACATTTTTAGTTTATGTATATAACCCTTTTAATTACACTATCTAACTAAATTTATAATTTGAGTTGAAATTTAGTAAAATTTTTAAATATTATAAATATATTAAAAATGACATAGTAATTGTCATAATAATATCATATTATAATATTATATATATATATAATGATATGGCTATTATTTTAATTTTTATTGACATAAAATTATATAAAATGTTACTATCTTTACAACATTTCAAAATTTTTAATAAATAAATCTTATGACTTTAATTTTCTTGTAAAAATAGGCTTAGTCTCCGATCCGTCATGCTTTAGGCCGGACTGGACTTACATTTTTATTTTGGAAGAAAGAGAAAAATAGACCAAGACTTAAGATAAATTAAAATTAATAGGACAATAATTTATATAAGTTAATAAATAAGTCAAATTACTGTTTTTGTCCATAACTTATCTGGTTATGAGCCATAACTTGATAAGTTATTTTTCATAATTCACAGTTTTTATTCATAACTTGTCTGACTATGAACCATAACTTGATAAGTTTGTCCATAACTTATCTGATTATGAACTATAACTTGATAAGTTATGATCTATTAATTTTTATAGCTAAAAATTAGCCCATATATTTCCTTAAACTTTTTATATTGACCTATTTTCTACTATTTCTGTTTTATTTTTTAGGATCTGGACAGTCCAAACTTTTACCCCTAGGAAAAGATAAGGATCCGGATCCGGATCCAATATCCACCAACGACCTTGGACCCGAAGCAAAGGAAAGACTTTATTTATTTCTAGAAAGATCACACAATCCTATAAATATTGAACACCGCCGATACGCGAGGCGTACGACGGTGCGTTATTGTTGTTCAATCAGCTTTTCGCCTTCTTCGAACCTTCAAAGCAGTAACAAAATGGTGAGCTTTCTTCTCTTCTCTCTGGTATTTTGGTTTATTTTGAGGTAAATAAACAACTTTTTACTGTTGAGCTTGCGATTATTTTTGGGATGAAAGAGGGGGGAAAAAACCCAAAGCTTTGAGCTTCTAGCTTTGAGGTTTATCAATCTCCTGTTTTGGGATTTTTGTGCTGTTTAATCTTTCTTATTCTTACAAGTTGTCAAAAATGTTCGATGCTTGCTTTTTGTGTTTTTGGGTCTTCTGGTTTTTCTCCTCTTTTAGTCTTTGTTACTAATTTTCCCTTTTTCTGGATGCTTGTCTTTTGTTTTATGGGGCTCTTGATTTATATATGTATTCATTATTTATTTATTGATTTATTTCTGAATTTTGCCTTGTTGAAAAGCTTACATGTAAAATTTGTTTCAGACATCAGCAATAATGGCGGGATTTGCAGTAGCTGCGGCTGCATATGCGGGCAGATATGGAATTCTGGCTTGGCAGACCATCAAAGCAAGACCGCCCAAACTGCGCAGATTTTATGAAGGTGGGTTTGAATCTGTCATGACAAGAAGAGAAGCCGCTCAAATTCTTGGAGTCAGGTATAATTTTGCACCTAATCTCACACATATGTATAATGTATTCCATGTTGTGTCATGAAATTCACATCCGAAACAACATTTTGTGGCACCTAATTAGATTTGGTCTCTTTCAATCGGTTCATTTATCTGAAGGCTGCATACCTGGTAATTTTGGCCTGAGTTTGTTGAATTAAATTTTTCTTTTTGGCGCAAAGGGGATATAGGAATGTATTCCATATTGTGTCATGAAATTCATATCCAAAACAACATATTGTATCATGGAGTTTAGTTTAGATTTTCAATTTCCTCCTGCATATGGTATGTTCTTAATTATGACAATGTCACTCGGTTGCGAAGCACATTGATTTTAGGATTGAGTGAATGAACGGCATTACGGTTCTAGTTTAGGTCTCTTTCAGTCGGTTCATTTTTCAGACTGCTACATAGCTGGTAATTTTGGCCTGATCTTGTTGAATCAAATTTCCTTTTTGCTCAAAAGGGGTACTAGGAAAGTAGGTGGTGTGTTACCAAATAAAATGGCCTTAGGAAAATCGATCTGCAGGCGCAAGTAGAGTAATGCTAGGGGCACCGGTGGTGCCCAACGTCACATGCTAGTTGAAAGTGGGCTCAACAGCATGGAACGTTAACGCATAGATGGGGTCTAGTTTCTATTAGTTTTGGTGTTTAGCATCACAGTGCTGCCAAGAATTTTTTGGAATCTAAAACCTCCTAGCAAGAGTGTTTGAGTGCCTAACCACCCTAAGATTATTCCTTGTCATCCTGTTGAATTGCTTGTAGAAGTTTGTTTGTGGTTGTGGCATATGGGAATTAGTTAGTTCATACGTACTGAACTAGAGTAGATTCACATTTTTTTTATTTGCGAAACTTTTGTTCGGTTGTGTCCGTATTGTCTCCATCTTCTTCCTTTTGTATTAGATCTAGTTTTTTGGTGTATGAACTAATCTTTTTCTTCTTCTTTTTTTTTTTTTTTTTGGTGACAGGGAAAGGACTCCGTCAGATAAGGTGAGGGAAGCACATAGGAGGGTTATGGTTGCAAACCATCCAGATGCAGGTGGTAGCCATTACCTTGCATCTAAAATCAATGAAGCTAAAGATTTATTGCTTGGAAAAACCAAGGGCGGTGGCTCTGCATTTTGATGTGTCATCGGTGATCTTTCTAATGCTGATTCTTCAGAGGTTTGTGGAGGTTGTGCTCCGTTTCGGATGAATTGTATGACATTAGACTTCTAAATGGAAGAATTTTGTGTTTTATTCAAATTATTCTTTGGCGCGGCATATAATTTGTATACCATTGGGATAATGTCTATCTTTTATGAATCAACTGAGCAAAAACAAACAATACATTACTGCAGGACAGTGTTGTTAAGGGCAGTGATCATGCTTTTGTGGCAGTTTTAGTTGTTTTTTTTTTTTTTTTTTGGTTAGTTTCTTCGTAATGATATACGAGAACCATATCTGGTTGCAAAAATCTACATCATCCCAGGGTCTCAATTTTATTTGTCATCCTAGTGACTGGAATCTTGTTTTGTGACCAATTTCAAAGAATTTCTATGCTACAAACATGATGATAGTACTGAAAAGTTTCAAACTCATTCCCCTTGCACCCTACCCTACCAAGAAAGTTGTCAAGTTGCGTTTACAAAAAAAAAAAAAAAAAAAAAAAAAAAAAAAAAAAAAAAAAAAAAAAAAAAAAAAAACAACCTTTGATGCAACCTTTGATATACAGGATACCCTCTGAGAGAAAAACATCAACATTGTAGCGTTCATTTGATTGAAGTAATCATTTCAGTACAACATAGTTGAAGGTGAAATACTACAGAGTAAAAATCAATATATAATGGGTAAAACAATTCTAGCTTCAAAGAGAACAAGAAATTGAATAAGCTGTCTCATTCATTTTCAATGGCTCTTGTCAGAAGCGCTCATCATTCAAAAATTTTTAAGCATCATAGATAATTAACTAAAACTCATATTTCAGGCTCCACCAAGAATCGGAGCTACCTGTGGGGTATTTACATCCGAATGTGGGAATGAAATCGATGTCAATGCCTCTATGAGTTATTCTGTAGGAGAAGTAGAAATTCACTGTTTCTCTACTTCATCTTCTTCCAAGGGATTTTGCTCGATTTCCTCGTTATTGACAACCGGACCTTGAGGGGGTCCAAAGAGAGTGGAAAGTATCTGCTTATGGCATTCATCACAGAAAAAGAAGTATGACAAGTGTCCTTCGTTTGGGAGCTTGTGCACAATGGTTTCCGGTAAAACTCGGACTATGTAGTCGGCCATTGATGGCGGAACCACATGGTCATCCATGCCCTGTACAGAAATTATAAGAACATTACAGAATGAATTGGAACATACAAGTGTAAAATCACAAATAACACTTTAACGAATGTCACTAGTGTTGAATCACTGTTTTTTTTCGGATTTCAAAATGAAATCTGAGTGATACCAAGAGAATTTAAACAAAATCATTACAACAATTAGGGGAACAAACAAGGGTTGATATTATCTTTTGAGGACTTTCAGAGAATCACCTAGCTACCTCTCTTCAATAGGCGTAACAATTTAATGAATTACTTTGAGCGTTAAAGTCTCATTTTTTCAGAAGATCATTTAGTAGCTAACAGGCCCACCATACAGGAAAAAGGATTGGAAAAAATCAAACATTTACAGGAAGTTACTAATCCATAGTAGTTCCTGAAAAGTTCGATGAAATAATCTGAAGTGCGATTAGAAAAGTAAAACCTTTTCAGATAATCAGGAAAATGGATAAAAATTGGTACCAACAGCAAGGAAATTGCAAAATATATTAAAAATTACCGTATGAGAAAATAAAAAAATATTGAATAAACAAATAACCAGGAAACAAGAAAGATATGCACAACCTGCCACACGTGTATTGGGCCTAGAAATCCTGTTAGTTCACATTCTGCCTGATTGTACATAGACCTGATCCAAGGAAGAATTCCTCTTCCCTGACATCTTCTCTGCACCTGAAGTTCCGACAACCTAAAACCCCAATCTGAAACTTGCATTCTAGCTTCCTCTATAAATGGTTTAACATTTGCCTGGC
The DNA here is from genome assembly GCA_029231665.1 of Morus indica. NCBI lineage: Eukaryota > Viridiplantae > Streptophyta > Magnoliopsida > Rosales > Moraceae > Morus > Morus indica. The sequence continues at coordinate 4,190,164 of JACAGA010000020.1, forward strand.
GGATTGATTCCTCCATATTCCTATCCCATAGCTCTTCAAATTTTGGTTCTTCAATTAAAATTTCATCCTGAAAATACCAAAGATTCATTTTAGTTATTCATTAGTTGTATCAGCTACGAATATCATCACCACTCAATAGTCAATTGTGCAAGGACATCCCACGCATATATATCAGGTGTAACTTTTATTTTCCCATTAAATAAGAAATGAAGCATGCAAAGTACTATAAGTTTCAATCAGTCATCGACACGACATGTCGTGTAGACCAATTACTACTCATGCAAAGGCAGAAAACGGCATTCCTAAAAGTAAAAAAGTATAAAGCAACTGCCCAAAATATATTATCAATTCACAGTTCTCTCGTTAATTGAAATTAATGCTTAAGCTAATAGTCATCCCAAATGTGATCTTTATTTTTGTCAATACCCGCAGACCAATCAATTGAATATTGATTAATACGTATGTAATTGGTCGAACACTACTTGAAAATGAAAACAGCTCTTCTGCTCAAAAATAAATGTTCCAAATGTTCCTATAAATTCTGGCTCCAACTGGACGAGTTGAATCTGTTTTTAATGTTGTGCAGTAATTCAATACGAAAATTGTGTAGTTCAAGATGAAAATTAATTGACCTTCTTTCCCAGTGAGAAAGATAACCACTTATCAATCCGCTCTAGCTTTCCAGAGAGGAAGCTGCGATGATAGAATGAGGAGAGAAATCTTGGAAATCTGCGAGCTAAAATATGTATAAATTTTCTTCTTGGCAACCAATTTTCCCACGTCCTTTTCATCTCTTCTCTGGTCATGTCAGGCTCATATGGATTCATCATTGGGGCAAACAAGGCTGCACCTGTAAATTCAGTCAAGATTTCTCATAATTCTATTTATGCCTGGTAAGTTCTTTATGCATTTTCATAAGAAAAAGAAAAGTACAATGCACAGACACATAAAGAGAAAACAATTAGTAGGCATAAATTGCTCATAAAGCCTCTATCGCGAGATATAAAGGAACAACATTTTCACAATTAGTCGGTATGTAAACAAGGCGGGTACCTATAAATTCAGTCAAGATTTCACATAATTACGTCTGGTAAATTTTTAATGCATTTTCATAATGAAAAGAAAAGTACAAAGCACAGGAAAGGAAGAGATAACAATCAGTAGTTATAGGTTGGTTCTAAAACTTCTATTGAAAAGCACTGGAAGAGAAGTCTGAAGAAGAATATTTATATATTAAGCGTAAGCGTAGAAGTTTCAACAATACATTTAGATTGGTATCTCCAGGTGTTTTCTCAATAGGATTATGCTATGAAGCCTGAAAAAAGTCACCATATAATTTTTATAGAAGAAATGTTTACATACCTGCAACTTTGTTGGGGATGTACTTAAGCGCTGCCCAAGCATGCATGCCTCCACCTGAGTGGGCCAGCACCCAGAACTTGTCACTAATGCCGACAGCATCAGCTAGGTGTAACATATCAAATGCTGATGAGTTGAGATTCCTGCTGGGATGAGGATCACTCTCCCCAAAACCAGGAAGATCGTATGTGACTAAGCGAACACCAAATTTTTCAAGCAACGACATCTTGATTCCAGGCATGCCTTTCAAAATGAAAAAGAAAAAAGGTTTCAATAAACAATATTCTTTCTTGCCAAGGGCATGAACAGCAATTCCATAGTCTCTGCTTTGACTTTACAAATTTTGCAATTATGGGAAATTATATATTCACCTGCAAGTCGAGATGAAAGGAAAGAATGTGGACTAATTATAGAAAATCTAGCTCTGTCAGCTGGGACACCTTGCTCAAGATAAGCCATGTGTCTCCCATCTGGAAGCAGTATACGGGTAGCATTTGGAGGGTGTATTCTCACTTTCTTCACAGGCGGGACCAAGCTGCCATCTTTGGTATTTACATTCAGAGCTGCAAATGTTTAAAATGTATAAAGACTCCTATATTACCCCAAAAAAACAAAAAAAAATAAGAAGCATGAATGTGCAATCAACACTAAAAAAAAGCTACCCAGAAAGAAAAAATTTGAATAGTCCAGAACATACATCCTAGGAGTTAGGATACAACCAGGAAGTCAAGAACAGTAGAAAACTTTTAAAGAAAAGACACCACAAGCAGACAGATTGATAAGCCCCCTTTGCGCTTTACCTATGTTTGGAAGAGGGTCCATGAGAAGGGTGCTGCAAGAGCAGGAGAGGGAAGTACGGCTGCGGTGCAGGAGAGCACTTCTTAGGACGGTGGAGACGAGAAGGGCTGAGTTGGCATGTTGGAGGATTTTTTTTTTTTGGGGGGGGGGGCAATTAATTTGCTGGGAAATTAGTGATTAGCTAACGAACGGGAAAACGGTTAGAGATAGGAGGGAATAGAATAAATAGTACAGAGAAGGGATTAGAAGGGATTTATTCATTCATGCTCTAAAACCTTTTAGATAAGCTTGGCTAAGGAGTGCAAGGGGTCACTTGAATACCCCATATCCGCCATTGTAATTCAGTTACCACCATTAATAACAGTGATTGTGATTGTTTGCTTGCTAATCTTGAAGAACTAATCCTCTAATCTGTTACCGCATTGTGAGCTTATCACAGATCAATATAAATATCAAGAAGTCTTCAAGTCCTCAAAACTAATGCCATTCACCTGGCTCACATTTATATCCGGTTCATTCAAATTATGTGCCACACATTTTTAATTTTCAACTTCAAGCAGATTTCTAACACACTCCCAAGCGTCTGATATTGTCATATACATTCTTAGTGAATAGCTAAATCTCCAAGAGTACACTAGTACTGTAAGTTGTTACGAAAAAAAAAAACTGTAGATAACCTAATTTCTAACTGAAGCAAACCTCCATAGTCCAATGAATCAGCAATGTACCTGCCAATGCGAGAATGAAAACGAAGAATATCACTGGCCAGGCGTGAGCCGGATCGCGATCCTCGGGCAAGAACTCGTTGAAGTATCTCAATTTGGCCGAAGCTCTTGCGCACGGCTTTTGAAGCTTCCTCACGATGTAGGAATCCTCAGTCAGAAAGCTCTGCTGCACAATGTCCCTACATCCTCTCCCCAATTCCATCAAAATCTCCCCCCACGCCATCGCAAAACCCCTCATCTGCTCCTTCAAGCTCTCCGACGGCTCCGATTTGTCGTCCCGCGCCTCTTCTGAGACGTAATCGGCCGTTATCGTCGCCGCCTCCGCCTCGAACGCCGGCGCAGAGACCATGATCGGATCGGCGACATACCGAATTCCGGTGTCCTCCACGAGACTCGCCAGCTCGTCCCTCCACGTGTTCGATCCTCTCACTTCCGCCATTTTCGACTCCGAGAGCTTCCACTTGATCGCTCAGCGACACCAATACCAAGTACCAACCATGTGAGCTGTTACCTAATGCCTATATCTATAGAGAGAGAAAGCGGAGGAGAGAGAAAGAAAGAAGTAATAATGTCAAAAAGCAAAATAACAACCAAACAGAGCTGAAACCTGTAAACTTTTCAAGCGTGACATTGAAGCTAACTTTTGTTTATTCTATCGACCGACCACAATTCAAAAGAATCGAACCAAACAAAAGCAGATAACAAACAAATAGAAAATCAAAAAGCAAAAAGCGAAAATCACCTCTAGAATTCTCCAAACTCCACTTTTCCGGCACTGAAACCATTGGTTTGATTCGTCTGAAAATCTGATTCTGATCCGAATAGGTTTCTGAATTACAAACCTTATTTTTTTCTCAGTACAAATTAACTGGTTCCGCCATTGCTTGCTCTTACCGAAGCTTTTTTCCTTTTTCTTTCTTTTCCTCTTTATCTTTGTTTCACCGATTTGATTGAGACTAGAAGACGAGCCTGAGCCGTCGATGAGATCACTTTTTGGACTGGACGGTGTGGATTTTGCCACGTCAGTACTGCCACGCCGTACTGTTAACGGCTGGCAACCGGTTTGGCCGGTGCGTGTCGGGCGGTGTCCACCCGTAGTTGCCGGTTAGTGAGGGGAGTGACGTGTACGTCGTCGTCTTGGCGGCTGCAGTGGAGGTGGAGCATGTGCGCGTGATGTGCGGTGGGCGCACGTGGCTGGAGAATGTTCTTTCGTACTCGTTTAGTCGTTTTTTAACTGGAAAATACAAAATAGGATCATTAATCATATATAATATATATATATATATATATATATATATATATAGGCATAGGCCCGTCGACAGACTATTTTTTTCCGAAGGGGAGTTGAAGAACAGATGTTGCAGCGCCAACTTGCAGGGAAAAGGAGGACCACAGCTAAGCAGAACCGACTATTACCGGTTGGGACACTCTTTACGTAGTAAAGATGTAACTACTGATTTCATAGGTAAAAAAGAAATTTAAAAATCTAAAAAATTACTTTTTTTTTTGAGTGAATTAAAAAATAACATTACTCTTTATTTTACCGATTTAAATTTAAAATTTAAATTTTATTATAATAAAAATCTATTAAAAATTATCATATTTAATTTTTTTACTACAATAAAAAATTATTACATAATGTCACATCTCAATTTGAATAAGCAAACTAAACAAGCCCTAAAACATTTACAAAAGAACATTTGGCATCTACAAAATAACATGTCAATGAACAGTGCATCAAATCTGGCATTTACAAGGGTACATATTTAACCTCGAATTATAAGTCTTGTTACAAAATATCTCCCCAAACTTAATTTTTGAACATCTATTCACCACAAATTTTTAGTTAGTACGTTATTATGCATGTTTGAGCAATCCTTCACATCACGTACATAATTAGACCACACTCGCAGAATCTCAGTATATTATGAATTTGGTAAATGAATTCGAATTCTCAAAATCAATAAGGGATCAAAAATTTCGTTACAGTTTTCCAACGTAAAAAACTCTATGACCTCATGTGGTTCATTAATTCTAATTGTAGCAATTTAAATTATTTCGATTTGAACAACGAAATTTGAAATTGTGGTTTGAATTGCAGTCCATATTAAAGTTTGGACATGTAGTTAAAATTACAAATATAAAAAGTGAATATAATCTAAATTTATGTTTTAATATGTGTTAGAAATATAATTTTGGCAAAGAATATGTGTGAAAAATAAAAAACTGAAATGAGAAATAATTTACATTGTGAAAAATGGTTTTGATTTTACAAATTTAAGGAAAGGTTTTTGAATTCAAATTATGACTTCATTTAGTTCGTCTGAATTCTTGTCATTTGAATGATTTGATTTAAACAAAAATTTAATCGAAGTGATTAGAACTGACTGTCATTTAAATATGCTGATAATTTTGTTATGACTAGTAATTCGTAATAAAACAACACAAATATGTTATTGTTTCTTTCGCTTTGAACACATGCAAAAAAAAATATAGTTTTGATAGTGTAAAATAATTTAAAATTTTAGTGGCACGACACGAACTTACAGAAACTCGATTTTCATGCTTGAACTACGTAGGCTATATGGATCTTAATTTGTTTATTTATTTATTTATTTATTTATTTTGCTCTGAACACACAGAAATAATAATCGTTTCAATCACAGTTGAAAGAAAGAACTTATAGTATTTTAAAGCATGAATTTTTTTAGAGATAGAAGAGAAAAAAAAAAACAGCAAATAAATGTGTCATTGGGTCAAAAATTAGGCGTTATTGTCGCTCAACTAAATATTACTATGTATTTGATAACCTATTTATTAGACACAAGTAGCGTGCCACATCATTACCAATCTACTAATTTAAACTATGGAGATCAATCTGGATGATCCTAATTGAGTGAATGTTTCGGTTTGTCAAATAGTGTATGTAGAAGCAATATATATATATATATATATATATTTAAAAAATAAAGATTCATATATAATTATAAAATCTAATATAAGTTATTTCTCAATTTGTTTTTGTAATTTTCAATAACAATAAAAGTATTAAAATTTAGAAAATTTAGGATTAGTTTCACTTTTATCCCATAAATTAAGCAACTTGTCTTATTGTGGACGTTAAAACTATAAAATTTGTCCTATTTTTCTGTCACCAAATTGTTAAATATTGATATAATAAATCAAGTGTCCATTTCGACATGTGGGATCTATATCTGTTTTCAAGATATATTTTGGAGGAAAAAATCTATGAATTTTATTTGTCCAATACGTAAGTTTAACTTTTTTTTTTTTTCAACCTTTGTGTAACACTAGTTTATCAAACGCGCTTCGCGCGTGGATGAAATTCTATTAAAAAAATCGATTTTATATATAGTAAAATTCTTTGATGATTCAAGTTAAAAGTACTTAAAATGGTGATTACATTAACTTATTTTAAGTAAAGGGTAAATTTGAGAATAGTTATTTCATAAGTAGTTTCCTTTTCCAATATAAAAAAATATTTAGAAACAAATTAAATAGAAATTAATTAGAATGTACATTTTAAAGTGTTTTCAAAAAAATTATTTCAGTGTAAAAATGAACAACAAATAAGGGCTATAAAAATATTTGAGTAGGGATTGTAAAAAAAAAATATTTAAATTGAGAAATTAGAAAAATAATAATTTTATGAAATGGAAAAGAAATCAATGAAAGACAAGAATGTAAATAAAAAAATAATTATGGGCTAAGAAAGAAAATAAAAAAATAAAAAAATAAAAAAAAAACAAAAAAAACAAAAAAACAAAAAAGGGGAACGAAACGCCACATACATGGCCGAAGGAGCACGCTTTCATTTCTACACTTTTATATTTATAAAAGATATTTGAATTGAGAAATTAAAAAAATAATAATTTAATGATGCAGAAGAAGCATCAATAAAGAAAAAGTAATAAAAAAATAAAAGTAAAAAAACAAAATAAAAATAGTAAAAAAGCAACAAAAAAAAAAAAAAAAAAAACGAATGAAACGCCACACGTGGCCGAAGGAGCGCGCTTTCACTTCTACACCTTTATATATGTAGATGTAATGTAGATTTTGGATAAATTATTTTAAACATTAAAATAAAATGAAGCTCTCGATTTTTTTAAAGCAGTTTTTAGTATTTAAAAGATATCTTTATAGTTTTTTTTATTAAATATCTTTATAGTCTGAAATAGAGAGATTGAAAAAATCTTAAAATTAAACTGTGTAATTATGTAATTAATTAAATGTATAAAATTAATTGAGAATTTTCTCATAGACTTGATTTATTAGTAGTATTAGTTTACTTATCAGGTCATTTTAAATTACATTAATTAAAAATATGAAAAATAAATAATTTTTAATATAAATTTTACGGTTAAAAATAAAAAACTATCATTAGTATCAAAGAAGTTCTCCTATCAATTATATATATATAAAAAAAAAAGCCAAACAAAAACAACGAGACTCGATTCTAAACCATCCATTTTAATCGAACTTTCTCAGAAAATTATATATATATATTTAAGTATCTAGCGAGTATCCTTTTTCTTGACCAGCAATTGTTAGAATTATTATTTAGTTTATTTATCTTTTTTATTGTTATAATTATTTTGAATCTTAAGCGATCTAATAATTCCCTTTTATAACAAATCATGTGATAAATGAAAATGAGTGAGATTATTTTTTGACTAATAAATTAATTTAGAGCCTTTATATTTAAATGAAGTGGAATTATTTTTTTTGGTAAAAAAAAGAAATTTGGTAGTGGTGCATTTCATGTTTCCTAACTTCTTCAGCTATAATAGTAATTTAAAATACCATCAAGTATGTAGAAATAACTAATTTCTCACTGATCATTTAATCAGTTTGCACTCTCTTTAACTCTAAAGACCTGTAGAGGCTCACTTAATCTCTCATAAAAACATGACAATAATAAATAAATATAAAATATTAAACTCTAAAATAATAAGTAAAAAAACCTAATAAAAACGTTCTTTATCACTACACCACAACTATCGGTGGTTTTAACTAAAGTGGATTAAAAGCACCCTTCACATACCAACAATATGTGGGGACCAGGTGTCATAACCCGCACATGGGCAAGTCATCACTTAACGCAATTTAGTTTTATCTCCCAAGACAAATAACTTTCTCATCCATTTGTAAAATTTAGAGCCTGTTTAGTTCACTGATTCGAGTTTTTAATTCGAATTGAGATTTAATTTTATGTGAGAGCTTTTTATTGTAGCAAAAAAGTTAGATGTAATTATTTGTGAGAGTTTTTTACTATAGTAAAATTCAAATCAGCGAAATGAACGAGATCTAAACTAATTCAAAACTAATATCTTAAATATCAATTTTGTTCATTTTATTAATTTTAAATTTTTATAGTAAAAAATTCTTAAAAAATATCACATTTAATTTTTTTTATTACAATAAAAAATTTTAAAAAAATATTACATCTTAATTTAAATTAAAAATTTAAATTTATAAAATAAATGAGACCGCAATATCGTAGTTAAGGTTGAGATCCTTATGAAAAGGACAAGTATGGGGACTGATTCGAGGCAATTGCAAAACCCCGAGTTCATATATGCAATTATCAAAATAAGATAGGAATGATGACGTGGATGTGAGTCTATGAACAGCCAGTTGTTTTGTCGGTTTGTCAAGCACCAAACCACTCCCTTTTTTTTTATTTTTTTTTAATATAATGTGAAAAGAAAAATTCTGTCTTAGAGAAATCACAACACTACAATTTAAGGTTAATCCTAGTATTTGTAAATGAGATATACAAAATTTTGATTATTTACTTTTAAAACATCTCAAAATGAATAGTTGATTTATTAAATTGATATCTTCTTCGGTAAGCCGGCCTACTAGTAATTTTAATTTTTAATTATTCAATTTGATTAAAATCACAATAGATTAAAAAGATATACATAATAAATAAATTCTGATGCAGATTTGACGACTGAAAAATAATAAATAAAAAAAACTACTAAAAATCCCTCGTTATAGACAAGATAAATTCTCTATTAAATTACACAACTAACAATTAAACTCTCAATAGCCAAAGACTCCTAAGGATCATGTATGGTTTAGTGAGAGTTTATTTTATAATTTTACATGTTACGGTATGATTATAAAAAAAAGAAGTTGTGCTTTTTTATTTGTTGAGATTTAAGCATTGACAAAGTGACTAACTTAAGAGTTACTACAAGTGATAGACAAGAGAAGATTCATCATCCCGAGACATTTTAAAAATCAAATATCGAAATGAGATTTCACCTATAACTCAAAAATTAAGATAACTCTAATATAAATATTAGTATCTAATATAATATTTGACACAAAAAATATAAAAATAACAATTTGATGTGCTATTCTATTTTATACTCATATTTATAATATTATTTTAAATATATCTATTTTTTCATAATTATTAAGTTCAGAAACTTGTAAAATAGATTTTTAATTTGAAAATAATGTGAAAATGACAATGATGTAACAATTAGATAAATAACTAAATACATGGACTAATGATAAGTTCAATTTTATTAATAGTAATTAGCTAATTATGCAAAAGGACAATTTAATAATTACATTACTAAAATTCATAAATCCTAAAAGCCGACATAGATTGTTTCTCATTCCACCAACGTGACTACTAAATAAATAAATACACTTGAATAAAAATTATCTTCATTCATATTACTCCACTTTACTTTATAATCCTATTACTTTTTCCTTTACATTCATCTGACGTTTAGTAAACTCAAGTATGAAGTCTAATTTAAATTTCTTTAGTTTTCGTCCAAATGCTTTTACTCAATTTGCAACATATCGCCCTTTCAAAAAAAAAAAAAAAAAAAAAAAAAAAAAAAAAAAAAAAAAAAAAAAACATTCTGGATTATCACTAAAACCACTTTTTTTTTTTTTATCCATCTCATATTAATAACTCGACTTTTTCATTTAAAGTGAATATTTGAATGCCACGTATAGCTAGAAATAATCATTATCTATCTTTCGGAACATACACAGATTTTTTTTTTGATTTGATTATCTAAGGCGTTAATAAGACACATATTACTAAAAGAGGCACTCAAGTTATTATTATTAAAACAGTACTCAATCTTTTCTCTCTCTCTTCTTTTAAAAATTTTTGACTGTGTCTTAAGTTTGTATTTTTACCATTTTATTCTTAGTTTCTTATTTTTTTGTTTTCGTTTTTATTTGGGCAATTTCTTCTTATCCTTTGGTTTGAAAAAATTTCAGTTGTCCTTTTTCTCTCTCTTACTTTTAGTGAGGTTTTTAGATTTAATACCGTTCTCGAGAAACTTCCTGCTTCGTTTGTTTCTGTTTTTACGCCTTAATCTCTTAGAAGACGTTTGATTCATAAAACAATAATATAAATTATAATATGAATCCTCCAACTAAACGTCCCCTTAACTTTTGTTGTCTCTTTTGCTGAAGTTCCTTTTCTTCGTTTATTCTCTACACTGCCTCTTCGTTTTCATTTCTTATGGTTTATTGTGTTTTGGTTCTAAGTTAGCTCCTAGGTTTTTCTCAAATAAAAAAAAAAGTCACAGTCTCACCGACTCTCACTCTAACCACACTCTCTTTGTAATACTTTCGTGCAATCTTTCACTCTGACCGCCACTCTTTCTACTATTCTTTCTTCTCTGTATCTTTAGATTTCGACAATCTCTGCGTGGGTTTGTGAGAGGAGGCCGGCCATTACCAAAGAGCAAGTGTTGTGGGTGTGAGCCCTTCATCACTTGATTTCTGTGTTTTTATGGTTTGGGAAAGCAAGTTTTTTTTCCTTTTTTGTACAGGAAGGAAAATTTAGTGGGTTCAATATGTGCCCTAGCTACCCTTTCACTCTTCAATTTTGAGACCCTCTTTCGCAAGTGCATAACATAAGAAGGTTGTTAGGAAATAACTAATTTTTTTCTTGATGATTATGTCTTTTCTTCTTTCTAATGGGTATGAGTTTTTTCTATTTTTATGATGATCTTTTCTTTATAAACCTTCATTTTTTGTTGTTATCTGACATTGTCAACCTCTATTTATATATTATTGTTGTACGATGGTTATTTTCGGAGTTATTAGTTTGATGCTTTGATATTAGAAGGGTCATAGCTATTTTTTTTTTTTTTTGATTACATAAAAAAATCTTATGAATTTATGAGCAAAAAAAATAGACATTATTGCTCCTAACTTCAATTCCATCATGCTTGATGGGACCAAATTGCTTGAAAAGCTTATCAAGTTCGTCAACAGTTGCAGTCATGGGAAGATTTACAACAAAAAAGGCATAAGCCTCAACTGCAAAGATAAAACGGAGTATCATAAAAAGAAATTATGAACAATTTCTCAACTCCAGTAAGTAAGCGAAATAGGTGAATTAGGGTTTAGTTGGCAAAAGGTTTTGTTCTTTTCGAGTTAAACTGTTAAAGTTTGGAAATTTCTTGGGATTTAGGTTTCAAATTCAATTTTAATTTCCGAAGGTAGGTGGGATAATTTAGGCTCCGTTCACTTCACCGATTCAAATTTAAAATTTGAGTTTTGCTACAGTAAAAAGTTCTAAAAAATAATCACATTTAATTTTTTTACTACAGTAAAAAACTCACATAAAATTATATCTCAATTCGAATTATAAACTCGAATCAGCGAAGTGAACGGACCCTAGAAAGTTAAATTTGTTTGGCTACGAATTTCATATCTGTTGAACTTAATTTTAGTTAGAAGAATTCTGTTAAGCTGAGATAATATTCTTTCTTTTAACTTTTTTTCTTTTCAATTTTAGTTATTAAATCACATCGAGTAGTTATTTCAGATGATTTTGATTTTTTTATGATTCAAATTTTGATGTTCCGTTGTTTTAGTGTTGGTTTACTTTTTTAGTGTTGCTTTGTGTGTGGATATAGACATTTATGCATTTAATAAATAATTTATCTTTTGAACACACTTTTTATTAATTTTTAATTAATATAAAATTATAAATTTTCTATAAATTATCAATTAATTTCAGACATTAATAAATAACTTATCAATTGAACGCACTTTTTATTAAATATCTACTAAAATACGACCGTGCAGCCAAGACACCAACATTAGCGTTTTTATCTAAATTTTAGAGTAAATAAATTTTACCACGTGTGATATTTCATTAGTGATTCTTTTAAGTCCGTGACTTATCACACGAGTACGAGCTTCATATTAATTTATATACCCTTTAGTTTTTGTCCAAAATGCTTCCACTCAATTGCCGACATATCACCCTTTTAAAAAAAATAATAAATAAAAAAAATCATTATACTACCTTTTGTCAAAACATCTATAAAGAAACCTCAATTACTCTTTAGAGTTTTACTATGATGAGTAAAATTCTATGGTCGTTATAATAAGCAGAGCTATTTACAGAACTCCTGTTTATTTTCCTATAAGTACTCTGTAAATGTAACTTTACATGTATATATAATATATATGTATATATATGTGACAAATTTTTAATAGTTATATTTTTATGAGTGGTTATCATTAAATATAGAAATTTAATGACTTTGTACGATAAGAATTTAATGTCATCAATTCTCATAAATTTTTTTAATCGTTTATTCAATTTATTACAACTATCAGATTAATATCTTACGGATAAAATAATAATACTCATTGGTGTATAAATATTGAATTAACCATTAAAATCACACCATATATACATATAATTTTTTATTTAGTTTCCTTCTATCATTTTTTTTTTTTTTTTTGATACTTAAGTTCGAGACTATTGGAGGAATATTGTTATATTTTGATGGAGGCTTTGCATGCTAACAAGGCTAATACTTCGTAAGCATTGCAGCATTGATCACACTCTTGTATTTGGATCATAATTGAATTATGTCTTGTTCACTTTGCGGATTTGAATTTTTAATTCGAGTTAAGATGTGACATTTTTTAAGAATTTTTCACTGTAGCAAAAAAAGTTAGATGTGACATTTTCTGAGAGCCTTTTACTGTAAAAACTTAAAACTGAAAACTCAACTTGATGAAATAAACGAGTCCTTAATAAATTAAAGCAATATTTTATCCCTCTAAAATCAATCTCTCTATAATCGACTAGCAGCTGAAAGCGTCATTGTCCCATATAGTTTATATTTATACCATTTGGCACGTTATACCAATGCATTCTTATATTGAGTAATTTTACAGTCCAACTCATGTAATTGGATTACAATAACCACAACAGAGAATTCAGTTTGATGCCTTATAACAAGAACTAAAAGAACTTAAATAACTTGAAAAAATTGATCATCAAATAACCAGTGAGCTTGTCGTTCATTAGTGACTGAATTTGGCTTGAATAGTGAAAAATGCTCTGAGGCACTCTCAGTGCTAATGCCACAATCAATAATAGATTGGCGCTTTATGAGATCTATGTAGTAAAATCTAACTCATTTTCTATTGGTACTTAACACCGTTAGTGTTTCTTAAGGTCCCGTTTATTTTATCAATTCGAGTTTAGAATTTAAATTTTACTACAGTAAAATATTCTGATAATTCTAATTCTAGACAAAGACAGCTGTCAACTTAATTTGTTAATGCTAACTCGTAATACCACTGTGACTTAAAAGGAAATCTAAAAAGATTACAAATTTTTCAATACCAGATCCTGTTGAATACTAATATACTACCAATATATATGCAAATGGTAAACTATTTAAGTTTAAGAGTAAGAAAACTTCTTCTTCTTTTTTTTTTTTTTTTTTTTCTTTTACAAATAAAGAAAAAAAAAAGCTCAAATTGTGTAATGCGTATAATTTCAAGCAAGTGTTTGCGCATTTCATGAACTTCAATTTGAAGATTATTTTGTACTTTTTTTAACGGGAAATTTCATTTAATAATTAATTCAATACATACTCTAAAGTAGTAAAAAAATATCATAAATATAAAAGTATTTGACCAAGAACAAAAACTGGATAAGACTAGTAAAGACAACTGAGGCACAAAAGTGAATACTAGTATTGCCGAGTCCTAATAGGGAAGACCTACTCGGCATTATCAAGCGCAACAAAAGCTTGTTTAACAAAGCCACTAAAGTTGATGGATAAAACTAGTTAACTGAGACAAAAAAAAAAAAAAAAAAAAAAACTCAAAGTATTAGGGTCACTCACAATACTGTATAGGATCAAACTTAGCGGGATAGACCTACCACCACCATAGAAAGGCGGGAGGACAACAGTTGTTATTACATGACAAAAACACAAAAACTAAAACAGTGGGATCAACATTGCTTTTATTACATCAAAATAAAAACTAAAAACAAGACAAAATTCTTCAACCACACAGACAAGATCACTCATCCATAGATCGGTGAGGACCCATGCGACATGAGCACTAACATTGATCACTCATCCACGCACAACTCTAAACTCCATAACCACCGTGATGAGAAGAGTGAGATCCTGAAGTTGTAAGTACTTTGGAGAGCCGACATGCAAAACATAGTCAGCTAAAGAACTGGCAGTTAATATCTCTCCTCTAGTTACGGAAGTCGCCACCACCACCCCATTGCCATGAGACTTAGAGCCCTGCCTCTAGGTAGCACCGAACTCCGGCCCTCCTAAAAGAGGAAAGTGAGTGACACACGAATAAAAGATAAAAACCCTGGAGAGAGAAAGGGAGAGAGATGAGAAAAATTCTTTCTTTATCTCATTTTGTACTATTTGGTGTGCTATTTAAGCTTTTCTTCTAGTTTTAACTCTTTTTTTTTTTCTTTTTCTTTCAAAGTTCTTCTAGTTTTAACTTGTAACCCTGAACCTCGCTCAAATTCATTTCAGATAAGAAACTAGAAAAGAGATGCCATTCAATTAGAGATTGTAGTATTATTTAATTTATATAGGATCCACTAAATTAAAGAATTAAGGGATCGATCCCCCCTTGTTTCCTTTGTGCTTTAAAAAGAAAAAAGGTACACATGTATGGAGCATAGGCTATGCTCCACCTTATATTTAAAGTGAGAAATTTATAAATGTTTTAGTGATGTTTTGAAAAAGTGATATTGCATATATGTTGAACTTTTGTATAAGATTTTTAGCTCAATGCGTCCCACACTCTTAATTAGATGATAATCGGTCTCTAAACAATTCATTTTTGAAAAAAAAAAAAAAAACTCCCCAAACTCTCAAAAAGTTGAAAAGGATTAAAATTATTAACAGATGTCAAATTTTATATGAAAAAGTATGGGTTATTTTTATCTACTTTAGTAGAATATGAAAAAAAAAAAAAAACCACCTCTCAAATTACCATTGAACTAGGGGGCTTAATGGAGGAGGGAGGGGGCTTGATGGGCCGGTAACGATAATGGGGGTGGGTTGCTTATCACGGGGTAGGGGTGTTCGGCGGTTAAAAATCGTCGATTTTGGTCAATTCGGTAGCCGAACCGACCATGTAGGTTTTCAGAAATCGGGGACCAAAACTGAACTGCAAAATCACAATTTGGTTCGGTTAACCGAATTTTGGTTTCAGTTGGTTTCGGTCCGTTTTTGGTCGGTTTTCAGTATTAGTAATCTGGATGGTAACTATCAGTTAACTATCAGGTTACCCGCATATTTTGTTGCATTTTTTGACCGAAAATTATGAAAAAATGTAAAACATTCATTGTATGCAAGCATGTAATCACAATAAATGAATACAAAGCACAATATCTAAATTGATAATACCACAAACACAAAATATCTAAATTTAATGTCCAAAATCTAAAGTACAAAAAAAAAAAATGAAAACATCAAAAAAAAAATTCGGTCGGTTCGGTCTTAATCGACACTGCCCACGCCAAAACTGAAACTGAACCAAAAATTCAGGTATCGGTCGGTTAACCGAACCGATTGTGTTCAGTTCCACGTGGCACCGCTGTTTTCAGTTTTTGAGCGGTCGGTTCTTCAGTCGATTTCGGTTTTACGGTTTTTTTGTACAGTCCTATCGCAGGGGATGGGGGAGGGGGCTCACTCCTCACGGTGGTTGGGTGAGGGCTACTGAGCTTGAGAAGTGGGTGGGGTGTTCAATAATCCATGCTTAAAGTATTAGACCATCTTTAATGCAAATGTTAATATCGATTGTATGTTTGGTATCAAAAAATAAGATATAATATATTAAATTCATTTGTACTCCAATATATAATGTTGTGGGGTGTTTAGTAATCCATGCTTAAAGTGTTAGATCATTTTTAATGCAAATATTAATGTTAATTTTATGTTTGGTATCAAAAAGTAAGATATAATATATTATTTTCATTTGTACTCTAATATATAATACTATGGGGTGTTCAGTAATTCATTCTTAAAGTGTTAGACCATCTTCAATGTAAATGTTAATGTTAAGTGTATGTTTGGTATCAAAAAGTAAGATATAGTATATTATTTTCATTTGTTCTTTTCATTATATAATGCTACTTGAAATGTTAAATCTATCTTTTTCTATAATTATTAAGCTCTGAAAGTTGTAAAAGTAAACTTATAAAAGTAAACTTTTACTTTTAAAACAATTTGAAAATGCAAAAGTTGAAACGGTTAGTTGAAAAATTAAGCATTTCAACCAATAACATCAAATGCTAAATTTGTTATATGTTATACTAAGTGAGAAATTTACCACAAAGTATAATATATGATAAATTCGGCACAATATATAGTATTGCATTGGAGAGTTTTTTGCACTTAAATGTTAAATTTGCAATTGGCACATCAATTATAGCATTGTATTGGAGATGCTCTTAGGTTTTTGTTCTAAGCCATTTATTTTCTTAAGGTTTTTTATATGTGCTAGTTTACTAATCCATCCTAAAAGCTTAAACTATTTGGAAGTGAGCCACTAATAGTTTTACATTTTAACACTCCTCTTCACATGTAGATTGAACAATAGATAATCGTGTGGATAAGGTTTCGTTCATTTCATTAGTTCGAATTACAACTCGTATAATAATATATAACATGTGAGGAGGAGTGTTAAAAATACTGAATACAGTATATAAAAATAAAAGTATGATTTTACTTAGTATACAAAACTTAAATAATGTCACTATAATATATTTTATAATAATTTTAGTAACCATAACCGATATCAATCTAATCTTAAAAGTCATGCCATATTGCTTAAATATCTCCTTAAGGGATGAGCCCAGCCCGGCCCGTCCCAGCGTGCTGAAGACTTAGGCTCAACAAAGCTTGGATATATGGGCTAGGCCAAATTCGGCCCATTGGTTGGGCCCAAATTTATTAGAGGTCCAATTTGACCTAAAAATCATTGACTGCTAACGTGTTCAAACTTGTTGTTTTCCTTCTTAGCCAAATTTTTTGGTGGGTTTGGAACTCATTTTAAAATAATTTTTATTTTTTATATAAAAATAAAAATAAAAATATTTTTAATTTAAGATAGAAATTATTTTTAAAAATGTATTTAATAATTTTATTAAGAGATTATTTTTAGTATAAAAAAAATCTATTAATCTCTTTCTTTGCTTGAGAGAAGAGAAAACGGAAACAAAAAATAAAAAATAACTAAAAATTATTTTTTATTTTTCTCTCATTTTATACTAAATTAAAAAATTATTTTTATTTTTATTTTTTGTCTTTAATTGTACCAACCGTCATTTCTCTTCTGTTTTTATTTTTTTTCTCAAAAAACGTTAAAAACAAAAACAAAAATAACTTCAAACACAACCTTTAGCTTGATGGTTATCTTTTATAATATACATAGATGCATAGCAAAATGTTAGCATGAACAAAAGGCATCTTCAAATTGTATTCAACCAATCTTCATACCATATATTTGGCTTTACTGAATAAAGTAATTACAACCCCATCATTGTCCTTGCCTTCAGAATATAATAATATTATTTATACTTGATTATAAACAATTACTTTTTGGGTCATATTTCATGTTTCAAAGAATCAAGTTGTAAAGAATCTCGTTCCAAGTATCAGGAACTCCAGGGAGGCACCAATGGCTACAATCCATGGCAGTTAAGCCTCCAAAGCCATAAATAGAAGGATGTCCATCTTTACGCAAGAGTGACAGGTTGGTGATATCCAGCAATTTGATAGGCTTTGTAATTTTGTTCAACACATCTTTAAGCACAAACAAAGCTGGTGGCAAACCCCCTGGATAAGTTGAGCCAGCCAATGGTAGCTTCTCTTCCTTGCAACTCTTTGCGCTTGGCTCATTCCACAATGTGCCGCTGCAAAAATTTTTCAAATTAAATTTATAAATTGGACGAGATATGTGTTTATTATATATTTATACTTAGTACCACGTGTACCCTCCCACATTGTTAGGTCTAAAAGCCAGCAGTACCAAGGTGTGGGGCACCAAGAGTTAGGGATGACAATTTGTGTCACGTATCGTATTTTGATCGTTTATTAAATTTACAGTTAATCTGAACACGACTCCTAACACAAATTTTTTTAAAAATTGTAACACGAACACGACACGATCACTTTACGGGTTGACACGACACGATACAAAAATGACCCGTGATACAAAATTGACCAATGAACCCGAAATTGACATGTGAACTTGAAATTGACACGCAAATTGTATACTTTTATTTAGTTTTTTTTTACATATTAGAAATAATTTAAAATTCACAACACGCTAAAATACAAAAACATCCATTGAAATTAAGTACATAATAGTGTAAGATTTTGAGTATAACTATCATGATATCACAAGTTCATAATAAAATAAAAAATATGTAATGAAAAATATATGTATTTTTTAGTTTTTTATGAGTTTCGTGTTGTGTTCGGGTTAGGTGGATCCAATCTGAAATTGACCCGTGTTTTTCGTGTTATTTTCAGGTCGACCCAATTCTGATCCGAACATTTTTTTTTCTCAACCCTAATCCGTGAAATTCGTGTCGTTTTCGAGTCGTATTGTCGTGTTGTGACCCATATTGTTGACCCTACTAGGAGTTGCCCATAGCTTTATTCTTTCATAAAGCTTAGGTCAGATTTGAGAATTATGACGATCATAATGGTACAAGAAATCAAACTTGTGTATTATGGCTAGGACTGGCAATCCGAATAGCAACACGATGACACAATTCGAAACCCGCACGAAGTTAGTGGGTTTGGATTTATTATAAATGAGTTTGTGTCATAATTGGGTCGACATGATTAACACGATTAATAAATAGGTTGAGTTAGGATTGACCTCCTAACACGAATTGACACGATTAACTATATGTGTCATCTGCAATCTAATGATAAGTCATATAATATGAAAGTTTATAAGACATATTAACTACAAATAATGTGAATTTTAATATTTGTAGGTAAAATTCATTTATTTTTCATAAAGAAAAAGATAAATTGACTAATAAACATGTTAAACATGTCTTGATCGCGTTAAATAAGTCATTATAATATTAATTATTTATTCAATATATTAATTTAAACGAGTTATATGGGTTGACACGATTAACACGATTAATAAATGAGTCGTGTTTTAGTTGATAGTTTTGATACGTTTAATAAACAGGTCGTGTTTGAGTTGATATTTTTTAACACGATTAAGAAATGAGTTGACAGAAATATGACTCACTAATACGAATTGCCACCCTTAATTATGTCCCAAATTAGAGTTTTTAATTAAAACAATAAAGAAAGGGGAAGCAGAAGAAACTTACTTGTAATGAGATGGAGAAATTCCTTGAAAGAAAACCATAGTCTTGGCAGGGTCAACATTTGTATCCACCCATGTCGCCCATGTAGTGAGGGCCATCTGGAAAGCAAGCATACGATCCATGTCTTTGCTTACCTGCTGACCTACTTGGACATAATCCCACCTGCAAGATAATTAATACAAAAATAATTAGTTGTACCTAGCTCATAGCTAAAAATACGTCACATCAATTCATACTGTCCCTTGTTTTGAGAAAAAATAAAATATTTTTAAACGATGTTTGACGCAATAAAAATAAAAAATAAAAATAAAAATAATTTTTTAATTTAGTGTAATATGAAAGAAAAATAAAAAATAATTTTAATTGTTTTTTATTTTTTTCTCTTTTGAGTAGAAAGAGAGAAATAGAAGCATTATTGAGCTTTTTATACTGAAAATAATATCTGAATAAAAATTACTAAATGTATTTTTAAAAATAATTTATGTTTGAGATTAAAAACGTTTTCATTTTTATTTTTATATAAAAAATAAAATTATTTTAGAACGAGTTTTAAGCGCGTCTAAAAAGTTTATTTTTAAATAGAGTTGACTATAACCCTAAGATTTAAATTAGTCGGTGCTTATAAAACAAGTGTATCAATGTTGTCAAAAAAATTTATAATGATATCCTCCAACCTCATATCATATAAGTTGTGATCGATGGCTCTTTAAAAGTCATATATTAAGGTGTCGTCACTGTCAAATTTCTTAAAAAAATAATAAAAAATAAAAAATAAAAGGGTAAGAGTGATAGTTTTTATACATACGGTTGAGTGGGACCCCTACGGTTCCACCAATGCCATGT
Organism: Morus indica; assembly: GCA_029231665.1. Lineage (NCBI taxonomy): Eukaryota > Viridiplantae > Streptophyta > Magnoliopsida > Rosales > Moraceae > Morus > Morus indica. Next base: position 4,210,579 of record JACAGA010000020.1, read on the forward strand.
GTTGAAGATGAGCATGTCAATTCCTTTCCACAGTTTGCCTCCATCAATTGAATCCAATTTCAATACTCTACCAATTCTCTCTCTCACAACATCTACTAGGTACACATTGCGGTCAAGCATCACTTTGACACCATATTCCTGCAAATATATAATAAAGAGGATTTCGTTAGTCTAAGTGGTGCAAAACTTTTGTAATTATGACAATGAAATTGTAAACGCTCGTTTGTTTTCTATATTTGTTTCTGATTTTGAATTATGATTTATAATTCTTTATAGTATTTTTTTTTACAAAAAATACACATAAAATGAGAATAATTATGAATTATGATTCTGAATACATAAACCAAACGTACTCTAGATTAAAATTCCATCTCATACTACTAGACATAACTTTAGACTATCATATGTTTGGTGCATGGTTTAAGAAAAGAAGAAGTAGAAAAAATTTCTTTTATTTACTTTTGTTTTGGTGATCTACTTTGAAAAGATAAAACAAAAAAAAATTATATACTATAGTAAGTTTTGAAACTTAAGGTCTTTTTTTTTTTCAACTCAAACTATAACTCAAACTTTTTTATCACAATATTTTCTCTTATAAAAAATTAAATTTAACTTTTTTACTAGTGTTTTCTTTCGTGTAAAAAAGTTTGAGTTGTGATATGACATTGACTATTAGAGTCACTTCTTTAGAAACTCACTAACTTTGTTTTTATTATAATATTTCAAAATATGGACCTTATTATACAATTATTGAGTGCTTATTTTCCTTTGTCAATTATTTCTCAAGAGTGGAGAATTATCAATTATGCTTTTATCATTATTGTTTTTAGACCATTTCTAATGCAAAAATTAATGTTAATTAGAAATTCGACACTAAAAAGTTTGATAACAGTTGTGCTCTAATGTATAATACTATTTAAAATGTTAAAATATACTTTTTTTTATAATCATTAAGCTTTTAAAGGTGTAAAAGTAAACTTTTAATTTTAAAATAATTTTAAAAAGCAAAAAGTGTAATAATTAAATGAAAAAGTAATCATATCGACAAATAAAAATCAAGTGTCTAATTCGTCATATGTTATATTTAGTGAGAAAATTATCATAAAATATAGTATATGATAAATTTAACACAATAAATAATATTGTATTAGAGAATATTTTTTACACTCAAATGTTAAATTACAATTGACGTATAATTATAACATTCTATTATTTTCTTTTGTTAAAAAAAATTACTCTCTTCGTTTTCATTTTAAAGTTGATATGTTAGTTTATTATTATCACTTCTCTTTTTAGGTCACTCCTCATTTTCATGATATCTTTAACAACGAGCACTATTTATTTGTTCCTATTTAGCAACCAAAAAAAATTAAAAGAAAAAGTTGGTGGGGACACTTTGAAAAGAGAGGCTGATAATAAAAGAAAATTTTCTCCATTTGCTTTGCTCATTTGAATTAAAATTTTAAATTAAAAAAATAAATTTATGTAAAAAAAATATTATAAAAAATTAAATTAAATTTTTATAAAATAAATATTACAACAAAAATTTAAATTATCATTTAAATTCGAATGGAAAACTAAAAAGAAAAAAGAGAATTTTCAACACAAAAATAACGTGGGGAAAACAGTAATAAGATTCCGCATTCACACAAGTGTGCAAATATATGAGGCCAATTCTTTTTTGTCTGGAAAAGTGCTTCTGCAACAAGCCTTGTGAAGTGGGCAACCGAAAAGAGGACCACATGGTTGGTACAATGATGACAACATTTGAAGTCTTTTTAATGCTTCAATTTCATTGAAAGGTTCCTGACCAGGACTGACTAGAAATTTTGTGATGTCTTACCGTTGTAAATTTTGTTTATTTTATTAATTTAAATTTTAAATTTTAAATTTTTATAATAAAAAATTTAAAAAATATATTATTTTAATTTTTTTTATTATAGTAAATTTTTTTTAAAAAGTGTCATATTTTTACTTAAATTTACGAAGTGAACGAGATCTTAGGCTGACACTTATAACCTATATTTCATGAGAATGACTAGTCAATCTAAATTTCTCGAGAGACGTTAGTTCATGAATTAAAATCATGAGATTAAAATTATTTTTAACTTATGTGTATTTTTTTTTATAAAAAAAATACTATAATAAATTATGAATCATGATTCAATCATAATATATTCTTACCTAACGTCTCCATTCCAAGTTATTGTTTTTTTTTTTTTTTTTTTTAAATGGATAATTTCATGTTGTTGTTTAATGAGATATTTGCCCTAAGTAAAAGTATGGAGATGAGCTTAATTATTATCCTAACGACTTAATGCATGTTCAATTGACCTTTTGTTCATGTATTATATATATATATATATATATATATATATATATATATAAAAGTAAGAGTATTTCACTTATATTGAGGGCGCTATTTTTTATATTAAAATTTAAAAAATAAATACAGAAAATCTAAAAATGTCAGCTACGTTAAATCTCTTGTAATCTTTTTTCTACCTTAATAAAATTCTACGGCGCTTAAAACTGAACGTGAGTTTCATATATCCAAAGCAAACTAGCCATTTTTTCATATATATATATATATATAAAAACTTTTATTTTTTTTCAAATAAGTAGCAACATACAATTATAATGATCAAAACTATATTATTTAGAAATTAGAAGAAAAACTTGAAGCTAAAAGAAAATTACTGACCGTAAATTCGAATATTGAAACATCATCTACTCTTGTAATGGTATAAGTGGCATTAGGTACTGAAGAGTGAAGCATGCATGTGAGTGACTGCCATTGGTTTCGGCTCAGAGAATCTCCAACAAACATGATACTCTTCCCTCTTAACCTCTCCAAGAAATCCTCTCCATCAAATCTATAATCCAAAAGCTTTCCCAAAATTTAATTAATTTGTTTCTAACTAATTTTAAAGTTTTCCTTGCTTATTATGTATATGTCTTGATATTGATATTAGCTAATGAGAGTAATGAACTGCATATACATATATATATAAATGTGTGTGTGATCTAAAGAAAATAAACAAATGAAGTAAACAAACAATACCAACTTGGAATCAAATATCTTTACATGTAACTCAACACCTATCAACTTGATTATATTTCTTCGTAGTTACAACTATTAGATTGGACATCCAATACCCTTGTTTGTAAACTGGAATATTCCATGCTTGTGCTGAAACTAGAAGGTAATTAAGCTAGTATTTCATATTGTGAGATGTGTAGAGTAATTTCTTTGACATAGTTGAGATACATGAGTTTGTTTAGTTCGCCGATTCGAGTTTTTAATTTGAGTTGAGATGTGATTTTATGTGAGAGCCTTTTACTGTAGTAAAAAAATTAGATGTGACTATTTCTAAAAGCTTTTTACTGTAATAAAACTCGAATTCTAAATTCAAATCAATAAAATGAATGAAGTCATAAAACGAATTAAATACGCTCATAAGGAGAGAGAGAGAGAGAGAGAGAGAGAGAGAGAGAGAGAGAGAGAGAGAGAGAGAGAGAGCGAGAGAGAGAGAGAGAGAGAGAGAGAGAGAGAGAGAGAGAGAGAGAGAGAGAGAGAGAGAGAGACGCATATTACAATAAAATCAATCTATTACATTTTATTACTTGGGGTCCTCTTAACTGTTTGTATCATCTAATCTTTAACAAATATATAATGATAATTGACACTTTTTCCTCCATTCAATTGCTAATGAGTGGAACACCCTACTAAGCAAAAAGTCATCCTAGTAAAGCCAAACCATTCTAGAGCTCTTAATGGAAAAACTTAAATATCAAAGTTGAAATATAGCAAAATTTTTGACATGTTACAAGAGGAGCGAAATCTGATATCATTAAAATAATGATCGTATAATTATATTACAGAAAATGTGACATTATTATGATAATTATTATGTCATTTTTGTTATTTTTGTAATGTTTTGAAAATTTTACTCAATTTCAATTCAAATTATGAAATTTGGCCATGTAGTGTAATTATCTTTTTATTATATTGTATAAATCTAATCATTAGGCCCTTTTCTCTAATTAAGATTAATGCATACCCACATGTCTATATATATATATATGTGTGTGTGTATGTATGTATGTATACCCACCGCAGAGCCTCGTGATCCTTCATTCTAAGCCCTAAAATAATCTAAGTGAATGTGTGTTGTTATTGCTTTCACATTGCCACCGACTGTATATAGTCTATTTTCGCATGCACAGAATTCCGTTCACTTCGCTGATTCAAGTTTTTAATTCGAGTTCAAATTTGATTTTATGTGAGAGCTTTTTACTGTAGCAAAAAAGTTAAATGTGATTGTTTGTGAGAACTTTTTACTGTAGCAAAACTCGAATTCTAAACTCGAATAAGCGAAATGAACGGGGCCTAAATTTCATTCACAAGACATTCAACTAAACTTTCTAGATCTTAGAAGACTACCAACAATCTTCTTTCATTGTACGTAGTTCAAACATGGCACTTACTATTGTATTGTATGTTTTTGAAAGTCAAATTTGGAAAAATCACATTAATATTATATATATATAATATATATATATATGAAACTGATCTGACTTAAAGTTATCTTTTTGTACTTTAGTCTAAAATTTTTTGTAATAATTGTACGTCAAAATTTTAAGAATTCTGATATCGTAAAATGTAATAAGCAACTTGAATCAAAAATCAACATTGATGTGTAACCTTATGCACTTATTTTTTATTTTTTATTTTTTTGGAAAACTTTATTCATCAAACAAAAAAAAAAAAATCATGGTATGTATAATTTGACTCTTTTTTTTTTCGCTAAGTAGGGAAGAGTATGAGAGGATGTTTGTTTTCTATATTCGTCTCTGATTCTGAATCATAATTCATAGTTTTTTACAGTATTTTTTTCTCACAAAAAATACACGTAAAATGAAAATATTTCTGAATCATAATTTTGAATACATAAATCAAACGTCCACTAAAAGTACTTATGACTGCATATGTTTTATATGATTTTCTTTTTATAATTTACTATATATGAATTAGTTGTGTTGAAAATTAACACATCATTTGCTACAGAATAATGTGAATATTGTACTCCCCGTTAAATATTTATTGAGTCTTACAATAACACATTGCACAATAAGTTATTTCCTATCTCTATTAAACGAATAAAATTATATGGACATGAAACACACTTATACTCAGCCTATATAAACAATCATTCTTTAAATAAAACATTAAAAAAAAAAAAAAAAACTGCATTCATTATTCTTTGAAACGCCAACTACACTGCCAAACAAAATTAATTAAAAAGAAAACAGAAAGAAAGGGCAGAAAAGCAGCAGCCAGTTATTGAAGCCAAACAAAATTACAGCCAAGAACATTAAATACAATAAATATTTGTCATTGGGTTGATGTATGCCCCAATCGCGTCAGTTGGCGCGTGGAGTAGAATTAGCAGCGACAGACTGACACATTATTATTTTATTTTGTTTTCTCTTCTTTTTGTAACACAATTTCATATGATGTTCCAACCACAGGACAGCTATTATAATGAGTTTTTTTTTTATTATTTTTTTCAGAATCATATGATAATAATTACGAATTTCATGTATTTAAATTTTTAATTTAAATTGAGATATAATATTTTTTAAAATTTTTTTAACAATATTTTTTTAAAAATTTTTATTATAAAAATTTAAAATTTAAAATTTAAATTAATAAAATAAATGAAACTTAATTAATCGGATAAATTTAAAGAAAAGCCAGTCCATCCAAATCCAGAAGCGAAAAAGGGAAAACTAGTTGTCAATTGCAATTAGATTATTCCTTCACGAAAGCTGTTTCCTTCTTTCTTTTTTGTTTGCAATTCTCCTTTTTCATTCTTGTCTAAAAGTAGAATTTTTGCTTTTCATTTTGGATGCTAATATGAAAATGGACATGTGACCCATTGACAATCGCTTGCACTTTTTGCCAAATTTTCATAAAAATAAGAAAAAGTAAAAAAGGAAATGGTATAAAAATTTGCAAGTTGCCAAAATTTGAGCAACTACGTACTGATTGGTGACTCTAACCACTTATGTCTGATTTATTTTATAAATTTAAATTTTTAATATAAATTAAGATATGATATTTTTTGAGAGTTTTTTATTGTAATAAAAATTTTAATGTGATATTTTTTAATTTTTTATTGTAAAAATTTAAAACTGAAAATTTAAATCGGTAAATAAACGAACCTTTATAAAAGCCCAAAAACTATCAAATTTAAAAAAGAAATATCCATCTTTAGATTGAGAGTTGTGCTCATATAGTCCCTACTATATATACATATATACATATATATTGCTAATATTTTGTCCCTCATATTTCACCAAAAAGACTCATTAGCTGTGAGAATTATATTATAATATGTTGATATGATAAAATGTCAAATTGATTTTACTAGTCTTGAATATATATATATATATATATATATTATTTTGATGTAATTTTTATAAGATTATGAGGGCAGAAAGCTCCTTCTGCTTAAACCAACCTATTACGACACGAAAACCAATAAACTGCTAACAATATCACTCCCAACCTCATATGGGTTATCAAATTTCTCTACCAAATGGATGAAAAAGAGAACATATAAACAGTACTTTTTTGCCTTTTTTCCTCTTCTTGTGGCTAACCAACCGAGTCCTGTTAGACCAAAAAGTTGGTACATCACAATCCACCTATCTACACATACGACATAATTAGTATCGTATGCTCATAGATTATTACAAAAACGTATCCAAAATTCCTAATTAATTGCCTCATATTGGCAAGGTAAAAACATAAACTTGTCACCCCATGTGACAATTTAACATCATTTTTTTTAGTAAATTCCATTTAACGTTATTGAACACATTATCATTTGCATGATAGCACAGAAAATTAGCAATTTTACAAAAGTAATGATTGCATTGGCGAGGAAATTATCACTATATGCAAAGGGCAATGCTAGCTAATAATCAAACTTTTCATCATCACAAAAAAGAAAAAAAAGTTGAAAAAAAAAAAAACCCATGATATAGTAATCAAATTCAGCATTACCCAAAACATCAAAAAAAAAAAAAAGAGTGGGCAGAGAGAAATACCTTGCTAAATTGCAGTCTTGTGGTTGCCATCTGAATTTGGTGTAAAAGAGATCAGGTCGGCCATTCCTCTGGCAAGTGAACTCGTGCTCAAGAAAATGACATATTGAAGGGTCGTAAAGTGGATAAGTACGGTCCAAAATCCATCTTCCTTTGAAGAAATCACACTCAGAAGTTATGCCCTTTGCTTTGTGCAAGTAATGAAGAACAATAAAAAGAAGAAGATAAAATGTAATAACAGAATGGCGAGACCAGAAACCCATTTCTAAATATGCATGAGAGAGAGAGAGATATATATATATATATATATATATATAGAGAGAGAGAGAGAGAGAGAGAGAGAGAGAGAGAGAGAGAGAGAGAGAGTGGTAACAGGACTAGAAACCTCTCTTCTCTCAATCTTGTTTCTCCTCTACCCTCTCTCTCAATATATAGAGGTTGTCTTTAAGTGTGTTTTGCTTTTTTTATTTTTTATTTTTGCGGTGAATTAAATTGAATATTTAATCCAATATAAAAAAAAAGAGAAAAAAGAAAAATAAAAGGAAGGAAGGAAGGAAGAGGTGAAAAATGCCCTATTAATAAATGGGATTCAGTGGGATCCAGATTAAGGAACGAGTTTTGCCTTTTTGCGTTGGGCTTTTTGGGTTTGCATAGTAAGTAAAGATTGCGAGGGAGAAGTCTTGTTTGCTTTGGGCAGTTACTGGTATCTTCTGCCGAGCAAAAGATTGGATATGACATACTAACGTATTTTTGGAGAGATGTTGCAGGAAACTAAAAGTATGTTTGGCTATTTTACTGATTTAAATTTTTAATTTGAGTTAAATGTAATTTTATATGAATTTTTTTTATTATAATAAAAAAATTAAATGTAATTATTTTTAAGAATTTTTTGTTATAATAAAACTTAAATTTTAAACCAAATCGATAAAATAAATGAAATCATAAACTATAGAGTATTAAATTAATTTTTACTCTTTACTCTTAATTAACACTCTTTTAACTAATATAATTATTTAATAAAAATGACATCAATAAAAATAAAAATAAATTTTCACACCCATTCACTTAAGAAATATTTAATAACTTTCTCTTTTTTCATTGAAATTTCTATTGTTTAAAGTCTAATCAGAAATTTACTTATTATGTATTTTTTATTAGTTTTTTTTTTTGTGAATATTTTTTTATCAGTTACTTCTTCTTTTATCCTTTTTTTTATCTCAAGTTTTGGCAGTTAGTGTTTTCAAAATGAATAAAAGTATTGAGTCCACTTAGATCTTTTTTTTTTTTTTTTAACGTACATGTTGTTGGACCCACATCCCGAGGAAGACCTCTGAGGTGACCAGTTGGGTATCCCAAGATTACGTCTGGATTTGGAAAAGATCAGGTGCACAGGGAATAATTACAAACCCTTTAAACTGCCTGGAACGAATCAATAGGTATTACAGAGGATCTACAGAGCTGTAATGGATGGATAAATTGGATGAGTGAATAGTCTAAAAGGCGCTGACAGGCTACGGACTAGACAGGTGAGATGGTAGCCCACTCGAGTGGATGAGCCACTTGGAAGGAATCGTCAAAAGGCCTAAAAGCAGCCCACTGTTGGTAGAGATGTCAAACGTGCCGTGCCGCGCCGGCACGACACGCTTGACCCCAGGCCCTGCACAGTGCAGGGCCGTGCCTGGGCCGGGCCTGAGAAGAAAAACTCAGGCCCAGCCCTGGCCCTGGCCCTGGTCCATAAGGGCCAGGGCCGTGCCTGGGTCCAGGCCCTTGAAGGGCCGGAGCTCAAGGACCTGGGCCCCTTCAAGGGCCGTGCCTGGGCCCAGGCCCTTGAAGGGCCGGCCCTGGCCCTTGGCCGGTTGGCCCTTGTATTTTTTTTTTAAAAAAAAGTTATTCAAAAAAATATATATCATATGCCCCAAAAGATGTGATTTTATTGAATTGACGTAATAAGAGTACACATAAATGACTGCCTCATTAAAAACCTTGCTAAGTAAAACCCGTGGGGAGATCGGGACAAAACCTCAGCGAAGGAAAAAAGAGTGCAGTAGCTAGGAATAGTAAATTACAAATCTAAGTGCTTCCAGAAGATTCTGTTATTTCTAAGTTAGAAAAATATTCTTGCATCGAATCATCTGTGTATTGCTGTTTTCGTCTTCTGGCATCTTCCCAGTCTTTAACGCACATTAGTCCCTCCAAGATGTCTAGATGCATTCTGCTTCTCTTCTCGTCAAGAATTCGGTTGCTTGCGCTAAAAGCTTGCTCTGATGCTACTGTTGATACTGGAGTTGTCAGAATGTCACGAGCTATTATGGACAGTGTTGGAAAACGATCTGTCTTGCTCTTCCACCATTGTAAGATGTCTAGTTTGTCTTCATCGATTACAAAATTTGCTTCAAAATATTTGACTAGTTCCGTAGACGCTTGTGTTGAGGACGATCCTGCCGTTTTCTCTTTCTTCTTCAAGAAACTCCACGACGATCCTTTAGGCCCCGAACTGGTAGTTGATGACGAAGTTCCCTGTTCTTTTTGACCTGTGCTATATTTTACTTCATACAAACTAAAAACTTTTTCTAACATTTTCTTAGCGTCAGTAATACTTAGTTGCATATCTATATTTAAATTCTCTGCGGTACCAGTCATTAATGATTCAGTTCCTTCTACTCCGCACCTAGGATCTAAAATAGTTGCCAATGCATATAATATAGGACAACCTGACCAATAATTTTTAAATTTATTTTCCATTAAGTTAACTATATTTTCAAAAAGTTCTGTATCCCTATAATAAGAAAATGTTTCTAAAATATTAAATAGTTGATGTAAAGCTAAATGTGCAGTTGGATAATAAACACCAGAAAGTAATTCAGTAGCATTGTAAAAAACTTCTAAAAATTTAAAAAAATACTCAGCAATTTGCCAGTCAAAATCGAAAATTAAAATTTGATCGTTCTTACTGTTTACATATGTCGTGATAAGCTGTGAATATGGGAGTGCTGCCTTCAACATTAAATATGTTGAATTCCACCTATGTCTCATGTCAGTTGGAAACTTTCTTGGGCGCATCTGACTGTTCCTGCAATATTGTTTGAATTCTTGGAGCCGAGCTCCAGAACTAGATATGAAGGATAATGCTTCTCTAATATTTGTAAGATTAATTGAGATATGTTCAATTCCTGCTTGAACTACTAAATTAATTATGTGAAATGCACACCGTTGATGAAAAATTTCCCCTCCAAATGCCGATTTCAAACTACATTTAAATAGATTAATTACAACTGTATTAGCTGACGCATTATCAAAAGTAATTGTTAAAACTTTATCCTCTATCCCATAAAACCCAAAAATTTCCATTATTGTATTAAAAATAGCTGTTGCGTTATGAGGATATGGACATAAACGAAAACCAATTATTCTTTTTTGTAAAGCCCAATCGTCATCAACATAGTGCGCGGTGACACATAAATATCCAGTTTTATTACACCCTTCCCACAGATCAGAAATGCAAGACACAGTAGTATTAAAAGTCCTAAAATTATCAACAAGAGATTGTCTCATTGCATAAAAAACTTTCATGCAATCAGAACGGGTTGTGTTTCTACTTACACGTTTAAATTGTGGGCAAAAGGCTATCTGAATGAATTCTTCGAAGGAGGCATCATCTGCAAAAGAAAGAGGCAATTCGGCACTAGCTAGAAATTTAGCTAGTGCCTCACGAGCACGTTGTGCATCGTATGTAAAATTTTGTAACCCATGTGATGTGAGTGATAGTGTTTGTTGGTGGGAGTCTACACTCCCACCTTGGTGCAACGGTAGACATACTTTTCAATGTTTATCCAGATGACCAGTACCCCCACCCTTTTTATTAGAAAAATGCTGTTTACAATATTTACATACCGCACGAATTTCCATCTCACCTATTTTTGGATTTGGTCGGGGCTCCTTGGTGAAATGCTGCCATGCCGGAGAAGTTCGCGGTCTTTTTCCTCTACTGCGATCTCCAGCTTCCTCGTTGTGTACTGAAGCATTATCCACCGGAGCATTTTCTGGTTCAGTGGGGGTGGGGTTGGAAGGCATCATTTCTTCTTCTTCCACAAAAAATGTCTCATCACCAAGTTCAGGAATAGCAGTGAAATCAGGAAAGTTTGGTGAGGCCATTTTCTGGAAATTGATAGAACTTGATTGAACTTTGTAAATGAAAGAGTTAGAAAATGAATGAGAGTGAATTGAGAAGATGAAAGAGAGAAGTTGAGAGATAGAATGAGAGTGAGATGAGAAGATGAGAGTGAATTGTTGTGTGAGATTTATGGTGGAATTAAGGGGTATTTATAGGGAATTTTAGGGTTAAATTTGTGTATTTTTCCGTTGGGCCCTTCACGGGCCTCCCGTTTGGCCCATCACGTGCCAAACGGGAGGCACGTGATGGGCCAAACGGGAGGCCCATCACGTGCCGAACTTCAAAGCCCGCGAAAAGGCCCACTGGACCAAATGAAACGGACTTTTTCGTGGGCCGTTTTTCGGGCTTGGGCCGTGCCGAATAAGGGCCAAATCCGGGCTTGGGCCGGGCCGAATAAGGGCCGTGCCGCGGGCCTCCGCGTGCTTGGGCCGCGGGCTGAGAAGTTGAGGCCCAGCCCTAGTCCATTACACGTGCCGTGCCGGCATGGCCCGTAACAATAACGAACCGTGCCGTGCCGAATCATGCACTATTGTGGGCTGGGCCAGGCCGTCCATGGACGGCCCGGCCCATTTGACACCTCTAACTGTTGGATGAGCTCGAGAGGGAACTTATCAGCTATAAAAGGAGCAAAGCCCCCGAGAGAAGAGGAGGACTCTCCATTTTTTGTGTAATTTGTAAGAATCAAAATGGGAGAAATATAATACAATGAATGTAGCTCTTTTCTATAATGGTGAAACCACTATAAAATTTCTATATCTTTATTTTCTTAATCATTATAACACTTCCTTCACAATACATCCAAAAGATCAATGCAAACTCTTAACATATTCAGTTAAACTATAACTTTTGAATCAGTAACCCAATGAACTATTGTAGAGTAATCCGGTACAGTCTTGCAGGTTGCATTAGTGGTATATCCATATCTCTACCTGTAATGTTGAGGTCATGAATTTAAATCCTCCCTTACCCAATTTTTTTTTTTTTAAATATTTACTAAATCAGCTGGATATTTTTTTCTCTCTCTCTCAAAGATTTAAAATGGCATTCAATACGTTACTGTTACTAGTTTTTTGTTCAATTGCATATTGGCATTTGACCCCTGGTGTGTGTGTGTGTGTATATTTTCCCTTCTTTTCCATCTTCCTAATTATGCACGTGAAGACTTCAATCGGGTAAATTATGTTTGGTAAGAAAAGTTGTGCGGTTATTGCGGTTAGATTTTTTGACATTTAATGCAATGAATTAAGACTGTTAAAGTCCTCGGGGTTTCTTTTTCTTTAGAAGTTCTTTTGATTTAAATCTTTTCACTGCCTTCTAAAATAAGTTGGGCTCATCTTACGTTGTAGTTTGTTGTAAATGGGGAATTTTATTAAGAGGTAAAAAATTTTCTCTCTCTTTCTTTTTCACTCTCTGAGTACAAAAAAAAAAAGCTACAGTATTTGACTGGAGTTTTGACGCTATTTTAGGCGACTTATCGAGCTTCCAACCTTGAAGTTTGGTCTCCAGATTCATCTCGATGTTGGCTTTCTTGTGATGGTGGCTATGTAGAGTGGCACATTTGTTAGGATAGCTATAATCTGTCTTAGAGGTGGGTTGCTTCAAGTTTGGACCGTTGTTTTCAACTTGTTCATCGGTGGGTGGTCGCACTCATGTGATGTGTTGATTTGCATGGTGGTGAGATTCTCTGGGAGGCGGTGGTTCCGTTCTCCTTTGGTGGATGGAGTGTTCATTGGTAACGTCCCCTCCTTTAAGCCGTGGTCCTCCCGCAGTCCTCCACCTCCCATGGGTGTGCTTTTCTTCTGGGATGACTCTGCTTAGATCTAGTTTCCATTCCACAGCTGATGGCTTACTGCCGGTGGATCTCTCTTTTATTTAGTTGTAATAAGGGCGCTGATGTTTCCGCCTCTTTGGTGTGTTTTTTTTTATTTTACTTTGGTGTTTTTATTTCGATAATAATAGAGGCGATGTCCTCCGCTTGTGTCTCCCATCCCATTTGTAAATGGCGTAGTGTATGTTTTCTAGCTAGAGTTCTTTCTATGCTGTGATGTGATTGTCCCTGTTGCGTGGGGTTTGGTCTTGGTCGACTAGGCTACTCTAGCGACTGTTTTGGTGCGTTTGACGAGTAATGATCAAGTTCAAAATTTGTGTATCCAACGGGTCTTTCTCCATTTAAGTCTTGGTGCTTGTATTCACTCTTGTGCTATTTTTATCTTTATTGACGGATCTAGTCATTGGTTCGGGGTCAAATTCCTTTGTATTTAGGGCTATTCTTGTCTTGCATAATTTGTTTCTTGTGAAATGAAATTTCTCATTTAAGAAAAAAAGAAAGAATTTTATTTACGCCATTTTTTTTTATTAAACACCCCTAACATGTTTAAAATTTAAAATTAATTTTCTTTTAATATTAAAATCTCATATAATTACAGAATTACCCTTTTATAAACCCATGCTTAAACCAATTTGTTGAAAATATTTTATTTTTCTTTTTATTGTTAAGCTAAAATGTCACTATACGTAAACATTTTTATTGTTAGAACTAAAACAGTTCGAACTTTAAGTATAGTGACATTTTATTTTATTTTTATTTTTTTTTTTGAGGAAGTGGCTTATGAGCTTTAACTTTTGGCATTTTGTTTTGTTTTGTTTTTTTTTTTTTTTCATATTTTTTAATTCTAACAATAAAATTGATGAATAATTTATGAAATTTAACAAAGATGATTTTGTGCCCATCGTATAGCAATTTAAAATTTTAAATGTTATGCGCAAAATGTTCTCTTCGTTATTATTAATTAAAAGCTGTTGAAAACTAGAACATTTTACAGTTGTTATAATTATTTATGTGAAGTTTTTCTTTACTATATGATAAAAACGTGATTATTTACATTAAATTTTAGAAATCATTCATCAATTTTAGCGTCAGAGACCGAAGCTCTCAAAACCTGAAAGTTTAAGGATTAATATTCTCAATTAAAAGTTTAGAAACCAAAATATCATTATGCTCAAAGTTTAAGTGCTAATAAGCCTATGTTGATATAATAGCTGTTTTTTTTTTTTTTTTTTTTTTTAAGAAAAATTTACATAAAAACTCTTAAATTAAAAACTGTAGTGGATCAAATGATGGTTTAGTTTAGAATTAAAAAAAATTAAATTCGATTTTGTTTGATCTAAAGTGATCATCTTATGGCGGTCAAAGTTCTATTAATTTGGACAAGTTTTTCTTTGGTAAAGATAATTTGGATAAGGTCACACTTCTACAAAGTGCGAATTAGATTTTACTACCCATAATACACCGGTTGTTAGCATTATGGAAAATATTATTAGGTCATGGGTCAAAAAGTGAGTGCTGCTTCTTATCTATGTCAAATCAGTTTGGATAATCATATTTAAGAAAAATGTTTTCCCACCTATGCGAAATTATGAGGAAATCACATGCAAACAGTGGCGGAATCAGGACTTATTAGTAAGAGGGTTTTTTTTTTTTTTTTTTTTAATCAAGATGTACTGTAATAAAATTGAATTTATAAAGGGACAAATCTAATTTATATACATATTTATTATATTAAAATTAAAACTATTATATTAAAAAAAAGAAAAAAAAAAAAGCTAGGGAGGCCATGGCCCCCCGCCCATAGCTCCGTCATTGCATGCAAATAATACTTAGCTAACCCATTTTGTTTTAAACTAATGTACGAATGAAGACGATACCTAAATTTATAAACGTCGTTTATCTATCTATACCTATAAGTTTTAATTATTATGTATTGCTTATATCTATATTTATATATATATATTAATATCCTATAATCTATAATTATATAGAAGTAAGCCGAAATCTCTTTTTTTTTCTTCCTTTTTTTCTTTTTCCACTTTTCTTCTTTTAAGTTTTCCCCTTTCCCTTTTTGTCTTTGTTCTTATTAATATATACATATATATAAATATATCTTATATATTATATTATTTCCTCTTACTTGTCCTTGTTGAGATAATATTTCCCTAAACTATGCTCCACTTATTTTTTATCCTAAACTAAACTCTTAAGAGGCTTTTCATATATTATTTTTTCATATGTACTTCCTAATTTAATTTTTATCCGATTTATTTCTTCACACATATTTTTGTTCGTCTAAACGTGAAAAATATTCAACGAAAACGCACGTCTCGATTGTAACGTGCATTTTCATTTATTTGTGTCTTTTTTTATAATCTCTTTTCTCATTTTTTAGGAAGAAATGGATTAATTTTATTCAAATAAGTAAAGTATCAGGCCTTACAAGATCGCTAATACATAGAGGGATATCATCATCCATCCACAGCGAAGATGCAGAACATAAAAAAGCATAATTAGCTAAAGAGTGGGCTGCACGATTCCCCTCACGAGGAGTGTTGGAAACATTTTCACTATGAGCTAGGCCCATAAGATTCGTGATATCACAAATAATATTGGCCCGTTTAGTTCGCTGATTCGAGTTAATATGTGACTTTCTGTGAGAGTTTTTTACTGTAACAAAAAAGTTAGACGTGACTGTTTTCGAGGGTTTTTTTAGTAACAAAACTCGAATTCTAAACTCGAATCGGTGAAATAAACGGAATCATTACCTTTCGAAGACTCTGGAGAGCAATCTTGAATGGCACATGCTACATTGATCACATCTGTTTTCAGGACCAGTCTGAAAATCCACACGACGACCTTGCAAGCATGATCCCTTCTCTTACAACAAAACATTCAGCAAAATTAACATCTAACTGTCCCGGGATTTTCTTAGTAAACACACTTAAAACGCTCCCTTCAGAATCTCGTATCACACACACACAGAGACTACAAGAAAGAGGCTGTTTAGCAGTGCCGCTTTTAGCAATTACAGGTTGACGTTTTTCATCGTCAAATGTTGTCGTCAGAATTATTGAAGAGGTCTTTGAGATTAAACAGTGGGCCCCACTAGTCGTCGCTAATAGAGGAATGACATAAGCAAATTTTTATGCGGTACTTGTTGGCCTAAAAAAGATGCTAAGAAGACGTTTGGGTCATGCATTATAATCATGTAATTAGAATTATTTTTGATTTATGTGTATATTTTATGAGAAAAAAATACTATAACGAACTACAAATTATAATTCGAATCAAAAAATAAATCCCCCAACTAAACAACCTTTAAAAGTTTTTGTCTAAATCTAGTGAAATTGGAATTTTCACTGAAAGATAGGTGCTGAAATTTTGCCTGTGGAAGATATTTTTGGGACTTTTAGCGAAGACCCTTACATGTTCTTTTGTTTAAAAAACTCAAAAAAATACAATTCGAGTTTTAACTTTATTCAAATTTATGTTCTTTTAAGTTTTAACTTTATTCAATTTTACTCAACTTTATTCAAATTATAATTTTAACTCAAGTTATGACTCAAATTCACCTAAAAAATTACACTCAAATTACACTTCAAAAGAACGAGCAGTTTCGCAGTCGCTAAATAATTAGGTTTTAATTTTTTTATTAAACGTCGTCGTGTTGTCATCATATAGCGATGACTATTTATTTTTAGCTCGACAGTTGTCGCTAAAAATCATATTAAAACAACCCAGCCCCGATTCTTTCCTCATTTTTCCTCACCCTCTCTCTTCTGCTCTGTTCTCTCTCTCCCTCCCTCTGGCGAACTCTTCTCCGGCCAACCCATTCACCACCGCCAGTCGTATCTCCAGCCGGCCACCGCTTTCCCCAACTCTCCCTCTATTTTTGGCTCTCACTCTCTACCACGACTCTCTCGCTCTAAAAAACCCAAAAATCACCTCTCCCTTTGTTGCTCTGGCCGCCGCTCCACCGCCGCCGGTTCCACGCACCATCGTCATAAATGTCATCCCTTAAGATCACCCCGGTTTTGTGATGATTTAATGTGAGTAATTTTTTAGTTTTAATTTTTTTTTTGTTAATTTTGTTTGGTTTAATTGAAAATGTTGTTGAATATGTTGTTTGATTTGGTTGATGATGTTGTTGAATATGTTGTTTGGTTTTAGAAAAATATTGATAATTGGTTTGATAAAATATGTTGTCGGTAGAAATTCGAATATGTTTGCTGTTTAATTTTTTGAATATGAATACGGTTTTTTTTTTTTGTTTGTTTGAATAAGTTTGGGATTGTTGAATATGTGGGTGTGATTTTGAATTTGATTTGAGTTTATGGAGCTTATGTTAGTTTAGTTGATTATTATTAATTATGTTGTTAGTTTGTGTAATATGGTTATTAAGTTAGTATATGGTTTAGGAAAATTAAGTAGTTAGTAAGTGAATTTTCCAGGTAGAAATTTTGAAGAAACGATAAAATTTGTAATAAGAGTGTATAATTGAGTTTATGGAAAAATTAAAGAAGCAAAAAATTAAATAAGTTGTAGTAATATCAATAAATTAATAATTAAATGTTTAAATTCTACCAAGAAATAATTAAATGTTTAAATATAAAGTAAAAATGTTGATTTTAATAATTTCATAATTAATTAATTTAAATATTTAAAATAATTTGTTAATGTAATTAATAACCAAATTAATATGATGTAAGTAGAGATATGTAATAAATTATAATAATTGTAAAATAATAAATAAGCGATAAGAATAGGAGTATAATGTTAATAATGTCATCATTTTATTAAGTAAAGTAATTAATATTTAAAGTAAAATAAGAATTATTTTATGAAATTAAGAATTATAATAATGATATCAAGTTACAAAAGTGAGAAATTTTAATTTTGATAATGTCATTAATTTAAGAATTAATAAAATATGTTAATAATTACCAACAAATAAGAATGAATAAAACTTCCTTTAAACAAATGAAGTGGATCCATCATGGGGAACCAGAGGAGATTTTGCTAAACACAATTAATGATGTTCCTGAACCGGTTGATGAGAAGCATGCAATATCGGATGATGTAGTCAGTCATGTGCAAAACGATAACCAGAGAAGATACATGAAACACTAGAATCTCCGGATAGACAATATAAAGATCTTTATTTAGAACTTGAGTTGGAGTTGTTACCTGGCGTTTCTAAGTAATCAGCGTTGAACTTCGTAGTTAAACTAATGCATTTGAAGGTGGATAACAAGTGGATGAAGAAGTCTTTCGATTAGATGTTGAAGTTATGGAAAGACAATCTTTCAAGAATTTAACTGCCCAATTCGCATTATGAGGCAAAGAAGAAACCTTAGAAACTTGGTTTATGAATTGGGCATTATGAGGCAAAGAAGAAACCTTAGGGCATGTTCTTTTACAAATAAAACTCAAAAAAAGACAATTCAAGTTTCAACTTTATTCAAGTTCACGTTTTTTTAAGTTTTAACTTCACTCAATTTTACTCAGCTTTATTCAAGTTCTAACTTCAACTCAAGTTATAACTCAAATTCAACTCAAAAACTACACTCAAGTTATACTCCAAAAGAACAACCCCTTAGAAACTTGGTTTATGGTACGAAACAATTCATTTGTCCAAGTACGACTGTGTGTTGTTTTGGAAGGGGAATGCTAATCTTGAAGTGTGCCTTGTACGTTACGAAAGTCCATGCGTGAATAAAAACGTAAAGGGGAAGAAAATTCCCCACAAAGTTTTGAGATACTTCCCTCCCGAGGACCGTTTGGAGCGATTGTATGCTTCGCATTATACCTTGAAGGACATGAAAGGACATGACATGGCACCATCGAGGTCAATCAACTGAGTAAGGGTTGATGTGACATCCCGTTGACGGTAAAGCTTGGAAGGACTTTGATACAAAGTACCCAGAATTTGCAAGTGAACTACAAAATGTGAGATTGGGCGTACTATTGACAAATTCAAACCGTTTGGTAATTTGAGCACCCCGTATAGCATGTGGCCCGTTGTTTTGACCGTGTACAATCTACCTCTTTGGTTGTGTATGAAGCCTTCGTATTTAATGTTGAGTCCCCTAATTCCTTATCCAAAATCCCCCGGAAAGGATATGGATGTATTCTTGAGACCTTTAGTTGATGAGTTACAAGACCTATGGACAAATCTAATTCTTCCTTCAAAATGTGGGCTGCTTTAATGTTGACTGTCAATGACTTCCTTACTCGTAGTAGTTTGTTCGGTTGGGTGGGCCAAGATTATCAAGCTTGTCCGAAATGTAATGCGGAAACACCGACAAGGTGTTACATCAGTAAGGTTTGCTATGTTGGTCATCGAAAGTAGCTTCCACTTGATCATAAAATGAGAAGGTGCAAACAGTTTGATGGTAAGATTGAAAATGTTCAATCCCCCCGCCCAAAGACCACTATGAAAATATTGAACCATCTTAGATATGTTCACGTCAAGTTATCGGGTAAACACACAAAATTCTAAGGTATGAGAAGGAAGCGCAACCCAAATGAGTTAATTTGGTCGAAGGTGAGTATTTTTTGGGAGTTACCATATTAGTCATCAATGTTATTGCAACACAATCTCAATGTTATGCACATTAAGAAGAATGTATGTGACAGTTTAGTCAGAACTCTGTTGAACATAGAGGGAAAGGCCAAGGATACTGTGACGCCTCCCGTCCTCACAGCGGGTCGCCAAACACTTAGAATCACATCAACTTAGGAATTTAAACAAATTTATAATTCTAAGTCTAATTACAGTTTACTCGAGTACAGACAAACATACATGTCTACACTTATAATCTGCTAGTATTCCTGCTTGCTGAGAATTCTTCCTTTTCGCTTCGACTTTCGTGTCAAAACCTATTTCATGGAAATCGGTATCAACTTCCTATTCCAAATATCAAAATTTCTCATACTTAGATTCTTAAATTTAATCTCAAACTCACTTTTGAACTTGATTTCTCTAAGCTGAATTTTCTAGCTTAAGAGGTAAATTTCACAATTTGAGTGTTTCGACTTCTGAAACCTCAATTTACTCATGTTTGGGTTTTAAAACTATTACTCATTCTCTAGAATTGATATCATAACTTAATACTTACTAACTAGGTTTTAAGAAATTTCCATAGAGTTTCGCCTAGTTTTTCTTGTTTCCCAAGCTTTCAATAGCTTGTTCTAACTTTCGATTTCAATACCTGGAGTCAGGATTCATATTCCCCAACACAAATTTGAATATAAAATTGAACAAAAACACATGTTCTTCCTCAATCTAGGCTCACGGATTTTTAATGAAAATCCATCAAAATTTTGTTCAATCGTTTTAATACTTATACCGTTAGACTCTTATTACGATGCTCTATAAGACCTCAGTTTTGATTTTTACTTTAACAAAAGTTTTTCGAGATGGGTCACTATTCATCCAAATCAAGAAATCATAGAATTCTCATGAAAAATCTGAATCTTACCTCCAGAAGTTGGGGTTTTTCGCTAGAACGCCTTGGGTTACGTTTCTATCGGACTGAACGGAAGAAATTTCGGTGAAAATGCTTGATTTCCTTGATTTCTTTTTCTCTGTCTCTCTCTAATATATTTTCTTTTTACAAGTCTCTCTCTCGTTTTATTTTCTTCTCTGCTATGTCTTACGTTTACAAGTAATGGCATTAGTAAGCTACAAAGTCTTATTCATGCATATAAAATATGTAATCAACATGAGTCACCAATGTGAGTCACCAAAATATGTAACACCACCAAGTGTATCCCTGCATGTGAAGTTTATATCCACCTCATGATAATAATCATTTTTCCTTTTTTTTAAACGTACTTAGAAATAATCTTGCGTGTATATATATATATATATATATGTACACACTATAACTTGATTCAACATATCTTATCGTTGGATGTCAAATGCTAAAGATATAACCTTCCACATGTTTTTATTTTTTGCCATATAAAAGATAAGTGCTAGCAAATGTGTGGGTTCTATACTCCTCAAAATTTTCTTGTCGAGACCTAACTTTTCGTTTCTCAAAACAAGTTTCTTTTCGGTACCGATAATCTCTTCCCCGGTATAGGTTTTGTACTGCATTTTTGGACTGTCGAGTACCCGGGGTCATACGTATCATATTCAACCCAATTCTCTTTGGTATCTCATTAGTCAATTTGTTTTTTTTGAAATTTTAATTTTAATTGACCCAGAATTGCCCAAAACGCTTACCCTTGCGGTATTGGTTTTTGAGATATTCTCACCTTAACTAACTCGGGAAAATCTTGTTTTAGGAACTATTGCTATTTTTCTTACTTCTAACATTTCTATTCTTTTTTTAACTTATTATTTGGTCATATACTAAATATTTCAGTTTTTCATAATTAAAATATACTCGTTAAAATTTTTAATTTTTAACCAATATATCACTATTCACAACTGATATCTACGAATTTCCTATGTAGAAATATTTGTATTATAACTTTACACATTTCGAGAAATTTTACTCCGTACATAAAGTTTATACATAACATTTTCTTGATCAAGTCAAAATTTTACTACTTACTATTCTGAAAAAGATTTTGGTCAAATACCAGATTGTCCGGATTAGACCTAAATTTTCCCGGTCATTACATTCACCCTTCCTTAAGAAATTTTCGTCCCGAAAATTAGAACAAATGGGGACATTTCTGTCTAATTTCTTCTTTTACTTCTTAAGTGGCTTCTGCGACACTGATTTTTCCACTGCACTTTAACCATTGGGATACTACGACTTCTGAGTTTCTTCTTTTTTCTTGCTAAAATTTGAACTGGTTGCTCCTCATATGACAAATTTTCGTGAATCTGAATAGGCTTATACTGTAACACATGTGATGGATCCGAGATATACTTCCAGAGCATTGCTACATGAAACACACTGTGCACTGAAGTTAAATTTGGTGGCAGAGCTAGTCGGTAAGCTACCTTTGCTACTCTTTCAATGATCTCGAAAGGCCCTATGTAACGTGGGCTCAGCTTACCTTTCTTTCCAAAACGCATCACACCCTTCATCGGTGCGACTTTCAGGAATACGGAGTCCCCTATAGAAAATTTCAAAGGTCTCTGGCGTTTATCTATATAACTCTTCTACCAGAGCATTTGACAATCACGTTACACACGTTAAAGAAACATTAGCTGTATGCGGTGTTTTCTAAGTGTGAGTTTTGGTTAGATAAAGTCCAATTCCTCGGTCATGTGATATCCAAGGAAGGAATAACCGTGGATCCAGCAAAAGTTGAAGCGATTGACAAGTGGCCAATTTCAAAGAATGTTACTGAAAGTCGAAGCTTCTTAGGATTGATAGGGTGTTATAGGAGGTTTGTAGAGGGATTTGCTTGTCTTGCAGCCCCTCTCACTGCATTAACTGGAAAAGATAGATAGTATGAATGGACAAATAAATGTAAATAGAGGGAGAAAAATTTGACATCTACAGTGATGTCTCAAAAACATGACTAGGAGCTGTGTTGATGCAAAATGGCAAGGTCATTGCTTATGCATCTCGGCAACATGATCCTCAAGAAAAATTTGAGGAGTATAGAACTCACTCATTTGCTAACATTCATCTTTTATATGACAAAAAATAAAAGCATGTAAAAGCTTATATCTTAAGCATTTGACATTTAACAAGAAGATATGTATGATGTTGAATCAAGTTAGAGTGTGTATATATATATATATATATATATATACGCACGCAAGATTATTTTTAAGTACGTTTAAGAAAAAGAAAAAATGATTATTACCGTGAGGTGGACATAAACTTCACATGCAGGGATACACTTGGCGTTGTTACATATTTTGGTGACTCAAGTTGGTGACTCACGTTGATTACATATTTTACATGCAAGAAATAAGACTTTGTAGCTTACTAATGTTATTACTTGTAAACGTGAGGCATAGTAAAAGAAGAAGAAAAACGTGAGAGAGACTTGTAAAAAGAAAATATATTAGAGAGAGACAGAGAAAGAGAAATCAAAAAAATCAAGCATTTTTATTGAAATTTCTTCCATTCAGTCTGGTAAAAACGTAACCCAAGGCGTTCTAGCGAAAAACCCCAACTTCTGGAGGTAAGATTTCGGATTTTTCATGAGAATTCTATGATTTCTTAGTTTGGATGAATAGTGACCCATCTCGAAAAACTTCCGTTAAAGTAAAAATCGAAACCAAGGTTTTATAGAGCATCGTAATAGGAATCTAACGGTGTAAGTATTAAAACGATTGAACGAAATTTTGATGGATTTTCATTGAAAATCCGTGAGCCTAGATTGAGGAAGAACATGTGTTTTGTTCAATTTTATGTTGAAATTTGTGTTGAGGAATATGAATTCTAACTCTAAGTACCAAAATCGGAAGTTAGAACGAGCTATTGAAAGCTCGAGAAATAAGAAAAACTAGGCGAAATTTCCTAAAACCTAGTTTGTAAGTATTAAGTTATGATTTCAATTCTAGAGAATGAGTAATAGTTTTAAGACTAAAAAATGAGTAAATTGAGGTTTCCGAAGTCGAAACACTTAAATTGTGAAATTTACATTTTAAGTTAGAAAATTTGGCTTAGAGGAATAAAGTTTAAAAGTGAGTTTGAGATTGGATTTAGGAATCTAAGGGGTCGTTTAGTTCGTTGATTCGAGTTTTTAATTCGAATTGAGATGTGATTTTATGTGAGAGCTTTTTACTGTAGCAAAAAAGTTAAATGTGATTGTTTGTGAGAGCTTTTTACTGTAGCAAAACTCGAATTCTAAACTCGAATCAGCGAAATGAACGGGACCTAAGTATGAGAAATTTTGATATTTGGAATAAGAAGTTGATACCGATTTTTATGAAACGGGTTTGGGCATGAAGGCCGAAGCGAAAAGGAAGAACTCTCAGCAATCAGGAATACTAGCAGATTATAAGTAAGTATAGACATGTATATTTGTCTCTACTCGAGTAAACTGTAATTAGACTTAGAATTATGAGTTTGCTTAAATTACTAAGTCGATGCGATTCTAAGTGTTTGGAGGGCTTAGTGCCCTAGATTGGAGAAGGGCGAACTATAGTTACCCTAATGCTCAGTTTAAGGTATGCATGAAGTATTAT
Source organism: Morus indica (assembly GCA_029231665.1). Classification (NCBI taxonomy): domain Eukaryota; kingdom Viridiplantae; phylum Streptophyta; class Magnoliopsida; order Rosales; family Moraceae; genus Morus; species Morus indica. The sequence continues at coordinate 4,234,819 of JACAGA010000020.1, forward strand.
GCATCTCATGTTAGCATGTGCACGTAGAGAAAACGTTACATATCATTAAGTTTTTAACACTTTGAAATGCAAACCCAAAGTTCAATAAAGTAAGAGACTGACAGGTCGGCAGCCTCCCAAAGGAGGAAATCTCAAAGAGTATGAGATTCCGACTAGACCAGACAGTAAGCAGGGGCCCAGGCTCACAGTAATTAGAATAGTGTTGCCTACAATTATGTTTATAGAATCTCGCAAGTGCACGAGTCAACAAGTAGTAAAATGATGAAATATCAAGTATCGTCCCACAGGGATTGTGTGTTTTTGAGATCAAATTGCTAAGTTAATTCTATCCAAGTTTTTTAAAAAGAAAACCAAAATTGATTTTTAAGATGTGAAAAACTAATAATAACTTGACTATAGACAATGAAAAACAGAGATAAAACTAATTACTAACAAAATGTGTAATTAAAATTGGCCAAATGCGCTGTGCGTGGCTTATAATTGCTAAACTGTCTCTTATTAATGCCGTACGATGCTGCAGCAATGGATGATAACGACTACTTCCTGTTAACCAGATTTACTAAACCAGTGATTTTCCAATCCTCTGTCTACTAATTTTAAAGTTAAACCCCACAAATTCCTTTGCAAGTCTAGACTCTAAAATCAGAGAATGAAGCTCTAAATCGTATGGTTATGCAAGACACAATATATTCCTATATCATGTGAATCAAAGATCTAAAACAAGATCTAAGAACCTGCACTATTCAAGCTGTATCTACTCAACTAAATCTTTCCAGATCTAATCAAAGCTATACTCCTCTCTTATGATTTCCTAATCACAGTTAAGGCACAAGTTTAGCTTACTTGAATAAACAAAGAAACAATCATCAGATCCATTCAACATCAACTAACATTTCAATATTAAACATCTCAGCAACTTCAACCATCAAACATACTCTTATAAAGTTATATATGGAATCAAGTTCATATTTATAAAGAGGAACGTAAATATTCTTAAACAAAATACAATCAGAGTGTAAAGAGTAAAGAAAACTAAGGTGATGAGGAGAGAATCCGAATCACCCTTTTCCAAGGCTTGTTTTAGCTTCTTCCGTGTCAACAATGGTCCTTTACGTTCAACACCCTGCTACGTCTCCTTCTTCTTCTTTCCAGTACTGGAGCTGGTACTTGATTAGAGAAATGGAGGTGGTTTTCCTTTTCGAAGTGCAGCCGCCTCTCCTTACAATTTATGACCAAGGACCCGTTTTTCTCTTACAGCTGCAGGTACTTATTGTACCCTAATCACATGTGGCAGCCGCTGAGGGAGCCTCCAATCAGTAGCTAAATCAGCACCCTTCACGGTTAAATCAGCCCATTCTTCTAGCTCAGGTACAGCTGTTAGAAACATGTGAGTCTGGTCCAGCTGGCATTGGCGGAGCAATGCGGAGCAATGTAGAGCAATGTTGACTGGAATTTCCTTTAAAATTCCAAAACGACAAGTAGCTGCTTGCCTCCAAAACGACAATGTTTTCTCAAAGCTGAAAATAGTCACAACATGCACCCGGTTTAGGTCTTTTTAAAACCAAAAACACGAGAGAGAGTTCATGAAACCAAATTAACTAAAAACTAGAAACAAGGCAAAATAAAGGAATAAATCACAACTAAATACTCTCTAAGTAATAATTTAAGCCCGGAAAATGCTCAATTAACTCTATTTTCATAGAGTTATCACACCCCCAAACTTAAACCATTACCCGTCCTCGAGTAATGACACAAAATCAAATACAATTAAGTGAGAGAGGACAACTGCACGCCTCTATTGCTAGCCTAAAAATTTCTGGTTTCTGCTGCAAATGTGGTCAACCCTCGTCATTCAAGTTGTTTTTCCATCCTAACCTTTCATTCATTACAACCTTCATTACTCTCTAGTTCAATTCATCTTAGACCTCTCCCAGAAATTTTTCTTTCCATAAGTGTGTATGTGGAAACTGTGGCTAATAACTCTTGAGTTACCTAAGTTCCAATGAACCATGATCATAGCGCCTAAATAATGGTTTCATAGGCTGGCCTATCAAACCCCTCTCCGCAATTGTAGGTCACCTAATTACCTAAGATTCACCAAAATTTGGGCAATTTTTTTTTAAAAGGGGCAGGGCTTATTCTCTTTTTTTTTTTTTTTTGAAACTCTTTGCATAAGTCCTATCTTTTGACGCGAATGCCAACATTGGTGATGAAGGCACCCGGTTACTCAACAAGGTTATGCTGCAAAGCTGCCATTTCATCACTCATGCGTTAAACTACATTTTTACGCAAAAGTACACATGGGGCACATGTTACTCTTGGTTACTCAGCAGCTCAAAACAGATGAGTGTTCAAAGTTAATTCACGTTTTATTTCTCTTTTTTTTTTCTTTTCAACCGAAACAGGCTGTGAATTAAAGAGAAATAAAATGTGAATTAACTTTGAACACTCATCTGTTTTGAGCTGCTGAGTAACCAGGAGTAACATGTGTCCCATGTGTACTTTTGCGTAAAAATGTAGTTTAAAGCATGAGTGATGAAATGGCAGCTTTGCAGCATAACCTTGTTGAGTAACCGGGTGCCTTCATCACCAATGTTGGCATTCGCGTCAAAAGATAGGACTTATGCAAAGAGTTTCAAAAAAAAAAAAAAAAAGAGAATAAGCCCTGCCCCTTTTAAAAAAAATAGCCCAAATTTTGGTGAATCTTAGGTAATTAGGTGACCTACAATTGCGGAGAGGGGTTTGATAGGCCAGCCTATGAAACCATTATTTAGGCGCTACGATTATAGTTCATTGGAACTTAGGTAACTCAAGAGTTATTAGCCACAGTTTCCACACACACACTTAGGGGAAGAAAAATTTCTGGGAGAGGTCTAAGATGAATTGAACTAGAGAGTCATGAAGGCTGTAATGAACGGAGGGTTAGGATGGAAAAACAACTTGAAGGACGATGGTTGAGCACATTTGCAGCAGAAACCAGAAATTTTTAGGCTAGCAATAGAGTCGTGCAGTTGTCCTCTCTCACTTAATTGTATTTGATTTTGTGTCATTACTCGAGGACTGGTAATGGTTTAAGTTTGGGGGTGTGATAACTCTATGAAAATAGAGTTAATTGATCATTTCCCGGGTTTAAATTATTACTTAGAGAGTATTTAGTTGTGATTTATTCCTTTATTTTGCCTTGTTTCTAGTTTTTAGTTAATTTGGTTTCATGAACTCTCTCTCGTGTTTTTGGTTTTAAAAAGACCTAAACCGGGTGCATGTTGTGACTATTTTCAGCTTTGAGAAAACATTGTCGTTTTGGAGGCAAGCAGCTACTTGTCGTTTTGGAATTTTAAAGGAAATTCCAATCAACATTGCTCTACATTGCTCCGCATTGCTCCGCCAATGCCAGCTGGACCAGACTCACATGTTTCTAACAGCTGTACCTGAGCTAGAAGAATGGGCTGATTTAACCGTGAAGGGTGCTGATTTAGCTACTGATTGGAGGCTCCCTCAGCGGCTGCCACGTGTGATTAGGGTACAATAAGTACCTGCAGCTGTAAGAGAAAAACGGGTCCTTGGTCATAAATTGTAAGGAGAGGAGGCTGCACTTCGAAAAGGAAAACCACCTCCATTTCTCTGATCAAGTACCAGCTCCAGTACTGGAAAGAAGAAGAAGGAGACGTAGCAGGGTGTTGAACGTAAAGGACCATTGTTGACACAAAAGAAGCTAGAACAAGCCTTGGAAAAGGGTGATTCAGATTCTCTCCTCATCACCTTAGTTTTTTTTACTCTTTACACTTTGATTGTATCTTGTTTAAGAATATTTACGTTCCTCTTTATAAATCTGAACTTGATTCCATATATAACTTTATAAGAGTATGTTTGCTGGTTGAAGTTGCTGAGATGTTTAATATTGAAATGTTAGTTGATGTTGAATAGATCTGATGATTGTTTCTTTGTTTATTCAAGTAAGTTGAACTTGTGCCTTAACTGTGATTAGGAAATCATAAGAGAGGAGTATAGCTTTGATTAGATCTGGGAAGATTTAGTTGAGCTGATACAGCTTGAATAGTGCAGGTTCTTAGATCTTGTTTTAGATCTTTGATTCAAATGATATAGGAATATATTGTGTCTTGCATAACCATACGATTTAGAGCTTCATTCTCTGATTTTAGAGTCTAGACTTGCAAAGGAATTTGTGGGGTTTAACTTTCAAATCAGTAGACAGAGGATTGAAAAATCACTGGTTTAGTAAATCCGGTTAACAGGAAGTAGTCGTTATCATCCATTGCTGCAGCATCGTACAACATTAATAGGAGATAGTTTAGCAATTACAAGCCACGCACAGCGCATTTGACCAATTTTAATTACACATTTTGTTAGTAATTAGTTTTATCTCTATTTTTCATTGTCTATAGTCAAGTTATTATTAGTTTTTCACATCTTAAAAATCAATTTTGGTTTTCTTTTTAAAAAACTTGGATAGAATTAACTTAGCAATTTGATCTCAAAAACACATAATCCCTGTGGGACGATACTTGATATTTCATCATTTTACTACTTGTTGACTCGTGCACTTGCGAGATTCTATAAACATAATTGTAGGCAACAAGTTTTTGAAGTGCAGCCGCCTCTCAAACTCAAACTTAACATTGTCCTCAATGTTGCAAGATAAACACAAGAAGGTAAAGTAAACCTCACTATTTATTTTTTTTTCAATTGCCCAGAATTGCTCTCAAATGCTGTAGCATTTTTTTGTTTACAGAATTGCACACGTTTTTCACACCCACTGCATCATCTCACACCAACTCATATAAGACAACAACACTCACAACACCACCCTTCCTTCCTTATCCAACGTAGCTCAATATGTCATCAAATAACTAATATGCTCATGGGTGAGGGGCAGAAAGTTTGAAACTTATTTAAAAGGCTAGGCTAAAGATGTGGGTAACAAAGAAAATGGTATATATAGGCTCAAAAAGAGTGACTAACGATATAACATGTACAAGGTTGGCTTAGAAAGGCTCAATCGGTCCAATGATGGCCTAAATCATGTCCTTAATCAAGTGCTTGCCTAGGATTTCGCCTCGACAATTCATCAAGTAACTTCTAGAGTTTGTGAAATCTAATGATATGATATTTACACAATTTTTGCATCACATTCACATAATCTTTCTCTAGAAATCCAATGCATCTATGACACAAGGCTAAGTGCTCAAAGTTAAGAAAAAATCACAATCTTTAAACAAAACAATCAAGTGAATTCCAAAACAAAAAGTGGAGAAAAGAATACTTTTCTAAAACTATGCTCAATCCAATAATTTGTTGGGAATGGTGTCCTAGAAACATGAGATGTAATAGGACATTTATTATTTATTTAATAAAAGAGTTTATTCATTATTTTATGTGCATATATTTATGAATATTTTATGAATATCAATGAAAATTTCATGATTATTTATGTAACCTTAAACATTGTATATAAGTGTTATATACGAGAGGATAATGTTTAAGGATAATAATCAAAAAGCAATGTTCATAATGAATTTAATTAAAGTTTAGAATCTTTAATTAAAACATTATTAATACATGTCATTCCCATTTAGAATGGAACGTTGTTATCCGCACTGTTAATATGGCGAGATATTGAATGAGTGTATTTCGCATAATGAGATTATGTGGAACATGGACGCAGACACAATATGAATTTCTAATAATTTCCGTTAAGCATAGAAATTCTAATTGAGTCTACCGATGGTCATATATAGGATGATCTTAAGCCTGAGTTCTTAACAAACTCCTATTTATGGATTTATGTCTTTTGATTTACTCGGTACTGATTCTGAGACCCTGAATCCTATTCCTTGTATTTTGGAGACATAATGAAATAGGTAGCTGGGAATGTTATTATACGAGATGGAATTCATTCCTTCTTGAGAAAGAAGTAGATAAATAATTCTCTTGAGTGTATATTCGGTACTTGGATTAGCAAGAGCGCTCTGGTTCATGAATGTGTTTTATGAATAACTATCCATTAGAAAATAAATGGTACTCAAGGATAAAGATGTAATTAGAGAGGTTATGGATACTACCTGACTCTAATTATGAATTATTTATAGAGGATTGATCTATATGTAATGACTATATCAAATGGACACTTCGCAGTTTAGAAGTAATTAATGTCTATAATTTCGAGAGTGCAATTCCAAGTTTATAGTGGAGTAACTATTGGAATTAATAGAATTAATTAATTAATTAAAGTGTTTAATTGATTATTAATTCTATTGGAGCCGGGATTATAGGTCCATTAGTCCCCGCGTCGTCCTAGTAATTCTACCAGACATAGAGGACAAAATGGGAATTTTAGAATTATGGAATTCTAAAATTAAACACTCGGAAATAATTAATTGATAATTAATTATTATTTAAATAATGTGATTATTTAAATTTGAATTTGAACACATCTAGATTTATCCATTTAAACTTATTTGATAAGTTGTTCAATTTAGAATTCAAATTAATTTAAGTTGGACTTAAATTCGAATTTGAATCAGAATTAAAATTGGACTACTGGATAAAGGATAAAATATCTTCCTTCCTTATCTATAATAGGCGCCACACATAGGGAAAAACCCTACTAGTGTGGCCGGCCACCTTAAGGATAAGGGGAAGGGATTTTTTTTCAAATTCAAATAGGAGATAATTAACAAGCTTTATCTTAGAGATAGAGATTGGATTCCTTTTAGAAGTTTGACTTCTACTCTCTAAATACTATTTTTTGAGACAATTTTCGGAATGCTTTTTTGCCCTAATTTTAGAGGTGGCCGAAATTTATGTATAGTAATTTTTGAAGAAATTTTTCAGCCCTAAAGGTTAAGGCTGGCCGAATTTCTCAAGTAGAGAGAAAGGAAAAATTTTTCTCTAAAAATTCCACATTGTGCATGCGTTGGTGTTTGTGGAAATTCGAGTGTTTATTGTAACCCGTTTTGTCTCATGTGTGCCCACACACACTTCTTCGTGGATTCTAGGAATTGACGTGGAAGACAATGGTTTTCTAAACATAAAGCTTTCGAGCAAGGATTGTTCGAGGTGAAAGAACTCAAGTTATCAACCGAGTTGGCCTCCAGGTATTTTTCCGAATTGAGTTCTTAATAAATGAATTAATGAGATTAATTTATTCGTGCATAAATTAATATAATCTATAGAGTATATCAAAGGTTTTATGAAAATTTTTGTTATACACGATTCGCCTTTCCGCTGTGCTTCCGCATCCGAATTCGATTCGGGAACCAACAATTGGTATCAGAGCGGTCTATAGACTATATTAATTTATGCTCCGATTATTTGATAATCAATATTAAATATGTGATACTTAATTATGTATGTATGTGATGGCTAGGCACTTGCATTTATGGATGTTTATATTTGATTCATGATGATGAATGTATGGATGATGAATTTGGTCGTTAATTATATGGTTCCATGGATCTCATTAAATTCGTTCTATCAAAATTATTTGTAATTTTATTTGGGGATTAAAATTATTGTAATTCTAGGATTTGGGTAGAATTAGGGTTTTTGATTTTGAATTAAGAAGGAGGCCTTGAAGATCATGTTTGAAGCCTTCAAAGAAGCCCAGAAAAAGTGCCCGGAAAGTTCCAGAAACGCGGCCCAGGTGCGTCCCGGATGCGGCCAGGACGCGGCCCAGGTGTGTCCAGGTCGCGCCCCAGCGCGTGGCCAGGCCGCGGCCCAAGTTCGGGATTTGATCCCGAACGGGCCCGAAGGTTTCCAAAACCCTCGTAAAGCGTGCCGATGAGCCCGAAAAAGTTGTGGATCCCAAGGAAGGTGAAATCCAACCCGGAGACAAAGAATGAAGCCGAAGAATAAAGAATTCAAGAATCGAAGACCGGTTGATGTAACGGAAGAATATAATTATTGTAATTATTTATTTATTCGATTTGATTGAGTTGTAATTTATTTTTCCATGAGACCCGGTCAAATCCATCTTAATAGTTGATTGCATATATTTATATTTTATATTGATAATTATATATTATATATGTCCATGCATATAACATGCCATGTAGATATAATGTGCCTAGTCATGTTTTTATAACATGCCATGCATACACGCGCAATTGTTATTGTTTATTTTATTTATTATAAAAGTGTTTTAAAAAAATAAAATAAAATAAGAACCATGCGCTGAAAATCGATTTAATATGATTAAATTAATTTAAGTTGCAAAATTGATTTGCAAAATAATGTTATATGTGAAATTAAATTTAAGAGCTCTGCAAAAAAAAGAAATTAAATTTAGGAGTTAAATTTTAGAATTTCACATATCCGAAAAATAAATTGTTTATTTTTCGATTTGAAAATCATGAGATGTTTTTCAAACAAAATACATATTTGCAAAATAATGAGTGGGAGAGGCTTGTATCACAATACGACCCACTGGTCTCCATCATTAGTTCAACACCGTGAGATTCGAAAGGGGCTTCGCGGCGGCACCGATTCCGCACTCCCTACGGAAAGTGTTCTTTCGGATCAATAACAAGGTTGACTTCCTTGCGATAGGATTCAAGGATGTATTTCCGGTTTGACCTACCCTACGGCGGCACTTCGGAGTTAAGTCTGTAGAATCTAAAATGATGAGTTACACTCATAAAAGTATAATCAAATTGTTGATTATATTTTTGACCAAAATAACGGTAGTTAATAAATATGAAAATATGAGCTATTTTGATTATATTTATTAATTGAGAAGGTCTCGGTTCAATTTGTGATATTTTGACCTACCCTACGGCGGCACTATATTCGTGGTAAATTGGATTATCGTTGGCACCTAAAATTAAAACATGATTTATGTATTTTTCATGTGCATCATGCATCATATTTAATTGTGCCTAAATTCACATGTTTTGATATTCATGCATATAAATCGATTAGATGAATATTCTGCTTATTTCCAGTAATATGTCAAATCCTATAATCTCACTATACAAAATTGAAACACTGACTAGAGATAAACTATGCGAAGTGGTAAAGTAACATAAACAACTTACATTCATGTGATGAATATAAGTTTGTCCCAAATGGAGGATTGTCCTCCTATCCTTAATGAAAACACAGTAGCTAACTGTTAGCTAAGATTGTGCGTGGTAATTCACAAGAAGTATGAAGGCATGGAGACAGCTTATGAGATAATGCAGTTATCAGATACCGTATTTGAAAATCCATAAAACAAAAGGGTTGGCTAAATACTGTAAGGGCCTAAGTAAAAGACAAAAGGAAAGTCGTTTCCAATAAAATAAAGGAAAAGGAATCAAGCAAATACGATTTGCTAGTTCTAGAAACATGTTTAGTAAAAAGGGTAATTCCTTATTCCTGGATAGTGGATTTGGGAGTTGCTACACATGTTTGTTTTCTTTATTAAGTCTTAGTTCTTACAAATAAATTGTTTCACCGAAATAAAGAAAGGAACTCAAGCAAATATGATTTGCTAGTTCTTAAAACATGTTTAGTAAAAAGGGGTGATTCCTTATCCTAAATAGTTGATTCAGGAATAACTAATCATGTTTGTTTTCTGTATTAAGTTTTAGCGCTTAAATGGAAATTGTTTCCGCCTAAACAAAGAAAATGAATCAAAGTAAATAAGATTTACTAATTCTAAAAACATCTTTAGTAGAGGGTGATTCCTCGTCCTGGATAGTTGATTCGGGAGTAACTAATCATGTTTTGGTTTTCTTTGCAAAATATTAGTTCTTACGAAGAACTTGCCATCAGGGACTACATGATGAAAGTGGGAATACCGCGAGGATATTGGCAAAAGGCAGTGGGAGAAGTTAGACTTCAATTTTTGGAATACCTTGTTGTGAACAATGTTTATTTCCCACCAAGCATAAACAGAAATTTGATTTCTAATTCCAAATTATTTGAACAATTGCTTTTAAATAAAAATCTAGTCCACATCTTTCGGAATGGTTCCGATATATGTTCTGGATATTTGGAAAATGGTTTATATTGTTTAAACCGATGCCTGGCTCACTGCAAAATATTGAAAAGTTCAAAGGTTGCCAAACTTAAGAATAGGGAGCAAAGGATCTCTCATGATAAATAACACATATATGTGGCATCTTAGACTTGGTCATATTAGCCTAAACACGATTTAAAGACTGGTAAAGGATGGTCCTTTACGCGAACTAAAAGTTAGTAAGCGTCCAGCCTATGAATCTTGTCTGGGAGGCAAAATGACCACGGGCCTTCCATGACGAAAGGAGAAAGAGCCACATAACCTCTTTAGCTAATACATTCAGATGTATGTGGACCGTTAAACGTCCAAGACAAAGGAGGTTACGAATATTTCATCATTTTCATTGATGATTATTCGAGATATGGTTATGTTTACCTAATGCAACGGAAATCTGAAACTTTTAGAAAGTTTAGAGAATTCCGAGCAGGAATTGGAAAAACAGTTAGGTAAAACAATCAAGACACTTCAATTAGATTGAGGGGATGAATACCTGGACTAAGAGTTTCAGGATTTCTTGATTGAAGAAGGTGTGGTATCCCAATTGACTACACCCGGTACATCACAGTAGAATGGTGTAGCCGAAATGAGAAATCAGACTTTGCTCGACATGATAAGATCAATGTTGAGTTATTCTTCACTTCCTGCTTCGTTCCGGGATTATGCCCTAAGAACCGCTATGTATATTTTGAATCTAGTACCATCTAAGTCTATACCAAAGACACCCCTAGAGTTGTGGAATGGTCGAAAGTCAGTTTTGAAGCGTATTCACATATGGGGGTGTCCAGCTCATGTAATGAAACAGTAGACTGGGAAGTTGGAACTAAGATCGTAAATATGCATGTTTGTGGGATATGCAATGGGGACAAAAGAATGATTATTTTATATAGTCATAAGAATCAAAGGTAATTGTATGATAAATGTCACGTTTCTAGAGCATGACTATATGATAGTTTTCAAGCCTAGAAGCTAAAAGGTTCTGGAAAAGGTACTTTCCAATAAGATTGGACCACAACCGACAAGAGTTGTTGGAACGCTAAGAATGATCACGATTCCTAATCAAACTCTAGTGGCACCTCGTTGTAGTGGGAGGGTAAGCAAGTTACCTAACTGGTATACTGAGAAAACACATATCGTCACTGTTGATGATGGTAAGGAGGATCCGTTGACCTTTAAGGCTACGATGGATAATTTGATAAGGAAAAGTGGCAAGCATCTATGAAACTCGAGCTAGAGTCCATGTACTCTAACTCAGTCTGGCAACTTGTAGATCTACCCGAAGGGGTAAACCGCATTGGATGCAAGTGGATCTTCAAGAGAATAAGATAAGCGGATGGAAAAGTAGAGACTTATAAAGCAAGGCTAGTGGTTAAGGGTTACACCCATAAAGAGGGAGTTGACTATGAGGGAACTCTCTCACCGGAGGCCATGCTTAAGTCCATCCGAATACTCTTAGCCATAACAACATATTTTGAATATGAGATATGGCAGATGGATGTCAAGAAAGCTTTTCTGAATGGCTATCTTGAGGGAACCATCTATATCGATCAGCCAGAGGGTTACATAGAGAAAGGCCTAGAGCAGAAGGTCTGCAAACTGTAGAGATCCATTTATGGATTGAAGCAAACTTCTAGATCATGAAATATCAGGTTTGATGAGGCTATTAAAGTCTTATGGATTTGATCGAAACCAAGATGTTTCAAATGAAAGAAAAGAAGATGTTCTTATTCTTCACAAGCCCGAATATATGATATTCAGTGGGAGTAGTTAGTCGTTGTCAGTTGAACTCAAGATTTGATCATTGAGTAGTCGTGTAGTGTATCCTTAAGTATATAAGGAAAATAAAGAAACTATAAGATAGTTTAGTCAGTGAAAGAGTCGTCTTTCACTGGATACATAGACTTTGACTATGAGTCATACGTGGATTTTAAGAGTCAACATCCGCGTCTGTGTTCACACTAGGTGAAGGAGTCATCACAAGAAAGGTTGTTGGCAAAGTGTGATTGCTAATTTTATCATTAAGAGTTAATGTGTAGCAGCTTGTGAAGCAGCAAAAGAAAGCAACCTGACTCTAGAAAATTCTTAACTGATCTGGAAATTGTTCCGAGCATAGATCAGACATAGACACCTAGAAAGTTTCAGGATTTGAGACATATCCTACCTGCTTTAGGACAAGTGGGAGATTGTTGAGAATGGTGTCTTAAAAGCATGAGATGTAATAGGATATTTATTATTTATTTAATAAAAGAGTTTTTCATTATTTTATGTGCATATATTTATGAATATTTTATGAATATCAATGAAAATTCCATGATTATTTATGTAACCTTAACATTGTATATAAGTGTTATATACGAGAGGATAATGTTTAAGGATAATAATCAAAAAGCAATGTTCATAATGAATTTAATTAAAGTTCAGAATCTTTCATTAAAACATTATTAATACATGTCATTCCCATTTAGAATGGAACAGTGTTATCCGCACTGTTAATATGGTGAGATATTGAATGAGTGTATTTTGCATAATGAGATTATGTGGAACAAGGACACAGACACAATATGAATTTCTAATAATTTTCGTTAAGTATAGAAATTCTAATTGAGTCTATCGATGGTCATATATAGAATGATCTTAATCCTGAGTTCTTAACAGACTTCTATTTATGGATTTGTGTCTTTTGATTTACTCGGTACGGATTCTGAGACCCTGAATCCTATTCCTTGTATTTTGGAGACATGATGAAGTAGGTAGCTGGGAATGTTATTCTACGAGATGGAATCCATTCCTTCTTGAGAAAGAAGTAGATAAATAATTCTCTTGAGGGTTGATTCGGTACTTGGACCAGTAGGAGCTCCGATTCATGAATGTGTTTTATGAATCACTGTCCATTAGAGAATCAATGGTCCTCAAGGATAAAGATATAATTAGAGAGGTTAACGGATTCTACCTGGCTCTAATTATGAATTATTTATGGAGGATTGATCTATATGTAATGACTATATCAAATGGACACTTCACAGTTTAGAAGTAATTTATATCTATAATTTCGAGAGTGCAATTCCAAGTTTATAATGGAGTAACTATTGGAATTAATAGAATTAATTAATTAATTAAAGTGTTTAATTAATTATTAATTTTATTGGAGCTCAGAATTATAGGTCCATTAGTCCCCGCGTCGTCCTTGTAATTCTACCAGACACAAATGGCAAAATGGGAATTTTAGAATTACGGAATTCTAAAATTAAATACTCGAAGAATAATTAATTGAGAATTAATTATTATTTAAATAATGAGATTATTTACATTTGAATTTGAACATATCTAGATTTATCCATTTAAACTTATTTGATAAGTTGTTTAATTTAGATTCAAATTAATTTAAGTTTGACTTAAATTCGAATTTGAATCTGAATTAAAATTGGACTACTGGATAATGGATAAAATATCTTCCTTCCCTATCTTATTTAGGTGCCACACACAAAGGGATAAACCTAGGGTGGCCGGCCATTAAGAGGAAAAGGGGAAGGGATTTTTTGTTCCAAATTCAAAATTTGAGATAAGGATTTGATCCTATTTTGAAGTTTGACTTCTACTCTTTAAATAGGAGATAGATAGAAAATTGTAATAACAATTTTTGACATATTTTTCAGCCCCAAAAACCTAGTGGCCGAAATTTCTCATAGGGAAAAGAGTGAATAATATTTTTTCTCCAAAAATTCCACATCGTGCATGCGTTGGTGTTTGTGGAAATTCGAGTGTTTAAGAAACCGTTTTGTCTCACGTGTGCCCACACACACGTCTGCGTAGAATCAAGGAATTGACGTGGAAGACTTTGGTGTTCTAAACACTAAGCTTGAAGCTAGGACTGTTCGTGGTCAAAGAAATTAAAGATATCATCCGAGTCGGCTACAAGGTATTTTTTCGGTTGATCTTTGAATCTTATAAATTAATGAGATTAATTTATTGGTGCATAAATTAATATAATCTATAGAGTATCTCAAAAGTTTTATGAAAATTTTTGTTATACACGATCCGCTATTCCGCTGCGTTTCCGCCGCCGAATTCGATTCGGCAACCAATAGGTTGGTCATTGAGCAATCCCAATTCCACTTGTCATACTCCGCCATGTCTTCCAACATCCAATCGGCCTCATCCACAGATAGTTGGTAGAAAGTGGTGGTACCATATCCCCTTTCCACCCAATTTCTTGCCGTGGCACATAACCCATTGAGAAAGACTTCAAGTTGACACTCTTTGGAGAAACCATGAGATGAGAACCTCGTTAACAAAGCCTTGTATCTCCACCATGCGCTATGTAAAGGTTCCAAGTCATGTTGAAAGAAATTCAAGAGGACTTGCCGATGTAACATCTCAAGTACCTCGCAACAAAAACAAAGCTCAAAACCAAAGTAAGAACAAAAGAAACTAAAAGCAAAGAAGAGTAAGAAAGTAACCAAATAATTCCTAGAGCTAAATGATATCAATATCAACTAAAACTAAACGCCAATCTCCGGCAACGGCGCCAAAAACTTGTTGCTTACAATTATGTTTATAGAATCTCGCAAGTGCACGAGTCAACAAGTAGTAAAATGATGAAATATCAAGTATCGTCCCACAGGGATTGTGTGTTTTTGAGATCAAATTGCTAAGTTAATTCTATCCAAGTTTTTTAAAAAGAAAACCAAAATTGATTTTTAAGATGTGAAAAACTAATAATAACTTGACTATAGACAATGAAAAACAGAGATAAAACTAATTACTAACAAAATGTGTAATTAAAATTGGCCAAATGCGTTGTGTGTGGCTTATTATTGCTAAACTGTCTCCTATTAATGCTGTACGATGCTGCAGCAATGGATGATAACGACTACTTCCTGTTAACTAGATTTACTAAACCAGTGATTTTCCAATCCTCTGTCTATTGATTTTAAAGTTAAACCCCACAAATTCCTTTGCAAGTCTAGACTCTAAAATTAGAGAATGAAGCTCTAAATCGTATGGTTATGCAAGACACAATATATTCCTATATCATGTGAATCAAAGATCTAAAACAAGATCTAAGAACCTGCACTATTCAAGCTGTATCCACTCAACTAAATCTTCCCAGATCTAATCAAAGCTATACTCCTCTCTTATGATTTCCCAATCACAGTTAAGGCACAAGTTTAGCTTACTTGAATAAACAAAGAAACAATCATCAGATCCATTCAACATCAACTAACATTTCAATATTAAACATCTCAGCAACTTCAACCAAGAAACATACTCTTATAAAGTTATATATGGAATCAAGTTCATATTTATAAAGAGGAACGTAAATATTCTTAAACAAGATACAATCAGAGTGTAAAGAGTAAAGAAAACTAAGGTGATGAGGAGAGAATCCGAATCACCCTTTTCCAAGGCTTCTTCTAGCTTCTTCCGTGTCAACAATGGTCCTTTACGTTCAACACCCTGCTACGTCTCCTTCTTCTTCTTTCCAGTACTGGAGCTGGTACTTAATCAGAGAAATGGAGGTGGTTTTCCTTTTCTAAGTGCAGCCGCCTCTCCTTACAATTTATGACCAAGGACCAGTTTTTCTCTTACAGCTGCAGGTACTTATTGTACCTTAATCACATGTGGCAGCCCCTGAGGAAGCCTCCAATCAGCAGCTAAATCAGCACCCTTCACGGTTAAATCAGCCTATTCTTCCAGCTCAGGTACAGCTGTCAGCAACATGTGAGTCTGGTCCAGCTGGCATTGGCGGAGCAATGCTGACTGGAATTTCCTTTAAAATTCCAAAACGACGAGTAGCTGCTTACCTCCAAAATGACAATGTTTTCTCAAAGCTGAAAATAGTCACAACATGCACTTGGTTTAGCTCTTTTTAAAACCAAAAACACGAGAGAGAGTTCATGAAACTAAATTAACTAAAAACTAGAAACAAGGCAAAATAAAGGAATAAACCACAACTAAATACTCTCTAAGTAAGAATTTAAACCCGGGAAATGCTCAATTAACTCTATTTTCATAGAGTTATCAAACAGAAAGACATAAAGCAGTTTTTAAAGCATGTTTCACATGTGCATTACTGCATAGTGACACCATATGTAGTTTTACTAGTTTTAAGATGTGTCAATGTCTATACTTGATGGGCATTCGCTCATCAGTTTACTGTTGTGCAGGTAACAAAGATAAACAGCCAGCTATATAGTAGTTTTGTTTGATGGACTGGCTGATGCGATGTGGCGGACATGTCATGGGTTCACGAGAGTGGTGTCTACTTCGCTCGCTTAGGAAAAATTCCGTTGTAGAGTAATGTAATATAGAACACAAGTTGTGTATTCAGTTTTAAGAAAGAGATGCTACAGTCTTAGTAAAGAACAACAGATTGTAATAAGTTAAGATAAGTTTCGGGGATAAATTTCATAACCGAAATTACAAAGTATTAGCAAGATGTTATAAATATAATAAAAGAACATGTGAAGGAACATGTTAAGAACTCAGAGGTTAATAAAAAAAAATCACATGTGTTTGTACGTGATACAATGAGGTGATAGTTAAGTAACAACTATTAGATCAGTCAATGTTTCGACCTACTGGTAGTAGTATAAGGTTGGTGACGCGCCGCGAGGGTGGGAGGCATCACAGATACAGCCAATGCGCGAAGGGATTTGAAGGAGATGGGTGTCAGAAAGGAGTTGCATTTATTTAAGCATGGTGATCGATGGTGGAAACCGTATGCTAAATATACCTTAACGCCCGGGAGAGTGACCTGAAATGACTCAGCGACATTCATCTCTTGCTTTTTCCTCCTCTGGAACATAGTCCGGGATGCCTACCGCAGGTTTAGCTCTAGATATGCAACAATTGCTTTCGATTTTACACACTAGTCATATGGAGTTGGTCAAGAAAATGATGGAGCTATGATGTGGAGTTGAGTGAACTGTCATTTCACTCCCACCAAGAATTGTGCTTCTTAGGATCGATGAGGCAAATGTTAACTTAGGAGATTAGGATCTTATTACAATTTCTTATCAAACTTGTATTGTTTTTATTTATTGTTAGACATTTAGATGTGTGTTTTATCTATTTGTTCTCTTATCTTACTACATGTTATTATTAGTACTATTATTATCCATCTAATTAAATTTCAATCATTATTTAACGATTACATTTTATTTCATAATACCTATTATTATCCACTTAATAAGTAAGCTAAAACAAAAACAAAAAAAAAAAAACAAAAGCAAAATCAAAACAAGATACAAAAAAATTAAAACTTCATAAAAAAAGTAAAAAAAAAAAAAAACAAAACAAAATAGCGACGACAATTTTGTCACTATTTATCAGTGCAGACAACTTTTAGCTAGTGACGAATTGTTGTCGCTAAAAGGGTTCCCCAATTTTTAAAATCAGACAAATTATAAACTTTATTCGATGACTTTTTGAAAAAGTCAAAAAGTCATCGCTAGTTGTTTCGTCACTTCCGATTAGAAACTTCGATTTGGAAATAGTGATGACTTGTCATCGCCAAATAAAGTATTAGCGATGACTGGTTAGCAACGACAAGTCATCTCTAAAAAAGTTTTAGCGACGACTTGTGGTGCTTTAACGTTGCTAAAACCTCATTTTCCTGTAGTGAGTGAGAGAGAGACGACTGGTTAGCAACGACAAGTCATCTCTAAAAAAGTTTTAGCGACGGTGGTGCACGTTGAACCTCATGTAGTGAGTGAGAGAGAGACGACTGGTTAGCAACGACAAGTCATCTCTAAAAAGTTTTAGAGAGAGAGACGACTGGTTAGCAACGACAAGTCATCTCTAAAAAAGTTTTTAAGGGAGGGGGGAGGGGGAGGGGGAGGGGGAGGGAGAGGGTAGGGTTTGAGATTTTGGAATCGATCGGGGAAAAGATAAAATTAGAAATAAAGGTCTCATTAAGGCCCGTTTAGTTCGCTGATTTGAGTTTTTAATTCGTGTTGAGATGTGATTTTATGTGAGAATTTTTTACTGTAGCAAAAAAGTTAGATGTGACTGTTTGTGAGAGCTTTTTATTATAACAAAACTCGAATTCTAAACTTGAATTAGCGAAATGAACGGGGCCGTCCAATTTGAGTTTTTAATTCCAGTTTGTTATAATAAAAAATACTCATAAAAAGTTACATTTAACGTTTTCTGTTGTAGTAAAAAGCTCTAAAAAAATGTCACATCTCAGCTCGAAAAAGGGCAAAGCTAGCCTTGACAATCAAATTGAAAAATATTTATTTAAAAGTAAAATGAGAATATGGTGTAATTTACTATCATTTAAAAAAAAAAAATGCTATTTACTCTAATATAGCTATGAAATATACTATACAGTTTATTTTCTCTATCTCCTTTTTTTTTTTTTTTTAAATTTTCTCTCTCTGTTTCTTTTTTTCCTCTAACTTTAGTGAATGAAATTGGATCTCAAATCTTCTATGCCTGGGACCTTAATATGGATTAAACTTATTGCTCTTTAATTACTTATATTACTAAGGCACAATTAGTTCTTCTAGATAAAGACAACCAAAAACAACTAATATTATAAAATATCCAATATTGCATTTTTTAAAAGAATATTCAATATTACATTTTTTTTATTATAAAGAATATCAAATATTACTTGTAACGCATTTGTGGCCTCCATTCATTGATGAGATTTATAAATATGTTGACAAAAATACTTAATAAACATGTTGGCTACAAGTTGGCCGCCAAAGTAACTTTTATGTAAGCACCGACAAGTTGTAACAAAAGTTGCTGCGCAACGTCACTTGATTTTCTAGCAAGTTGCACATGCATTTTCATATTTCATATTTCGTATTTCTTGACATGGGACTTGAGTCCTTTATGATGTGATCTTAGTGGGACATTACGCGCGGAAATTTTGATTTTCCTATTAGATGTAAATTTTTGAAAAACTTTCAGAGAGTTTCTCAAATAAGTCTTAAAAAAAAAAAGTAGCTGTAATTCTCTATTTTTAATTGTTAGAGCTAGTCAAAATCACATCAATTTAAAAAAATATGAAAGATAAATAGTTTTTATTATAGATCTGACGGCTCGAAACTGAAAGTCAATAGCAGTTCATTTTTTCTGAACCTACTAAAGAAACTACCAAACTTTTATTATGTCTCACTTAAGCACGGGATTTTTTTTTTTGGTAGATTTTGAAAAAATGAATTACTGAAAAGTTTATATTTTCAGCTATCAGGTCTATATAAAAACTTATTTGTTTTGCATATTTTTTTAACTTACGTGATTTTGATAGAAACTAACTTATTATAAAGAAGTCTTATAGAGAAACTCCCTTCACTTAATTCATTTCTTTTATATATATATATAATATATATATATATAATATATAGAATTTTAATCATATTTCACTCATACATTTGCGTTTTATATTGTGTCTCCACTAAAAAATTTCTACATGACTGTCTTTCTCTCTTGTTTATGTGTTGGTACTCGTCATGGTATTCTCAGAAAGTGAAACTTCCATATTATTAATTGCGATTAGTGCCTAAAGCTCCTATGTATTTTTATTTAAATGTCATGTTTTACCTTGTATTTTTATAAATGATATGACCACCTCCTGCGTTTTTTTTTTTTTTTTTTTTTTTTAATTTCATGTTAGAAACCTCGACTTTGAGCAAAAATCAATCGTACTTAAATGTGAAAAAGGCGATTTTAACTGATTTCAACACCTTAAATTTAACTAATTCAACCAGTCTTGTGATTAAAATGATCTTTCCGTACCTTACCTTCGATCAAAAGTGGAGTTTTTAATATGAAACTAAAAACACAAGATTTGGTCACGAAGTAGTAAATGACGTGGCATTTCGATAAAAAAAAATAGAGAGTTTATATACTTGTCCCTTTTTAATTAATAATGACAGTCCAAGTGTCCAACACATAATTCGAAGTTTTATGAAGATTATTGCATTTTTTAAAGAACATTGCATATTTGTATTTGCAATATTGCTCTTAATGAGAACATTAATTTATAATTGGGACTTTTCAGTATTGGCAGTCTGCGTAAAATTTTTATTTTAATCAAACTTGCCATTATATAAAAAAAATTCTTTTAATTGCACTTATTTTATTACCGAATCAGTACCTAATGCCATGCATCAAACGTAATAAGGCAATTACAACACTAATAAGTAGTAATTGGATTAAAGTAACTTTCTAATGACCAGCATGAAATGTGTAATTGTTTGTGGCAAAGAGAATTATACATGCAAGTTTGAATAAGAAATCAATTCTTTTGCATTTTTGAGTTAGGATGACTTGAGTGATGATCTTGAGTTGAGTTTGAGTTATAACTTGAGTTGAGGCTATAACTTGAGTTTGTGTTTGAATGTGCACATTTGAGTTATGATTTGAATTGAGAATCTATTTGAGTTTTTATTTAGGTGGGTCAAAACTTAAATTTATATATAGATAGTATTTTAATAAAAATTCAATGGTGATGAAAAATTTTAGTAGGGTATATAGGTGGGGTTTTATTCGTCTTTTCGTTATGAATGCATAGAAAAAAAATCATCTCAATCAGTATTAAAACTAAAAAATTATAGTATTTTTAATAATAAAAAAATACTGGTTATTAATTTGAGTTCGAGTTTATGAACTCGATTGAAGGGGAAACTTGAACTTGAGTTTTAGTCATAAACTTGAGTTCAAACGTAAAAAAACATAAACGTAAATAAAGTTGTAACTCGAATTGTCTTTTTTTAAATTTTTTACTCAAAAATGCCCTTGCCGAACAGTCTCATTGTGACTCGAGTATAAATTTTTTTCATTGTAAAAGAACAACTCTCAAAAGATGTTGCCCTTTGCCTTTGTTCTACTAATAATACTTCTTTATACTACCTTTAGTTCACAACGATTTCTTTGAAAACCGCCGTCAAAAGCCTCACCAAAAAACTATGCTATTGAATTTTTTTTTTTTGTTTTTTGTTTTTTGTTTTTTTTTATAGAAAACATAATAAAAGTGGCAGATTCTATAACAGCTTTCCGAACACTGCTTTATTGAACAGAGAGAGAGTATTTTTCTTTCCGCAGTTGTATTTTGAATTTTCTTAAGTCTGATTAAATCTCTCTCTTCTTCATTGAACAGCCCGATCACCATCAACGTCATCCAACATCCCTGAACGTTATCGTTGTCCCTCCTATAATAGGGCTTATTACATAAAAGTTTATACATCGTTTAGTTTATGAGTTTAGAATCATGATTCATAATTTTAAATTTTAAAATTTAAATTATTTGTAAAAGAAAAATACTGTAAAGAATTAAGAATTATGATTCAGAATCAAAAATGAACTCTTAAAACAAACATCCGATTAAATTTCTATTCAAATCTAAGAAGTAAATGGATTATAAATCTTCACCGTTCTTAAAAAAAAAAAAAAAAAAAAAAAAAAAAAACATTGGCTTCATTGTGAGCCCACCATCTGGGATTCGAGGTTAGAGTTTTCCATACAAGAAATTAAAGAAAAGGAACCTTTTGCACAACCAGAACAAAGAATTGGACCCTTGCAAAAATTTTCATCCCTCGAGTACTTGACGAGTGAAAAACAAGTTTCAAATGCGTTAAACTCCATCAAGTATATCAGATAGCATTATCCTTGGTTGCTTGGAAGGCTATAAAAAGAGTTGCTTATTTATTTATTTATTTATTTTCAACAAACTAGTTGGTAAATTCACACTCTAAACTATCACAATTTACAGTCTACATTTTGTGGAAACCCTTGAAGTACTTTAAGAGTACTGCATAAACGAAAAAGAAACTGAACTCGGAACATAAAAGATACATTGATGATTAAACTACTCGAAGACATATAGACGGTTTGGCGATCAATACAATTCGCAATATATCATCTCTAGTTCCTACTCTGCCAATAGTCGGAATCTGGATTGAGCGGGTAGAGATCAGGAGCCGATGAAGAAGAACCAGTCCACGGTCCTTCAATTGACAT
Source organism: Morus indica (assembly GCA_029231665.1). Lineage (NCBI taxonomy): Eukaryota > Viridiplantae > Streptophyta > Magnoliopsida > Rosales > Moraceae > Morus > Morus indica. The sequence continues at coordinate 4,256,819 of JACAGA010000020.1, forward strand.
ACTATGTGTCCGACTGTCAGCATGATTTCCTTCTTGAATGATTTGATTATGTTTCCTTATCACGGAAATATCATGAATTGAGACACTTGTATCCTGGATCAGCTCCTGAATGGCCGTTTTGCCTTCGAGTATGCTCACCACAGACGACATGGTAGGCCTAGCGGCTGCAGAGACATTAGCGCAGAGGAGGGCCACATTGATGGTCAACAATACTTCTTCTTTGTCATAGTCCGAGCCTAACCTCGGATCAACTAGCTTGATTAAATTCCCTTCCTCTTTTAGAAGAAGTGCCTAGAAAGCAGAAATGACAAACAATTATAGTTGTAATAAAAATCCAGCCTCACCACACAATGAATCTTTCAATTTAATTAGGGCTGCCAAAGACTCAAAATGCAGTTTTAAAGTTTAAACATTGTTTGAGGAAGAGCAAAATACACGTCTAAGGTAGTTATATGAACAGAATTAAATCAAATTCTATCAATCAAGAAAAATTGAATAGCACTAGGAAGCAATTTTACCCAATCAAGAAGATAAAAGCAGTCGTCCTTTGAACGGTAAGTAGTGTTGCTCCTTGCACTAATAATTTCCAAGACAACAATTCCGTAACTGTATACATCTGCCTTATCGGTTAAGTGGCCGCGCATTGCATATTCAGGTGCCATATATCCACTGCAAAACCATCGGTAACCATTAGATATGCTGATAGAATTATCAAGAATTTCATTAGTACTGTGATTATTTTCAGACTCATGCTTCAACTGTAACAGAACAGCTCCCACATTTGAAGAGAGAATCAGACGTCTTTTGCACAAGACTAAATTACTCAACTCTTTTCAAAAAGTTGTTTTCTAAAACACTCACATGGTTGAGTAAAATTGGCCAAGATTTGCCTTTATCTTCTCGTTTCTAATATCCCATGGGAGTGTCAAAAAGAAGAAACAAAATTAACAAACAGGGACTTACTAAGTTCCAGCAATTCGGGTGCTTATGTGGGTATTCTCCTCTTCATCAAGCTTGGCCAAACCAAAGTCGGATATCTTAGGATTAAGATCTTTATCAAGAAGGACATTAGTAGCCTTGATATCTCTATGAACAATCTTCAATCTTGATTCTTCATGGAGATAAGCCAAACCTCTTGCAATACCAACACATATATTTCGCCTTGTTGGCCAATCTAGTCGTATCTGACTCTCCTCGGGACCTATAACGTTTCAAACCAATGCAAGTAGAAAAATATGAACATTTAGTGGGTGCGAAACAAGTTATCCTAATAGGGAAAACCAAAAACCACTGAATATACACAGGCCATTTTACCGAATAAAGCGCGTGCAACGTTGTTATTTTTCATGTATTCGTACACAAGCAGCAATTGGTCGCCTTCGATACAGCACCCATAGAGCTTAACAAGATGAGGGTGTTGCACCGCAGAGATCATGCCTATCTCATTCAAAAATTCACGATTCCCTTGCTTTGATTTGGAAGAAAGCTGCTTAACTGCAATTATGGTGCCATCATATAGAACACCCTGCATTTGAGAACACATCCAAATTTCCTTCATTTGAAGAAAAAACAAAATCTTAAGGAAGAGACGCAAATTGTAAATAGCTCCAATTGATAAACGTAATTAGGATCCTAAATGCCAAAATAAAAAAAGTTCAAGGTCCAAATTGTCAACCAACAAAAAGTTTCCAATGCATTTTGTGCAAAAATTGTTGGACATTATGTCCACCAATTGATGTTCGTTTTCTAGTTCATAAATAAAAGATGTCAATTAATAAATGGAAATTAGAGCCCCAAATGCAAAAATCGTAAAGTTCAGGGTTCAACTTTTCAGCCAACAAGATGTTTAAGATGTATTTTGTGCAAAAATTGTGGGGGCAGTATGTCTACCAATTGACGTTTGTTTGCTATTGGATCATAATTGCAATGGATTCTTAAATTTAGTATACCATTTGTCAAAATTGAGAGTTTGGGGTCTAAGTTACAAAACACTGATAAGTTCAGGGTGCATGGATGCAAAAATCTCACGAAATAAAACATCCAATGCTTGCGAGGAATACCTTGTAAACAGGACCAAAACCACCTTCTCCAATCTTATTGGCTACATCAAAATTGTTTGTAGCAGCTTTGATTTGCCTCAGGGTAAATTTACCAGTTTTCAAGTCCACACCCTTTAGATCTGTACAAGAAGTAAACTACTTATAAATAAAATATTTACTAAAAGCCTTGGCATTCTTCACCTTTTGATGCAAATCTAAAGACCAACGATACAGAAAATACAACTATATCCATCTTGATTAGATAAGATACTAGCATGTATATGATTATCCATACTAATGTTGATGTATGCAAGATGACAGCTACAGTTACTGGACAAAATTATATTACTGTCGTCAAAATTACCTTGCTCCAAAGTAGTTTTCCGCCTTGGGCAACATTTCCACCAAAGGACACCAATTATGAGCAATACAACAAGCAATGATCCAATGACGATTCCGACTATTGCACCTACAGATATAGTTTCTGTTGATGTGGATGGAGGTGGAAAGTCTGCCAAAAGGAAGATAATAGTCATATTTAACATTGGAAGCTGCAGCATTATGTGAGGAAAATGTATTTCAAAATTTAACAACATTCCCATATTTTTGTTCCTTCCAAAAAAAAAAAAAAAATGAACTTTAATTATCTCTAAAACAAAATGGTCACTTCTGGATGTTATTGCATTGAACTTGAGATATAATCACTCTACAAAGTAAGCCATTAGGAAAATACATGACAGTGAAAATTGAGGAATAGTAGCAAAAACAAGAAGCTAAATATGGCAATGCAACATACCAGAATTCACAGAAATTGCTGATATGAGAGGACCGTAGACTCCTCTATTGGGAATAGCAGTCGTCCCTTTCCCGGCCCAATAGAAGCGGATATCCAGGGTGCTATTAGTGACAACGGCAGTGAAGTTTTTTATGACTGCTTTACCAGCTCGACCAGCTTCATCCGCGATATTGAAATCCTTGAGCACTTGCTTTCCCTGCAATAATATACTTATCCGTTACTTGGCATTTCATTATGTCTATAAGGTTCAAATCTTAAGCATTTCAGAGCAGTTAACAGTATGACAAGAATCTGTCAAATGTTTTCCTCCATAAAAACATCTACGAAAGTAATATCAACCCTTAGGTTTATAGGTCTGTTTGGCAGTGCTTCCTGGAAGATGTTTTTGTCATCGGTACTCCAAAAGAGGTTCCAATAAAAGTCATAAAGTGTGGCGTCTCAAAAAAAAAAAAAAAAAAAAAAAAAAAAATCTAAGACTTTGAGACTCGTCCCAGAGTTTTAACAAGATTTTAGAAACTTTGCTCTAGCATTTTTTATATTCTCTATAGAAAATTTAAATGTCATTTTTATACCAGTAAGTATGCACTTTCAAAATTGTTCCAATTTTCCAAACACTAATTTCTCTTCCTCTAGTGCCTAAAAGCATAAGTAAAACAATGCCAAACAAGCTCTATATCAGTTTGAATAAGTTTGATAAGCTACCTGAATGTATACATCAAACAGACGCCTTCCAAGGCTACTGTATGTTTTGTCATTTGTGAACATTATCTCAGCAAAATGGAGTTTTACTGTGTAGTTTCCGTTTCCCAAACAGAAAGCATAATAAGTTAGGGAAATGGGAGAAAGACGTGCATTCATGTACAGTTCCGGATTTGCTACAGTTAGTCTAGATAGATTTCCTGTAGTATAGGAGTCTTTAGGACTGTCATTATCTGCAAAGTAACCGGTTGTGCTGACTGCCCAATTTGTTTTACTTTCGAACAAATTTGAAGGTCCAGCTGAATCGGTATCGGATTCAAATGTGGTGCCATTGAGAGTAACTTCATTTCCACCACAATTTATATGAAGAGAGTACCGATCTGAGACAGACGCAACAATAATTAGCAAATAGATTCTCTGGTTTAAGACAGAGGTAATATCAAAATTTTCCATCTCTATCTAAATTTTAATATCTAATGTAGCATTAACTGCTGATTTAATATTTCTCCATAGTCTAGGGGGAAAATTGTTAAAATCTAAAGTTTATGTGGAGACTCCACTCATGCCTAAAAGTTTAGGCGGGTATTTATAGCTATTCTAAAAAGGAACTACGAAATAAGTAAAAATTTTACTTGTTTTTTTGGCATCGAATAAAGAAAAATTTTGACTTACTTCTGGGGCAGGTGACGCTTCTCAAACATGAAACAATTTTGCTGCAAGAGTAACAAAGGTTCCATAAGACGTCAGAAACTAATATGAGTAATCAATTTGGTACTTCGTAATAAGGAGAAAAACAAGGCAAGCTTAGTATCAACAACTTTAGGGTGGTAGTTTTAAGAAGATAAGTATGAAACATACGAGTTATTGCCCTGCGAAGAGCTTGCAAACAAGTTCCTGAAGAAAACAACAGAAAATGAAAAATCAAAATTTGTTTTCATAAATATCAAGCACTAAGGGAAAATGTACACTTACACATTCCTCTGCTGACAGCTCGAGTTGTTAACCGTGAAGTTGTTGTATGAAAGATCACTGCTCAAAAGAAGTTGTCACATAATCTATCAAACCAAAAATGCCGTGGAAGAAAATAAACTCGATAGAGCAGAACATCACATATAGTATTGTTTGAAATATCTGAGGAAGAAATGGTAATCCTTTAAAAATAAAAAAGAAAAACAATTCTTAGGATCCAATTCTCTGTAATCCAGGAAATAAGACTAGCAGACAGACTTGAGACTTAATATCCATAATTCACTTCAAGCTTCCTGTTGGACGTTCCTATTATTTGGACTTTCCTTTATTTGTCCAATTTTAACCGCCTATGATGGTGCATGGTTAAACTAATTAAGGTGTGATTTTATTTAGAATAAAAGCACAAGGAAAGGGAAAGTATCTTGACTGATAGAGCAATTGTGTTGATTACTCTCTGTCAATTAATGAGTAACTTTCCCATTTCTAATCAAGAGGAGAGCCCATAATATGTGCATAGGAAATGCACATAAGAGATACAAGTCATTCGTTCTCTCTCTCTTTCTCTCTCTCTGTAGAATTCCATAGTGTCCTTGAGCTGTGGAAATATTGTGAGGGTTCTAGTAATTCTCACACACCGTCGGTGCTCAGAGTTTTGCTTCCTGGAGTATCGTAAGGCTTCTCGTTGCGATCCTTAATCTGTGCCCATTTGGAGATTCGACCCAGCACTACAGCACACGCTACCGTCACTTCCTTTTATCAATTTGAGGTGCTCATAAAATCATATTCCAGAATAGCAAGTGCCTTTCAAGATACAAAGCCTTTCTCATCCACGTTGAGCAATAAAAACAAGCAGTATTATTTGAGTTTATCTGGGAAGGATGCAGAAATGTAATGGATACACACTAACAACTTTTAAGAAAAACTTCCTGAAAACCTTGAGGCTATAAAATAATCTGACAACATTTGTTACCACTCAAACATTTATTTGGATCAGAATGTTTTTATATTACCATTCACACTATATCAATTAGAAGTGACCACTGGTTGAAAAAAGTATTTGGTGCATGTTTGATGTTGCATTGGTAAGTCTAAAATGCAGATAACAGAGAGAGTGCACGACAAAACTTGATAGTAATGCTTTATCAACTAATGGATAATAGAGATTGAAACTAGTTTTCATAGTTGAAGATCATATAGGTGTCATATGGAATAGAAGCTTACATGCTCTCCCCCTTTTTAAGCAACCACTCAGCCACTTCTCCAGAAAGCAAGTTTCCAGTCAAGAATCTAAACAGAATCAATAAGAAATATTTCAGCACAAGTATACAGTTTTCTGAGAGTGGATACTAAAGTCTACAGATACCGATTGTCGAAAATCAAACGTAAAATATTGACATGTGACATCTTAAACTACTGAGAACAAGGAACTAAAAACTGGGATAAATGCATGTTTCTAATGAGAGACGTAGCCAAATTCTGTTATCACGAGGAAATCAAGTTCTTTAGAAGCATTTAAGGCCTTCGACCTCCTACGGTTCAACAGTCAAGGTCTCAATCTAATGCGTTTATGCACATGACTTAAGTGCTTGACATCTTCGAAGTTCTCCATAGAAGAACTCAATTGACCCAGTCAGTAACATTCAAACTCTTTTCCTCGCCCGGGATAACAGGACTGTAGCCATTTTTGAATAAGAAACTTGATACCTAGAATCCAAAATGCTTACATGTAATCCATATTCGATAGACTGGCAAGGGTGTTAGGAACATTTCCACTTAGCTTGTTGAAGCTGAGATCCCTGCAAGAATATTTTTAAGCATTCAAACTTAGAAAATGTTGTCAGTGGAGATAAATCTTAAAACCACTTTAGATTGGTCGAACGGAGATAAATCTAGCAGTGACTCTTAGATTGGTCGAGTACTTAAACTCGACCAATCTAAGAGTCACTGCTAGGACAACTTCCGCAATAGAAATTATAATGTTAATTTCTTACAAGATAGATGTGTACTGCTAAGAAAAAAAAAAGAGTACTTTAATCAAGCTTAAATTGTGAAACTATCAACAGAGAACTGGTTGTTTTGCTGCATTCCATTATTCACAGACTTCCTCTGAGACATGTTCTTGCTTGAACTATTATTTGATTCTTAAATCAACGTTCAAAATCTCAAATCTATAAAGTACAAATATATAAAAGAGAGTGAAAGATATCTATACTAACAAAGTTTTCAAACTCGACATTTCACCGAGGTAATCAGGTATGGTTCCATTAAGATTGCAGTTTCTCAGGATCCTGCCATAGAAAAATAAATAGATATAAATTGAGTGATAACCTTTCAAGAACAGTAGACTTTTTCCAACACATAAAAAGAAAACTCACAAGGTCTTCATTTTTGTCATATTATTAAGTGGTGGAAACGTTGCTTCTGATCCGCTCAAGTCGCTAATTCTCCTAGATTCAGAAAATTAACAATTTTAAATAAAGATAAAATATGAATTCTGGTATATCTGAAAAGACTAGCAGAAGCTTTATGAATGCTACTACTAACAAGTCGGATAATTTTTCCAAGAGAGCAATGCTGGAAGGAATCGGCCCACTCAAACCGCTCGCTTGAATCGCTCTGTTGTTGCCAATAATGATTAAACCATTGATAAACACAAAAGTTGTTTAATTTGAGAGTTAAAAACATTATATAAAAGATCTCCCACAGTTTCTGAAGTTTGGTCCATTTCTGTATAAAACTTGGTATTTTCCCAGAAAAGCTATTGTCTCCAATCCGACTGCATTACAATAGAAGGAAAAAAAAAATACATTACACTGATAAGCATTATTATACAATAAGCAGCATCTATTTTGTTCAATGAAAAGCTTATATGACTAAAAGAATTAAAAGCTTACAAATCCTTCAATGTTGTCAGCTTTCCAAGTGTTTCAGGCAATTCTCCAGTAAAATTGTTTGATGTAACAAGACTACATAAACACAAACAATGTTATAAAACAGTTGATCTATCATCACCGATATTCTTAATTAATGTTTACAGATTCAAGAAGTTCTCACAATCTCTCTATGTTGGACAGATTCCCAAGCTCCGGGGGTAGATTTCCTGAAAGACGGTTAATCTCGAGGACCCTAAAAATTTCGAACAATTTCATTAAAAAATTTTGTCACAAAAGAGCTTTCATAGTTCAAAATGAGGAGTGATCAACAAATAAGTAGTGATCTACTCACAAACTTTTCAGAGTGGTGATGTTTGCAAGTTCTTTGGGGATAGAACCCGTTAACCTGTTTCCTAAAAGGGAACTGCAAACACAAACCATATCTTAGTTTCATACAAAAATAACAATGATAAAAATTAGTAACACACTAATTAAAAAGAAAAAAAGCAAATGCTAAGTACCCATTTTGTGAAATAAATAGCTGGGAGTGCTAGAGTGAATTACACACAATCAATTAAAAAAAAAAAAAAAGAACAATAGAATTCAAAGAGGCAAAACAAAGAGAAGTGAGAGATAAGTACATATTCACAAGTTGGGATGAGCCCCATTCTGGAGGAATGGTACCATTAAGGTAGTTGCGTGAGAGGTCACTGAGTGAAACAAAAAGAAAAGTATTAGAATTCAGAATCACATAACTTACAAATACGTGTTAACTTTACCGATTCAAATTTTCAATTCTAAATTTTTACTTTATCGATTTGAGTTTTACAGTTTTAAATTTTTACAATTTATTAATTTTTTTAGTACAATTAAAAACTCTAAAAAAATATGACTATCTAAAATTAAAAATTTAAATTTATAAAATGAACGAAATTAAAATATTTTTATGCATTTTTTCAAAAAAAAAAAAAATACAGAAGATTTTCTGATAGGATCGATTTTTTAAAGTTATTTTTAACCATCAGATTGAGATTTTAGCAGTCCAATATTTGAGTATATAGATTAAAAATTGAGAGAAAACTAAAAATACCACCATTAGAGTAAAGAATGAGAAGAGAATGAAAAGCAAAAGAAGAGAATGGTAAAGAATGAGACTTACAGTTCTTGAAGATAGGGAAGCTTCAGAAGATCCTTAGGGAGAGTACCCGGGAGACTCTGAGCCTTCAGAACTCTGTGTTTCACCGCAAATTAATTGTCATCTTTTTAATTTGGTAATAAAAAGCAATAACAAATTTTAAATTTTAAGACTTGTAATGATGTGTCCGGAATTTTAAAATGCAATATCTATTCTCCTTCTAATTGTCATAAATTTGATCATTCGATAAATTTTATGGATGAAATTGCGATACGTCAATACGTGAAATAAGAAAATAAATAAATAAATAACATGAAATGACAATATATCTCTTAAAAAATAGTAAAAAATAGTCAACAAAAAATTTAAAAAAAATATAGAATAATTTTTAATTATAAAAATTAATAAGTCATAATTTATAAGTTATGATTCATAATTAGATAATTATGAACGAACATGTCAAGTTATGGTTGATAGTCAGATAAATTATGACAAAAATCATGAATTATATACAATAACTTGTTAAGTTATAATTTATAATCAGACAAGTTATGGACAAAAATAATAATTTGGCCTATTTATTAACTTATGTAAACTATTGACTTATTAATTTTTATTCATCTTAAGTCTTGATCTATTTCTCTTTTTCTCTTAATAATTAAATTTGAGTTTGGATAATTGTTACAGAAAATTTACAAATATGTTAACAAGTGAATATTAAGATATTTCTAAGACTTTTTTTTCTTTCTTCGAAGGGTTTACTCGTTGTGTAGAACTTTACGCCTTTAAAATCAGAGGAGATTAATATTACATCTTATGATTTTATAATTGAGGGGGTATTGTCAACATGTATTATGAATTTTCAATGTTTTCCCTAAAAGCTATGATGTGAAAGACCAAACAATTCTCAAATTTGCAAATCAAGCACTTTCATAGGGTTTATGGCAATTCGGATCATATTCGACTTAAATTTTCTTGTCATGTTCGAGTCGATTCATGTGTCATTTATTTAGTAAAAATATCACTTAAATCTATATTGTCATAATTAATATAGGTCACAAACGTTATATTTTTCATGTTATTCAAATGAAATCTATTTTAAAAAATTTTGCTAAAAAATATTTTCTTCCTATATTTGTATATAGATATTTTAAAAAAAAAGTATAAATCGAGTCAATTTCGTGTTTGTATCATATGGCAACCCATACTACTATCCTGTTTACCTGTTGTTATATGGGGTAGGCTTGACGATTTGGGTTAGGAGGAACTGGGCCCAGTAACAATAAATGGGCTTCTTTCACAGCCAGGGTGTAAATTAGGTTGAATTAAAGTAGGGAGAAAGAGGAAAATAAGCCAAAATTTGAGATGAATTAAAATTAATAGGCCAATAGTTTACATAAGTTAATAAATAGGTCAAATTATTATTTTCGTCCATAACTGGTCTGGTTATGAACCATAACTTGACAAGTTATTATTCATAATTGTCCATAACTTGTCCGGTTATGAACCATAACTTGACAAGTTATGGCCTATTAATTTCTATACTTTGGAATGTAAATAGCATATAAAATTTGAATATCATTTTGTTATAGAATTAATAGGCTAACTTGTCAGTATGTTCATAAGATAAGTTATGGAAAACTTGTCAAGTTATGTTCATAACCGGATAAGTTATGGACAATTATGAATAATAACTTGTCAAGTTATGGTTCATAACCAGACAATTATGGACGAAAATAATAATTTAGCCTATTTATTAACTTATGTAAATTATTGACCTATTAATTTTAATTCATCTCAAATTTTGACCTATTTTTCTCTTTCTCCCTAATAATAACAGTGTTGCTGGTGAATAATTGAATACAGTGCCAAACCTAATTTACACGAAAAATGACGATTTTGCCCTTCGGTTGTAGCACCATAGAATTAGCAAGTTTATTAAAAAAGGAAAAAATGTCTTTCCTTTTCCATTTCCTAAAATAATTATTTTTTCAATCCTTCTAGAAAAGTGGCGTATTCGGAATTTAAATAGTTCTTCTAACATACTATTTCTGTATAAAGTTTACATTTTTAATTTACACACAAAAATAGTATAGTCAAATAATTCTATTTAAAAAGTGTTGACTGAAAATGGCCCATTCCTATGAATAAACGAAGTCTAAAGTGATGACTGAAAAAGTGGTAATTGTGTTATATTCCTATAAATAGACTAAGGAAGGAAGGAAGAAATTTCTCAGATTTTATGAGAATTCTTTTTTTTTTTTTTATTTATTATTTTTTAAAAAAACATGTATTATGAATTTTCTATGTGATGACATTTAAAAATATTAACCTGCAGCAAGTTGTCACTGAAGCTCTCCGAATTATTACACTATTCTCTATATACAAACATCAGTAGATTTTCATTTTTTTTTTCCCTAGGAAAGAGAAACATTAGAGTCTGATTAGTAAAAAGTTTTATACCATTATTTAAATAATAATTTATAATTTGTTATAATATATATATTTTTTTCACAAAAAATCCACATAAATTAAAAATAATTTTAAACATATTCTAAATCTATGAACTAAAAGTCCACTTAATCTTTAGAATCCGCATATACAGTTTAAGAATCATGAAACTAAGGACGTCAAATTTTCATTCTAATTCTTCTACCAAATTTTGTGTTAAGAATTGTCCCGTCAATTAGTAGTTATAACAAAAATGGCAATTCAGAATTGGTGAATAAAACCAAAATCCATATGTTTTTTTTTTTTTTTTTCCGCTAGAAAATCCATGAGTTTGAGGTGTTTAAATGTCCATTTAGTTTGTTGATTTGAGTTTTTAATTCGAATTGAGATGTAATTTTATATAAGAGTTTTTTACTGTAGTAAAAAAAAATTAGATGTGATTATTTATGAGAGTTTTTTTATTATAATAAAATTAAAATTTTAAACTCGAATCAACGAAATGAACGGACGGGGCCGTTCACTTCGCCGATTCAAATTTAGAATTTGAGTTTTGTTAAAACTCTCAGAAACAGTCACATCTAATTTTTTTTTTATAATCTTCGCCGATTTAAATTTAGAATTTGAGTTTTTTAAAACTCTCAGAAACAATCACATTTAATTTTTTTTATAATAAAAAACTCTTACATAACATCACATTATAATTTGAATTAAAAATTTAAATCAGTGAATTAAACGACCCCTTAAATGACGATCACAAACATGTCGGTGGGAATACAGCCTGTAAAGATTCCGCGGCTACTTAGTCAAATTGCCGCATTACATATGTAACATGGGACCCACGTCCCGTGGGCATTAAAAAAAATTAAAAAAAAAGAAGCCCTTAATAAGATGAAAGATGAGTTTTTGCAATTATTTGCAACTTGACCCGACATGATATTACTCTCCTTTTTATCTTTTTGGCTTTTTGATATTTTCTCATATTCCTCCTGCACTCCTTTCCATTTTATTGGACGAAATTATAGACCCCGGAATTAATATTCCGGGACCAAATTATTTCCTTTTGTCACATTATATTTGTACGCATTGGAGCAAGAACGATATCCGGTCAAAAGTATGTTGACGAAAAAATCTTATTGTTCTCAAAAAAAAAAAAAAATCTTATTTATTATTAAAGGTGATCAAGATATGTGATTTTCAATATACCCATGGTTGGTTTCAGTTTATTTTACCGATTTAAATTTAAAATTTGAGTTTTGTTATAATAAAAAGTTATTAAAAACAGTTACATTTAATTTTTTTATTATATTAAAAAATTTTCATATAAAATTACATCTCATCTTAAATTAAAAATCTAAATCAGCGAACTAAATAAACTCTTAATACGTGTCTGTTCTAATTCCCACCTAACTTATTGATATTCTTGACTGTACAGTACACATGCACATTTAGTCAAAGTCAACATTTTGGGTTCATATCCGCGTAATTATATATATAATTACGCGGATATCAACTTTTGTATGCAATTGGACATATTATATATGAAAAAAGATCGAATTAATTAGCAAAAAAAAACAAACAAAATAGAAAAGTAGATTAAAAAAGGACACGTAATTAATTGGACCACATAGACCTCTATTTTATTAACATTAAGGATCACTCATTAATAAAAAGTGAATTCTTTAAATAGTAGATAAAGTCATAGGATTCATCTTCAATTAATAGCGGCTCAAAGCTTTTTTTTTATTTTTTTTTATTTTTTGTACTTTTGAGCTTGGATAGTTGGTTAGATGGGAACTTATATCCTACGTGATCTAGTTGGATATTGATGCCTCACATTAGTTCTATATTTAAAACCATGTTAAAAAGTCAAAACCAATACTTTATAATACTATCAACTTCATCATACGTAAGATGAATATTAAGAAGAAACTGGGTATTTCTTCTTTCTTTTTTTGGAATTTTTATTTTTATTTTTATTTTTATTTTGGAGAAAACAGATGCATTTGGTCTTTCTTCTAATTTTCTTCTAATTTTATTTTTTATGCATTGGATTTTTTTTTTTTTTTTTTGGGAGAAAACAGATGCCCTTTTCTTGTAACTTAACAATTTTTTTCTTATGCTTTTAACAAATAATTTTGCGACGTTGAAAACTTGTTGTGGGTAAGCTGCGAATTAACGAGTGCTAACCAAATTAGAATGTGCTTTCAGCCGCCAAAAGAAACCCCTAATTAGAATTGCACATGGTTAATGTGTGTTTTTAATATAAGTTGTCTTCTCTAATTCATTTCTATTTTATGTATGTAGTTTTTCAAAAAATACCACAAAAACTCTACGAGTGCTTAAGATTAATCATATATGCACGAAATGACATACATATATATATATATATATATGTATGTATCTATAGTATACGTACATGCTGGTGACGTGGCAGGCAGTAGCACTGCAGAAGGAACGATTGCAGGAGACGGCATTCTCAGAGCCTTGAAGAGGGTTTTTTGTAACCCAACCATAATCCCCACTGCATGGATCTACGCTGAAATTCCAGTTTGTTTTCCCAAGCGTTTTTGCTATCTCACGTAAAGCTTCCACTGCAGAATCAAAAAACTCAATCAAATTCCTATGATTATTAACCACATAATTGTTAATCCATGATAACAAAACGTTCTCTGAAATATAAATCTCTCTCTCTCTCTCACCTTCACTTTTGGGCAACTGAGCAGAAGCGTTGGAGGATAAGATCACGTAGAAGAGCGTCACAAGGAAGAGAAAAGGTGATTGAGAGAAGAACATTTTGATCATCATATGAATCGCATGTGGATTGAAGAGCAATTAGCTTGATATATATATATATATATATATATGTATGTATATGATACTAACAATAAGTTAAGAAGAGCTTCTTGTTGTATAGTGATGGGGTTTTGGGAATTGTGAGGGGAAACTTGAGAAAGAGTACTAAAGAGGATGCGAGGAGATGAAGGAAAAAGAATATGACCTCTCTCTCTCTCTCTCTCTCTCTCTCTCTCTCTCTCAGACCTCGAGAACTCACAAAAGTCCAAGTCAACTCTTATCAGAACATTCAGCCCACCAAAAAAAAAAAAACTACACACACGCACAATATATATGCTTATATATACACATATAATAGTTTTAAAAAGTTGTCGTCATTATCGCTAAATAAAATTATCATTTTTTTTTTTTTTTTTGCTAAATAAAACTTGGAATGAGGTTTCTAATGGGTATCAATCTAGTTAGGAATGTGTTAGTTTCCTCTAATTCTTGATGGTAGCTCTAATGCTAATTTTCGAAGCTTAATAGTATTATAATGTAACTAATTACTAGGGCATATAAAACTACGAAATGGAGCCGCAAAAGTCTTTCTTGGCTGCGGACACTGCATGCCTTCAGATCAATGGACCCCTGAACTTACTTTTATTGGTCACTTAATTACAATACCCGACACTGTGCTACACTGCACCAGCTTTGAATGTGACGTCCCACGTTGCTTGTCGATTGATTCTGTCCAATATTCTATATACACACAGATTTATATACAAGTGTGTGTATTTTTTAAAAAAAATCTGAATATACATATATATATATATATGTATATATATATATATATGTGTGTATGTGTGTGTGGGTGGCTTTCGGTACTTTGATCATGTCTAGAAAGTTGGTATTAGAGTAACTTCAATTCTTGACAAGTATTAGATCCTTCTGCTAATATCAAAGCCTTAAAAGTGGGTAATCCATTAATGATCAACAATCCTACAGTTAAACATAACAGGATGAAAACTATAGTATCGGATTCTTTATAATATTTAAAAAGAATTGAAAAGAGATCCTAAAGAATATCTTAAATTAAAAACACTAGTCATGTATTTCTCAAAACTAACCTCATTTATAGGCATCTTTTATTTATTTTTTTTTCATTTATGTTCTTTTGCTTAGTTTTATTATGTTTTTTAGGCATGCATTATATCACTTATAAAAGAAAATTTTTTCTCTTTTTTTTTTTGTTGTAATTTTTGCCCATTTTATTTTATGTTTTTTTTTTTTTTTTTTTAAAAAAGATGCGAATTAACTTGATTTGTTATGTACTCCTTAGACTATTGACTATCGCACAGAATATTCAACAGTCGGAGAAAACAGTTCCTTAAACTAATAAAATTAGATCCCGTGACTATAAATTAAAGAACTAATTTTTCATAGTGCATCATAGTAAAGTCAACTACTGAACAAATTAAGTTAATGATCATGACAGCTCTTGTCGCGGCTTGATTATATCATCATGTATTTCACACTTTGATTTTTAACAACGAGTATGATTACAATTTTCTTAATAATTATTAGTAGCAATAAAGTAGAATTCCACTAGCAAATTTCTTGTTATTCTCCAGAGAAATATTCTTACTAATTTCTTTAAAGTTATTCCTACGTATGATTGAACCAATTCATTATTAACTCTAATTATCAGCTGTAATTAAGGCAAGCACACTGCTAATTGCTAAAGCCTACACCAAACCATTCGAAAATACCTATTTCATTCGTGAGAATCATGAAAACAAAACGACGATTTCAGTGCAATACCCAATTGTTTGGGTTTATTTTCATGACAATTACGAAACTAATTAACAAATTGAGCTTTTTCCACGAATCATGGCTTCTTCATGGCCAATTCATTCTCATGGGAGGGTCGGTATGTGTCAAATTTATTTTATTGACTTAAGTTGTTATTTTATAAGTTTGGGTTATGGTTAATATTGTTGCAGCCATCTATATAAATTTGTGTGTGGCTTTTTTTTTTAATTTTTAATTTTTATTTTAAGAGGATGGTAAGAGAAAGAGAGAAAACTGAGAAGAGAGATCGATAAAGGGTATTGTTGGGGGTAGAGAGGTTGCTATGTAATTTTAGGGGGCATTTGGTATTGTAAGTACCGGTTTAAATTTTTTAACACTTTATAAGACAATATGAATAATGCAGAAACATAAAATAAAAGAACACGAGAGAAATGATATCGCAGTTCGGTAACAACCTACTCCGCGGGGCCACACCTAGATGATGAACAATCCACTAAGAACTCTTTTACTATTTAATTGGATTTAATCTACCCGAGACTTCTTCTCTAAGAAGACGCTTATGAACTTGTAATTTTCCAATGGACTTGAACATCGAGATCCCCTCGACTCTTAAAACATTGAAATCCCTCCAACTAAGTTTTTCTCTAAAAAATACTCAAATCATCTCTATTGAATACAAGTGCTCACCTCTTACACAACCCAGCAAAAACTAATGAAAAGGTGTGCAATGAACCGAGAAACTCTTTGAATAAATAAGCAAAAAGTTAATAGCTTGACAACCTCTTCAATTAATTCGCTGAACCAAATCTGTTGGACATCCTTGTTGCAACAATAACTGCAACATAGCTGTCAAGGTCGACTTTCTTAAAACCAGTTCGAATCAATATGCTATAATTCTGAAACCTTCCCGAAACTGACAAATGAATTTGGACACATTCTTAGGAGATAGACGAAGATCATCTAGCTACGAAATATCAATCAAATTAATTTACTATCTTTGGATCAATAGTTGACTTTCAAAAATAGAAACTAAAATAAGTTTTCAGATCTTTCAGAAACCTTCCATGAGGAACTTGCTAGCTGTACATCTAATCTCAAACACAATCAACCAGCCAATCATTTCCAAAATAATGTCAATCATAAAACAATTAGAATCAATACAGAATTTGGGAAACAAATCCCAACAAGTATGTAGTAATCACCGTGAATCATATTATTGGGAAAGTGATAGAGGGTAATTGTTGGTTACCGAATCAAATTTGGATGCGGAAGCGTGGCGGGAGGCGGATTGTGTATAACAAAATTTTTCATAAAACCTTTGAGACACTCTATAGATTATATTAATTTATGCACGAATAAATTAATCTCATTAATTTATTTATTAAGAACTCAATTAGGAAAAATACCCGGAGGCCGACTCGGATGATAACTTGAGTTCTTTGACCTCAAACAATCCTTGCTCTAAAGCTTTGTGTTTAGAAAACCAATGTCTTCTACGTCAATTCTTAGAATCTACGAAGATGTGTGTGTGGGCACACATGAGACAAAACGGGTTACAATAAACACTCGTATTTCCACAAACACCAACGCATGTACGATGTGGAATTTTTTGGAGAAAACTTTTTCCTCAATCTACATGGGAAATTCGGCTAGCCCCTTCAAGTTAGGTTAAAAATTATCTCGTGCAATTTTTCATCATATCTTATTTATAGAGTAGAAGTCAAACTTCTAGAAGGAATTAAATCTCTATCTCCAATTTGAATTTCGAACAAAAATTCTCCTATCTCTTATCTCTTATGGCCGGCCATGCTAGGGATTCCTATCCCTGTGTGTGACACCAATACTGGATAAGGAAGAAAGAGAAAATCATCCTTTATCCTGTAGTCCAATTTTATTTCAAATTCAAATTCAAATTTAAATCAAACTTAAATTAATTTGAATTCTAAATTGAACAATTTAGCAAATTTTAAATGGATAAATATAGATGTGTTCAAATTCAAATTTAAATAATCACATTATTTAAATAATAATTAATTCTCAATTAATTATTTTCGAGTGTTTAATTTTAGAATTCTGTAATTCTAAAATTCCCATTTTACCCTTTGTGTCTGGTAGAATTACTAGGACGATGCAAGGACTAATGGACCTATAATCCCGAGCTCTAATAAAATTAATAATTAATTAAACACTTTAATTAATTAATTAATTCTATTAATTCCAATAGTTACTCCACTATAAACTTGGAATTGCACTCTCAAAATTATAGACATAAATTACTTCTAAACTGTGAAGTGTTCATTTGATATAGTCATTGCATATAGATCAATCATCCATAAATAATTCATAATTAGAGAAAGGTAAAATCCGTTAACCTCTCTAAGTACATCTTTATCCTTGACTACCATTGATTCTCTAATGGACAATGATTCATAAAACACATTCATGAATCGGAGCTCCTACTGGTCCAAGTACTGAATCAACCCTCAAGAGAATTATTTATCTACTTCTTTCTTAAGAAGGAATGGATTCCATCTCGTGTAATAACATTCCCGGCTACCTATTTCATCATGTCTCCAAAATACAAGGAATAGGATTCAGGATCTCAGAATCCATACCGAGTAAATCAAAAGACACAAATCCATAAATAAGAGTCTGTTAAGAACTCAGGATTAAGATCATTCTATTTATGACCATCAGTATACTTAATTAGAATTTCTATACGTAACGAAAATGATTAGAAATTCATATTGTGTCTGTGTCCTTGTTCCACATAATCTTATTAAGCGAAATACACATTCAATATCTCACCATATTAACAGTGCGGATAACACTGTTCCATTCTAAATGGGAATCACATGTATTAATAATGTTTTAATTAAAGATTCCAAACTTTAATTAAATTCATTATGAACATTGTTTTTTGATTATTATCCTTAAACATTATCCTCTCGTATATAACACTTACATACAATTTTAAGGTTGCATAAATAATCACGGAATTTTCATTGATATTCATAAAATATTGACAAATATATGCACATAAAATGATGAATAAACTCTTTTATTAAATAAATAATAAATATCCTATTACATCTTATGCTACTAGGACACCATTCCCAACAGTAATATGATTCCCTGGAAATATGTATTATCATGTTTGGTTACATAAAAAAAATTTCCTTAGATTCTTAGGAATATCATTTTTCCCTATTTAGTTGTATACATTAATTTAATATAATTATTTTTATAAAATTAAATATATGAAAACTAAATCAATAATTTTACAATTTTAAAACTAAACTAAATTTAAATTGTGCGACTTTAATTTTGAGTTTTCAAATATTATGAAAAAACTATTAAATGAATGTTTGAAAAACTATTTTTAAAGAAGCTACTATTTATAAAAGCACTCTTTTTCTCTCTAAAACCTTTTCTCCTCCTTCTCTCTAAGTTTCTTTGTCGGTAATTTTCTCTTTGGCAGGAGATCTGGCCTGTCGCCGGACTCTGGCTATAAAAATCTCATCTTTGACCTTGTAGGGAGACGATCTATAAGGTGATGGGCTCCGAGTAAAAAGAGGAGGTGACGTTTTGTCAGATCTGACTCGTGAAGGTATGAGTTTCTCAGTGGTTTTACACTATCTTCAAAAGGTGTTCGCCGGTCGTGGACTCTGGAAACTCATGCACAGACTTGGGGGAGTTGCTTGCTTGTGGTGTTTACACCATCTCCAACCAGATCTCTCATGTGTAGGTTGTGAATTTTTGTATAGTTTTTTATATTTTGAATGCTAGTTTCTAGCCACTTTCTTTGGGAGTTCAAAGACTTGGGAACTATCCTTAAACGACTTTACAAACATCATGAATAGGTTGGACCTATGCACATGTAAGCTCATGTTTTTTTGCGGTCTCCGGAATCATGAATTCAAACTAAATCATGCCTAATTCGATTTGTGTTATCTTTATGTTCTTTTTGTCTTCAATCTTCTATTGTTATTGACATGTGTTCACAAGCCAAAACACCCACATAACTTTGTAGCTCATTCCCCTTTTTTCGATCATGTTCAGAACGTAGATGCGTACAAAAGAACCATTCTTCATTTTCTCATGGGTGAAGGCTCTGACAGCATCCAAACGAGCCATGTTAGATAGAGCTTCGAACATAGTGTCTTGCCACAACATTATCTCATAAGCAGTTCCATCTTCTCACGCTTCTTGCGAAGCACATTGCTCATGCTAGCCAACAGGTAACACTTAGCGTTATTGTTAACCTTAATACAACGATCATAGGCTTTCCTTGGTGCATTTTCCACATGTTCTGGATGACACTCCTCTATCAAGACAAATTTGTAATCATCACAGATTAGCAAGATGTTCATATTACTTTTCCGCTTATTATAATTGTCTGTTGGTTGCCGAATCGAGTTCGGCGGCGGAAACGCAGCGGAAAGGCGGACCGTGTATAACAAAAATTTTCATAAAACTTTTGAGATACTCTATAGATTATATTAATTTATGCTCGAATAAATTAATCACATTAATTTATATCATTCAAGGATCAACTGAAAAATACCCTGTAGCCGACTCGGATGATATCTTGAATTTCTTTGACCACGAACAGTCCTAGCTCCAAGCTTTGTGTTTAGAACACCAAAGTCTTCCACGTCAATTTCTTGATTCGACGTAGACGTGTGTGTGGGCACACGTGAGACAAAAGAGGTTTCTGAAACACTCGAATTTCCACAAACACCAACGCATGCACGATGTGGAATTTTTGGAGAAAAATATTTTTCACTCTTTTCCCTATATGGGAATTTCGGCCACCACCTGGAATTAGGGCTGAAAAAAGTTTCAAAATTGTTAAAAATTGTTACCACAATTTTCTATCTTTCTCATATTTAAAGAGTAGAAGTCAAACTTCAAAATAGAATCAAATCCTTATCTCTAATTTTGAATTTGGAACAAAAAATTTCTTCCCCTTATCCTTTAAGTGGCTGGCCACCCTAGGGATTTATCCCTATGTGTGTGGCGCCTAAATCAGATAGGGAAGGAAGAGATTTTATCCTTTATCCAGTAGTCCAATTTTAATTCAGATTCAAATTCGAATTTAAGTCAAACTTAAATTAATTTGAATTCCAAATTAAACAATTTATCAAATAAGTTTAAATGGATAAATCTAGATATGTTCAAATTCAAATTTAAATAATCTCATTATTTAAATAATAATTAATTCTCAATTAATTATTCTTCGAGTATTTAATTTTAGAATTCTGTAATTCTAAAATTCCCATTTTGCCCTTTGTCTCTGGCAGAATTATAAGGACGATGCGAGGACTAATGGACCTATAATTCTGAGCTCCAATAAAATTAATAATTAATTAAACACTTTAATTAATTAATTAATTCTATTAATTCCAATGGTTACTCCACTATAAACTTGGAATTTCACTCTCAGAATTATAGACATTAATTACTTCTAAACTGGGAAGTGTCCATTTGATATAGTCATTACATATAGATTAATCCTCCATAAATAATTCATAATTAGAGTCAGGTAGAATCCGTTAACCTCTCTATTACATCTTTATCCTTGAGTACCATTGATTCTCTAATGGATAGTGATTCATAAAACACATTCATGAACCAGAACGCTCTTACTAATCCAAGTACCGAATCAACACTCAAGAGAATTATTTATCTGCTTCTTTCTCAAGAAGGAATGGATTCCATCTCGTATAAGAACATTCCCAGCTACCTACTTCATTATGTCTCCAAAATGCAAGGAATAGGATTCAGGGTCTCAAAATCCGTACCGAGTAAATCAAAAGACATAAATCCATAAATAGGAGTTTGTTAAGAACTCAGGATTAAGATCATCCTATATATGACCATCGGTAGACTCAATTAGAACTTCTATGCTTAATGGAAATTATTAGAAATTCATATTGTGTCTGTGTCCATGTTCCACATAATCTCATTATGCAAAATACACTCATTCAATATCTCGCCATATTAACAGTGCGGATAACACCGTTTCATTCTAAATGGGAATGACATGTATTTATAATGTTTTAATTAAAGATTCCGAACTTTAATTAAATTCATTATGAACAATTACTTTTGATTATTATCCTTAAACATTATCCTCTCGTATATAACACTTATATACCATGTTTAAGGTTACATAAATAATCAAGGAATTTTATTTGATATTCATAAAATATTCATAAATATAAGCACATAAAATGATGAATAAACTATTTTATTAAATAAATAATAAATATTCTTTTACATCTCATGCTTTCAGGACACTATTCCCAACATTGTCTTCATTTAGTTTTTAAGTAGCAAGTAACAAGATGATTAGATTAGACATGTTGTTGAATAAATAGTAAATTCAATTTTAATACTATATGCATGAATATCATAAAATCAAAGATTTGGCACAATAAAATATGATGCATGCTGCACATGATAAATACATAAAATCATGGTTTAACATTAGTTCCAACGATAATCTAATTTAGCACAAATATAGTACCATCATAAGGTATGTCAAAATATTCACAAATTGAACCGAGACTCTATCAATTAATAAGATTATCAAAATATCTCATATTTTCAACTTTTATTAATTATCGTTATTTTGGTCAAAATATAATTAACTATTTAATTATATTTTATGAGTATAACCCACCATTTTGGATTATATAGACTTAACTCTGAAGTGCCGTCAAATCGGAAATACATCTTTGAAACCTATCGCTAGAAAGTCAACCTTGATATCGATCTAGAATGGACACTCTCTCTAGGGAGGACAAAATCAATGCCGTTGTGAAGTGCCTTTCAGATCTCACGGTGTTGATCTAATGGTGGGGACTAGTAGGTCATATTGTTATGCAACCCTCTCCCACTCAATATTTGTAAATATGTATTTTCTTTGAAAAACATCTCATGCTTTTCAAACTTCAATAAAATAAATAATTTATTTTATTAGATATGTGAAATTCTAAAAAATTTAACTCTTAAATTCAATTTAACATAATTACATTATTTTACAAATCAAAATTGCAACTAAAATCAATTTAGCGCATGATTCTTATTTTATTTTCCAAAACTCTTTTAACAAAATAAAATAAATAAATAATATGCGCATGCATGCATGTCATGTAATTAAACATATGAGTAGGCACACTAAATGTATATGGCATGTTATATGCATGGACATATAATATATAATCATTATCATAAAAATATAAAATACACAATCAACTATTGAGACAATATTGACCGGGTTTGATGGAAAAAAAATTACAGCCATATCAAACGAATAATTATTACAACTAAAATGAAAATATAAAATAATTACAATAATTATTTTATTCGTTACATCAATGGGTCTTCATCTTGAATTCTATGTTTTTCGGCTTCATTCATCTTCGGGTTTGATATCATCTCCAAGGTCCAAACCATTTTTGGAATTTTTTCACACTAAAAACTGGATTTCAAAAAACAATGTGGGCCCACTGTTTGCAGGTGGGGCGGCCCAGTCTTTTAAATAATATAGATGGTTGACAATTCACTGAGTTGGACAAATGGATACTCTTGATCTTCGCATAATAAGGATACAAATATTGATAAGGATAGTGACCCAAAATTTTGGTTAATCTACAGATAAATTCGAGAGAAGAAGGCACAAGATCCACCATAAGATAAAAATTATAATCAGTAGAGATAATCACACTAGGAAATGAATTCAGATGTGTTTGTATTAACCAGCCAAAACTTGTATAAAAAGAGGGTTGACCTGTGTGGAAATCTAAAGTCCAATCTTTGGCAAAAAAGTTCTCATGCACTCTGTATTCTCTCAAAATGATAGTATAATCATCCTATTTTGAGAATTTCACAGTGAACATAGTCTCACCCTGAGGTGAACCACTATAAATTATAGTGTTCGTTCTCTTTTACGTTTTTTTTTTTAATTTCATTCATCTGTCTCGCTCACTGAGCTAGTCAGCTTTGTAATCATCTCATCAATTACCTTTTTCGACGAGTTTTCACCGTCAACAGAAATAGTACTTGTATTTTCTAATTCAAACTTGATTAACTACAAATACTTTCTTCTCTTATTCTCTTTCTCTCTCTACAAAACAAATTTTTTGTCTCTATTTCTTCCCTCAATTCTTTTCTTCTTCCCTCTCTATTTCTTTAATCATCTTGGTCCGACCTCATGGCCGTGGGATCGGAGTGTTGAATATGCCGGGGAGGAGAATTGGGTTGTGCACACTTTTGAATTTGAATCCTAGTAGTTTTACTTTATCAAAGCTATTGGATAAATCCAATGTGTAAAAACTATCATCAGGTGTCTACAATTACTTGGAGACAATAACAAGGGTACACTGATATTGATATTGATATTGATATTGATATTATTATTATTATTATTATTATTGATAAAAACACCAAAAGTGGTCCACAAGCCAGAGTTCGTGTTGGGTACCATTCGTACGTCTTGTTCATATATTCATTAAAGAAAACCAGCTAACATGGTTTTGGTTGTTGGGCGATCTCATTCTCTTATAATGAAATATAATAATATCTCACAGAGTCTCCGACTTCCAAGCCTTACCGCATATCGCTCACCACAAATCTCTCTGCACGCTCTCCTGTGGAAAATTATTTGCCCCATATTTATTAGGTTATTCTCTATTTGTTCCTTTTGAATTTTTAGGTTATTTTCAATTTTTTTTTTGTTAAATTTTAAATTAATCACATTTTATCCACTCTATTAGAATTTTTATTTTTATTAAAAGTACATGGAAAAAAGAATAGTTTAATATGAAGTCTTTATGTAATTAAAACACGCAATAAAAGATCATACATAACCATATTTATTCTTATTTCTCAGTTTTTTTTTTTTTTTAATGGAACAAAATATATAGGGCTAAATGAGATTGTATTTAAATTGAAAGGGACTTCGGGAGAAAACCTTAAAGTCCATATTAACCCTATTTATTATTTGTCTCTGCTCTCTACGGTAAGTTCCACACACACACACACACACACACACACACATATATATATATATAGACACGTAGAGAGATCATTAAAACATGCACTTGTTATGTGGATGTAGTTTTAGGAACTATCAAAGATGATCAATCTTAACATCAGGAAGAGGACAATGGTGAAACCCGCGGAGAAGACGCCTCGGCGATCGCTGCGGCTGTCGGTGTTGGACCGGATAAACAACCACCCAGTGCACAACTCGGTCGTACAGTTCTACAGGCCGATCATTTCCGGAGCCCCCGACTTTTTCGATGCCGACATGCTGAAGAAAACCCTAAGCAAGGTTCTCGTCCCATTTTATCCGGTGGCGGGTCGGTACGGGGTGGGTGACGACGGCCGAATTGAGATTAACTGCAATGAAGAGGGTGTCCTCTTCGTCGAGGCCGAGAGCGGATCCACCATTGACGACTTTGGAGATTTCGCTCCCTCGCCGGATCTCAAGAAGCTTGTTCATGCAGTTGACTATTCCGGTGGCCTTTCCTCATATCCTCTCATGGTGGTGCAGGTATATATGAATACGTACTTTTTCATTAGTACGTATTATCAAATTAGTCTAAAATAAATCTAGAATATCGGCTTTGAGCATTATTGGATATTCATATAAATATATATGTCTATATACTGTATATACGCATATATGTGGGAAGCTTTAGTCTAATTGTTTTCTTTTGGTGCCCCTGTTGGCCTTGCTGTTTGGTGTTATATGAATCTATCTTTAGGGAGGAAAACCAGAGAGCAAAAAAAAAAAAAAAGCCCAAAGAGAGTAATTAACTAGCATTATGGCTAACTAGCATTTCTTAAATGTTTTTTTTTGTTTTTTTTTTTTCTTCTGAGTTCCTTAGCTAAGTTAGTCCCCACTAGAAATTGTGCTAAGCAAAGAAAAAAAAAAAAGCATGGTACTCGTGAAGAAGAAGAAGAAGAAGAAGAAGAAGAAGAAGAAGAAATATATATAAGAGCTAAACAGCCTTATAAGATCTGCCAAAAGAAGAAAAAAAGGATAAGAAGGGGCTATTGAAACCTTTATCCAAAAAAATTATCCGAAGAAAAATTCAAGAAGAAGAAGAAGAAGAAGAAGAAATATATAAGAGCTAAACAGCCTTATAAGATCTGCCAAAAGAAGAAAAAAAGGATGAGAAGGGGCTATTGAAACCTTTATCCAAAAAAATTATCCGAAGAAAAATTCAAACAGGAGAAGAAAAATACATGACCCCTGACAAGGATCAAGAGTAACTATATATATTAAGAGGTTGGAAAACGATATAACTGAATTATGGTTTGTTAGATTTTATGACAAATTCTTTCATAGAATGTAAAAAGCTTTTTTTTTCTTAAAAAAAAAGAAAAAAAGAAAAATCAATATGGAATATTTTTAAACCATCGGTTAAATTTAACACTGTTTAAATCCATCTTTTTGATAAGACTGCATAGATCGTGGTGTGATAACTATGATGTTTATACACAGATATTTTTTACAATATATAAAAGCTGCAAACATTTTATAGGCCAGATACCGCTTAAAAGCGCATGTGTCAGGATTTGTAGTCTTTATTCTTAATTAATAACTTTTTTAGTTAAATAACTATACTAATAAAAGGGTATTAATCAAGAATAAACAGTAAAAATCTAAACTTATGCACTCTTAAAAGTAAATTCTGTAATTTTCTCTTTTTTTTTTCTTCGCCTCTAGTGTTTCATTAAGGAAGAAAGGTTTCTTGCTTTCGAAATGTCCGTATTGGTTTTTTTTTTTTTTTTTGGGCTTTTCTTCCTTCTTTTTCCTTCCTCCTTTTTTCTTTTCTCTTTCGGTCCTTCATTTTTGTTTCTTCTCACTTCTGTGTGCCTTTTTTTTTAATTGTTTTCCATATCTTAAACATTTTCAAATTTACTAAGTTAGCTTAGTTTTTAATATATATCTTTTTCTTCTAATTTATCCATACTGAGTTTTTTCATATTTTCCAAAAAATAATATTTTATCAAGTACGACCTGTAAACTTCAATCACGTTTCGTTTTGTTTCAGCTTTTCTAGCCTTTATCATTTCGGTTCAAAAACTTTCCTTGTTCACAAATCTAAGTTTCCTTGTGAGGCTTTCGACTAACACTCCTAGAAAAGGTATAATTAATGGCGGTTTTTCACCATTATTAAAGGTAGAAGATAGCGGTCAAAAAGCGCCATCAATCTAAGCGCTATTAAATATTGTATGAAACATAATATATGACGGTGAAAATATACACTTTAGATGGCGGTTGAAGAAAAATCGCCATATAATCTTTTAACTTTTATTTTATTGTGTGGGTTTAGATGGCAATCATTTGACAACCGCCGTTAAAACTCTTCTCATATAGGATTTAAGAGCAGTCTACGTTCAACCGCTATTGATTTTACTACCGCCAAAAGTAATCACAATTTGCACTGCTGTCATTTGTCGAACTGCCATTAAATATTGAAAAAACTTTTCCCGCTCCTTCCAAATAACAAAGATGGCATTTTTTGTTTTTTTGATTTTTTCTTTGTTCAAGCACCATCATTTAAGCACATGCTATTTACCATGCGTACTATTTGTCTCAAAAATGTCACAATACCCGATTGAAATCTTTAGTTTGACATATGTCCCTACTCCCTTTTTTTTTTTTTTTTTTTTTTTTTTAATGTGGACTTCTCAATTGTTAGTTTATTATAGTACCTCCTAATTAATTTTCTATATATATGATTTCCTTACTTTTGTTTATTATGAAAAATATCTTTTAGTTGTCCACATACTCGTACTTTTTCCGCATGTATACATTTAATTTGATATATATCGACGTTGGTTTCCATATGATTTACAATACACCACTCATACTTTTCACTACAATACAAAAAACTTGATCTCATTGATTCAAAACCGATGGAGGAGGCCAGGCCATCAAGCCTAGATGTGCGCATGATGGTGGTAAGTCATCGTTTTCAGATAACGGTGGAGGGTTGTCGCCTATATCTCCGTAGCGTGTCGTTGCCATCGAGCTGGTGTCTAATTTCCTCATCACTTAGATTTTGCAAGAGAAGGAAGAAGGAATAATATTAATCTTAAACTAAAGAGTAAAGGAATAGTCAAGAAATTATGATTTCATTACTTCCGAGTGATGAGCTTAATTGAGCTTAAATACATGAATTAGGAAAACTGACTTCTAACAAACTATTCTATGAACTAATCAGACAGTGCCACCTGTACGCTCAGTAACTAACTAATTATTTACAGTTTTTTTTTTTTTTTGAGAATTTACAGACTAATCATTAACTAACTTGACTTAACAGAATCTTAAAAAGTTGATTTTTAACGTCTTGAATGAGTCTTTAAGAGAAAAGGATACTAAAAAAAAAAACAAAAGAAACAAACAAAGCAAGTCTTGAATGAGTATTCAATGTCCAAAGTTAATTGTCTGTTGATATTCAACCAACGTGAAAACCTTTCGACGTCGGCACTGACATCGAACAGCGATGTGAAAATCCTCCTTTTCTGTAGTGTTTGGTAAGATAAGAATAGTAATAAGTAGGCAATAATTGTAATAAAGATAAGCAATACACCTTTTTCTTTCCTTCCTGCATATATCTTTGACCATGTTTTTGTATCCCAGTGGGGCACCATTGAACATGTTTTCTAGGACTGAAGTATTCGACTATACATTTTTTAAGCAAACATGCTTGATATATTTTTAAGCAACGTGATCAGCTAACAAATTTAGACACACAGCCAGAAAACCAGAGTTAAGCTTAGTGTTATAATTTCACAAACTCCCAATCAAACCAACAAGTACAACTTTTGTGAACTGTACATGTAAATATAAGTAATAATAAAATAAAATAAAAGCATTGTACTCGAAAACCTTTTTCTTCTAATTTAAACTGTTATAACTTACCGCATTCTTAATTGACTACTTCAATTTCCTTTCTAATCCAACTAGAAATCTTCTATTATGGCTTTTGTATAAGAATGCTGGCTATCAACCACTAATCAAGCGGAACACTACTTACTAACTATAGAGGGTTGAACTCCGCTATAGATGAGGCCCATCTTTTATTAATAGTGATCTTTAACAACGGTGGTGATTTTAAGTATTTTACTTTAGTTCGAGCACCTTAACCGCTTTATTTATAATTGATTCTTGCTTTTATTTTATTTATTTTTTTTCAGATTACTTACCTCAAATGCGGTGGCGTGTCGCTTGGTTCTGCAATGGAACACCATGCAGTAGATGGAACCTCAGCTATGCACCTTATGAATTCCTGGTCTCAGATTGCTCGTGGCCTTGACGTTACAATTCCACCATTTCTAGATAGATCATTACTTGGTCCTCGCAACCCTCCTCAACCTAAGTTCAATCACATAGAATACCAGCCCACTAAGTCAACCAAGATAATCTCTCAACAAAATCATAGCACGATCACTTCCAGTTTCAAATTGACCAAGGACCAACTTAACACAATGAAATCCCTAGCCAACAAAAATGGTCAAGGTGGGGTCCACTATAGCACATTTGAGGTTTTGGCAGGTCACACTTGGAAATGTGTTTGCAAAGCACGTGACCAGCCACGTGATGAAGAGACAAGATTGTACTTTCCTGTGAGTGGAAGGCCAAGTACTAGACTGCAACCCCAACTCCCACTTGGCTTCTTTGGGAATGCCATTTTTGCAGCCACGACAATTGCTCTAGCGGGTGATCTCCAAACCAAACCATTGTCGTATGCGGTGAGTCTTATTCATGAAACTTTGGTCAAAATGAACAATGACTACTTAAGGTCAGCAATTGACTATATTGAGCTTCAACCTGATATATCACCCATTAGACGTGGAGCCCACCTTTATCACAGTCCAAATTTTGGGATCACTAGTTGGTCTAGGATGGGAACACATGATGCTGATTTTGGGTGGGGCCGACCTTGTTATATGGGAATCGTTGCGATAAGCTTTGAGGGAAAATCTTATATTGTGCCTTCTGCAGCTGACGATGGGGGTGTGTCTTTGCTTATAGCCTTGCACGATGAACATATGAAGGTCTTTGAGAAGTTGTTTTATGAGTATATGTAATCATGCGTGAGAAAGTTGCGTATAATTTCAAGCTAGTTAATTATGCATTTCGTACTACTTATGTTTTGAGTGTTTTGTATTGTTCTTTTACTGTTCTTAGACTTATGGAACAATATTAATTGCTATTGGGACATGATGTAGTGTTTCCTTGAAGTAAATAATGATATGTGAGTGCAAATTGAAGAACTATAGCTCTACTTTTTTTTCCCCTTTAGAGAGGGTATCAATAAAATTGTTTAATCACAGCATCCTAATCAAGTTGATATTATCTCCCACACAAAATTTACACCTCCATTTAATTGAATAAAAAAAAATAGTATATGCTAGAGAAACTAACTCCCATCTCAATTATTGTGTAGCTACTGATATGACATGTAACATTCAATGATGTGATAATATTTTAAAACACCAATTAATATAAAAATGACAACTCACATATGCCATACAATTAGTAAATAAGAAGTGGATTGGAGTTGGTGTCCCTAGCATTATGTATAAAAAAAAAAAAAAAAAAAAAAAAAAAAAAAAAAAAACCATAGAATTAAGAAAAATAATTAAAATGAAAATAAAACTAAATTGCATAATGAAAATAATGTGACAGGAGAATCACCAAAAATACATCTTTCATAGTGAAAAAGGGCATTTTTTTAATTTGAACTGAAAGAAAGAATAACTAATACCAGAGATGATTAGAATATCTCAATTAGGTTGTCACCATCCATTCTAATCAATCTGGTCCTTTATGAACCTTCTAACTCAAATTTTATTAGTAAATGATGAAAAGAAACATAAAATCACAAATAGTTCATGGTAACATTTCTCAGAAGAGAGTAGATAACAGGAAAACATAAAAACATCCATAATCTAAAAAACTATCCTCTCTTCCAAACACCTCCTAGGGCAATAGATCATAAAACACCAGAGAAAATAAAAACACGATCTACTCAAAATATTGGAGGCCTCCTTGTAAACCCTTCCAATAAAACCCATGGAGAAACCCGAAAAAATAAAAAAGAGTGCATGATCCATGTTTCAGCAGTGATGGAAGCTTTACGAACAAAATCGATATGTTGCCAGACCTTCTACATCACATGAACCAAGATCCGTATAAAAAGCTACTAAAAAAAATTTGAACGAAAATTTGCATTTCCATTCAAATTTTATGTCCAAAGCTACAACAAAATAGGATTCTTTTTTGATGAAATAGAGTTAAATAAATAATCTCAAACCCGCTCTTTTGAAATGGTCCTATACGTATTTTGATGGGAAGAAAGCTAGAAATACCATTCAAGGCAGTAAACAATATTATTTATGTCACTCTACTAAATAATAAACAATTATCATTCAATTAATAAAGAGAAAATAAAAGACCATAATGACATTAAATTATTTAGAATGATATAAATAATAGACTTGTACAAAATCATGACAAACCATGTACTAATTTTCTCTATTTTGATGGAAAAAGTTGGAAGCCCTCGAATCAAAAGTGATGTTGAGCTATTAATCTCTCCCTTGCCGTTAAAACACTCGAAAACAAGGGCAAATATAATTTACATGTCCTGTGTTTTATCACAATCTGCTTTTAGTATTGTGCATTTTTATAATTATAAATAGGTATCTCGGCATTTTGAAAAATCATTTTTTGATACTTTGAGGCTGTTTTGGGACAAAAAATAAAATAAAATCCAAACTACTCTTCTCATTAATTAAATAGAAACTAATATATAATAATTTAAAACATAAAGAATTTGTGTTGACAAAATGGAGAGAGTGAGAGAGAGAGGGGCTAATTAGTGGTTGAGAAATTTAGCATATTAATCCAACTAGGTTTAGATTGCTAAAAAACTTATCTTACATCAAAACTTCCCACTCTAATTTATTAAGAAAAGGGGACAACAAATATAAAAAGTAAGAAGTTCAAATTTCCAATCATCACTACTTGCAAAATGAGAAAAAAAAAAAAGAAATACAACAAGAACAACCTAACAAAATTTGTACAGAGTTTGCTAGTTTATACTTGTATCCACTAGTAGAAATTTGGGGTTTAACGACTGTTAATAGACAACGGTTAGGAGAACCGTCATCTAATCTAGAGTCGTTAAATTGTTATACGATTTAATGATGATTTTTATCTGTCATTAAATAAAACATTAGACGATAGTTTATATACAAAACCATCATCTAAGATATTTCCAAAATGACAATTTTGGCAGTTAGGTATCATATTTAACGACGGTTTATTCAGAAACCGTTGTTAAAAATAAATAAATATATATATAACAACAATTTTAATTAAAAATCATCGTTATATCTCCCTTATGCACTAAAAAAAATGGTGTTGTTTTATTGTTTTTCCTAAGGGTTGGCCTATTAATCCTGTGATTTATGAACATTTTTGCCACACAATTAACGCAAGTCACAAATCACTGAACATAAACAAACTAATATTATGTATATTCAAAATAAATACATGATTTACATTATATGTCTCTTTACAATATGTTATATGTACTTTTATAATATATGTCCCTTTACAAAATTTGCTCATTCACTGATAACTTCTACTAAATGCTCTTTAGTATATGCCTCTTTGTTTTTTAAATTATTAACACCAACTCTCATTATATCGCGCATATACCGTAAGATGAAGAACACACATTCTTTGTTCCTCTCTTGTGTCGGAATTTTCTGATAATGAATAAAAAATTTTAGTACATGAAAAATGGTATTCCTTAAGTTTGAGTGATTCAGTGAACGAAATTATGAACATTTACCTTTGGTATGAGAAATTTTGTGAACCCATCTGCATGACGCTCAAACTCAAGCCTTGTTTGCGCCTTCCAACCATGTAATGTACTAATAAATGATGAAAAAATCAATTAATTAGTAAAGAAAATAATATAAATTAGTAGTTCAAAAGTTATAAAGAATGCTAAACTTACACGACAATCATTCTTCTGAAGTCTACGCGTACTTTCGCCATGAAGGGATCCAACAACAAGACTATCCTTTATTGTATGGCATGAAAAAAGTGCGTTGGGCATCCGATTGTAAAAAAAATGTATAAATGGTGTTTGCCCGCAGCTCTATATCCAGCTCCGCTTGGCGTGGAACGTAGGACTTGAGCATCGGGGACATGAAACCTCAACATCGTAGGACATTCTCCGGATTATGTACATGCCACAAGTGACTACATGAAAAATGAAGAAGTTAATTATACATTTAATAATAAATAATAATTTATTGTGAAAAAACAATAAGGATAGTTACTTGCTAACTTTACTCAAGTACCTTTGTTCAACAAAATTCTTGGGCTAGGCAACAAATTCTCTGATAGCGTCACCCACAGTCGTGCTATCAAATGTAGAGATAGGTAGAGACGTGTCTCTCACATAAGTCGATTGAATAGAGATGCGTGCATTTCCCTCCCCAAGTGCGACATCGTAGACAACATTGGTGGGGTGACTATCCAACCATGCCATCCCGTCGCAACAACGATGAAATTATTCTCCCCCTCTATTGGATCCAAAAGAATGCACTTATTGCCATCACCAAGGCCTGATGAAGGGGGTTCTACCGGTGGCGTAGCATTATGCACAGTAGAACTCTCCTTAACACTAAGCCATTGATCCACCGTAGGAGTTCCCATTCCCTCTCCTATAGGTGCTGGGTTATGGCCTTGGGATGATTGCATTGCTTCCCATCTGACCTCGATTCCCTTTTACGCAACATTGTCAACTCCTCATCCCATCTTGATTTGCTGGTGAAATGAAAACAAGTCGATTATTTGACAAATTGGGATTGCTATAAACACGGTCAAAATATTCTGGGTTTCCCAATGATTTAGTAAGCACATCATCAGTCCCATGAGATTGAAACTTTTCCTGAGACTCTTCTTTGACGTATTGGTCCTATAAAATTTAGAAAAAAATATTATAAATTTCTTGGTACATTTCCATTGATTGAACAAGTATTAAAAAGAAAACGACGTAGTTTTAGTTAAAATTCACCACATACACATATGAATAGTGCTTTCACTATTTGATCACTGTTCACTTTTTTTTCCCTTTCATATTCTCTTTTATCTTTTGCTTTTTCCCTAAAGTTTTATATTTTTTCATTATTCACAATCTTTTTAATTTTTTTCTTTCATTTACCTAAATAAGTTTTTCTTTTTTAATATTAATACGGTAATTAAAACTTAACACTTGAATTACTTCACACGTGCATCACACGTGAAATTAAACTAGTATATATATAAATGAGTAAAGTTTTTTTTGTAGAAGACTTTAGAAATAAAACTTAAAAATATAAAGTTTAGTGGGGATATATATAAAAATATTAAATTTTAGTGGACAAAATTGAAAAGTTAAAATTTTTAAAGGCTTGAATTTTAGAGGACGTTTGGTTGATGGATTCAAAATTATGATTCAGAACCATTCTCGATTTATGTATGTTTTTTGTAAGAGAAAATATTGTAATGAGCTACGAATCATGATTCGAACCATGGTACGGATCTTTGAACCAAACACACTCTTAGTTTTTTAAAACCGCCCTACTCGTCCCCAAATAGCTCCCCCTGCACAGTTTAATAGAGTTTTATTGAAAGGTATTTTTTTATATATATTATACCTAAAATTCACTAATTATTATTTAATTGTTTTTCAGAATATAAATAATTATTTCTTAAAAGAATAAATATAATATTTAAATCCTAAATGATATTGGATTTTCATTAAAAAAAAGTAAGCCTCGTTTATTTTATTGATTCGAGTTTTGCTATTGCTACAATAAAAAGTTCTCAGAAACTGTCACATTTAATTTTTTTATTATAATAAAAAACTATCATATAAAATTATATCTCAATTTAAGTTAAAAATTCAAATCAATGAACTAAACGAACCCTAAATTTGTATTGCCGCCAATCTCCAAAATAACCGTGTTGTTTTCCAATGCCAAAAATTTCATACGAGTCTCGAATGCTAACGAAGTTGTTCTTTTGCATTTTTGAGTTTGGATGACTTGAGTGATGATTTTGAGTTGAATTTGAGTTATAACTTGAGTTGAAGTTATAACTTGAGTTTGTGTTTAGATGTGCAAATTTGAGTTATGATTTGAATTGAGAATCTGTTTGAGTTTGTGTTTGGGTGAGTCAAAACTTAAATTTATATTTAGATAGTATTTTAATAAAAACTCAATGGTGATGAAAAATTTTAATAGGGTATATGGGTGAGGTTTTATTCGTCTTTTTGTTGTGAATGCATAGAAAAAAATCATATAAATTAGAATTAAAACGAAAAAATTATGATATTTTTAATCATAGAAAAAATATTATTCATTAACTTGAATTTAAATTTATAAACTCAAGTTAAAGAAAAAAATTTAAACTCGAGTTTAGTCGTAAACTCAAATTTAAACTTGAGTTTAAACTCAAAATTTAAAATATATATATATATAGGCAAGGTCTTTAATCCGGCGGTTACTGTTTACCGGACTGAAATGGCAGATGTATAATTTTGTCGTTTTCATGTATATTTATATATAAAGTGTGTATATTTACATTTAAAGATGTATATGTTAAGTTATATAAAATGACAATGTATATTAATCCTTGAAATATGTATTTTTTATAGTAATTAAGTGAACACATAGCATAAAAATATGTATATTGACTGATTTATTGTATTTCATGTTAATGAACATAAATGACAATGTATATAGTGAAATATGCTTTTAGTATCTTGTGTTCTTGATAATATTAAAATGACACCTCAACATTTTTAAAAATATATTCTTGGTACTCTGAAGTTGATTTTTAAGATGTAAAATGACCTTAGTACTCTTTTACTTAATCAAAATCTAATAAATCTAGAAAAAAATCATGAACTTTTTATTTTATTATTTTCTTTTAAATATTTTAATGTCTTAAAATATTTTCATTTTTTTTAAGAAACTAGTAAAAGTAGGCACGTGCAATTGCATGAATTTGACTGTTATATTTATTGTCTATTAGAAAAATAATTTTATGATGTAAACAAATAAGTTCTAACTAATCGCCATACTCTATTATTTTTCTTAACATTTAAACTGCACAACTTATTTTGATGGGATGAGTTTTGTAGACTCGGAAGCCACGTTCAGAACGTAATTCAAATATTATTTAATTTGACCACTTTTTTAAACTCTAAGTAAGAGAAAATAGTAGATAACAAATAAGTAAAAAGTACAAAAAGTGAAGAACATAGAAGGAAACACAAATTAAACCATTTTTTCTTAAGACTTAAATAAGATAAAACAATAGATAACAAGTAGATTAAAAATACAAAAATTGATAAGGGTATAAATAGAAACACAAAACTAGGTACATAACACGTAAATAAAAAGTACAAAAGGTAAATAACATAAATGGAAACACAAATTAAACCGAATTTTTCTTATGCCTTAAGTACGATAAATAGTAGATAATAAGTAAGTAAAAAGTACAAAATGTGAATGGCATAAAGAGAAACACAAATTAAACCTTTTTTAAGCCATAAGTAAGAGAAAATAATATATAACAAATAAGTAAAAAATATAAATAGTTAAGAGTACTATAAAGAGATAAAAATTAGTTGAGACGTGCTTGCTTCATCACATTTATTATATATAATAGATATTGATTTTTATTTAACTGATAAGAAAAGTAATTTGAACATTACGTGTCTCAAAAATTAGTTTTAAGCGATCAAAAAGATATTTTTAAAAAGATTAAAATATTGTTTTAATATTATTAAAAATACAAAATCTTAAGAGCATATTTCGATATAATATAAAATACCAAAATTTACATTTTTATTTATGTTTTACATTCTAAAATTAATATATGATTTTTAGGAATTAATGCAACAAGAGGCACTACTTTTTTTTTATGAATATTCTATTTTTTATGATTTTCTTTATTTTTCGTCTTTAAAAAATAAAATAAAATAAAAACGACGTCAAAAAATAATGAAAATTTGCAAACACAATCCTTGCATTTTTCTAGGCATGCCAGAAAAAATTGCCTCAAAAATTGACAAAAAAGTAAAACCTGCCAAAAAGCCGCAGGCTCACGTAGTGGAGCGCCCAGGGGCCGAGATGGGTAAAAAATGTACAGTTTTATTTATTTTTTACATTCTAAATTTAATATATGATTTTTAGCAATTAATGCAATAAGTGGCACCATTTTTTTGATGAATATTCTATTTTTTATGATTTTCTTTATTTTTCATCTTTAAAAAATAAAATAAAATAAAAATGACGTTAAAAAATAATGAAATTTTACAGACACGATCCTTACATTTTTCGCCTACTGTAAAACTGTAAAAGCTACTATTTTTTCTAAGCTCTTTCCCCTTCCATAAACGATTAAGCCTCACATTTTTTTTTTTTGCTAATCAAGCCTCTCTTTGTTTTGTTCAGAAAAAGAGTTTTTTTTTTAATTGGATTTCACATTTTTTTAATATATTTTTTTTTCTTGCAGCCATCTCCCTTGTCTCTCATATCATCCCTTGTCTCTCACATATACACGTGGCCACCAACCTCACTATTCCTTCTCCCTTTTCTCTTCGTTCAATACATGGCAAATAAAAGCTGCCACTTGCAGTGTACGGAAGCTAACACTTGTGAATGCTTCTGCAAGAATGTGATGAATCTCACCCGTCCATTTCATCGGACGGCTGAAAATCGCTTACCGGATAAGTCAGGTAAATAATTGCTGCCGGATTAAAGACTATTCATATATATATATATATAAATTTAAATAAAATTATAATTCCAATTTAAATTTTTTTTTTTTAAGTTTTATTACGAGAACAACCCCAACATTTCTTACAAACAAAAAAGGCAAATAAATCCGGAGGAAAAGCCCTGTTCATTTTGCTGATTCGAGTTTAGAATTCGAATTTTACTACAGTAAAAAGCTCTCACAAATAATCACATCTAACTTTTTTGCTACAGTAAAAAGTTCTCACATAAAATCAAATCTTAACTCAAATTAGGGTCCGTTTGGTTCAGGGATTCGAATCATGTGATTTAAATTATTTTCGATTTACGTGTATTTTTTGTGAGAGAAACCACTGTAGCGAATCATGAATCATGATTCGAATTGAAGGATAAATCTCCCAATTAAACGGACTCTTAAAAACTCGAATTAGCGAACTAAACGGATTATTGCGTTCCTCATTGGCGGCTCTCTTTCTGTCTCTCGCTTGCTCTCTCTCTCCAAACTCCTTTTTACTTCGCCTGCTACTAACTTCGTACTCGTACTTTCGTGCTTTGATTCTCTTGCTTTTCTGGTCTTCATTTCCCATAAAGTTACTTTTGAAATCAAAAAGAGCGATCTTTCCTTCTGATTTCGCATGTTGATTCAATCACTCTTTTACTTTTGCGAAACTTCTTAAATCTCTCTGTAATCCTCCTCTTCTGCTCTCTCATCATTCTCTCTTTCTCTCTCTTCTTTCGCTGCTCTGTTTTTGTGACGGAAGAAGGAAAAAAAAATGGGATTCGTTTTCTCGACGAACGAGATTCTCGCCCTTTTTGTCTTCGGATTTCTGGCTTTGAATTGTTTCGGCGGATTTGGATCCGAGGCTCAACTTCTGCCTGAAGATGAAGGTACATTTTCGAAACATTCTTGGTTCCAGTATTTTGAATTTTTGTCAGTGAAATCTTTTCAAATTACTTGTTTGAGTTTGAGACAGTGTCCGTTTACTGTATGGATTTTTTTTTTTTCCTTTTTGTGTGTGTGTTTGGTTAGTGAGAAAGGGAAAGAAAATTAATGCTGTTAGTTGTGCTTGTCATGTGCGTATTTGCTTTCTTTTGAGTTTCGCTTTCCGTTATTTTCTCATCCCCATTTTTCTTAAGCATTCGAACAAATTCCTCAATTTGTTTTCTCATGCTGTTTCTCGGCATTTTTCTCAGCAAGCAAACAATGCTCAGCGAATCAGTCTAATTATAAAATTTGATTCTCCAGCGAAAAACACAAATTCATTCTCCGGCCATTCAGAAAATTGAATAATAGTATACTCCATTACTTTTAACTATTATGAATGAGGGTAATATAATATATTTTCTCAAAATTGATTGGGTTACTAATACAAAACCTTTTAATTACTTAGCAATATAAAGGCCTCATTGCGATTATTTTACATTTTAATGTCGACCTTAATTTCTTTGGATCACAATACCGATCTATTTCTTTTAATCCTTATTTTATATATAAATAGTTATGTCTATCGATAAGATTGTCCATTTTTTCATGTTTATCATAAATAGAATATGAATAAAGGATTGTCTATTTCTGATCAATAATTTGAAGTTTTGTGAATTCCTTTGTTGGTTTGGCCCCACAAGGAGTCTTATTCGTACATTACGCTTGAGATATTTTTCCCACGAGAATACAAGAGCATATTTGTTTAGCCTTTGATTGAATTTTTGAGGAAATTTATCAACTGTCCTTTTTCACTATTGTTATTTAACTATTGGATTAATTTTTCGACAATTTGAACTATGAATAGAATTAATTCTGTATTACTTACTGTAAATTTTTAAAGCAAACACTCATAAATTAAACTACAAAAAAATTAATTCAAATAATTAAATTATCAGTACCTACCGGTAGTTCTACTCCCGTAGTTTAAGTTTTTAGGATGGATTAGTAAACTAACATAATATCATAGTGAGGTTAGGTCCTGAGTTTAAACCCTCGTAATTGTACTTTTTATCCCCATTTAAATTGTCATTATGTGTTGGGTCTTTAATATATTTCAGGCTTACATATTCACATGTTGAGCTTTCTAATTAATTTACCCACACGATTATCTATCGTCCAGTTCACATGTGAGGGGGAGTGTTAAAGTATAAAATTATTGTTAACCCATTTGTTAATAGCGTAAGCTTTTAGTATGAATTAGTCAACTAACAGTCTATGAAAACCACCGTTACGTTACTGTATAAGGGTAAAAAAGCCAGAACGTGGTTGCACAGGACATACATAATGGCCCTGTATGAAATTAAATGTTTGTGCAAGTGGAAGATATTGACGTTGAAGTGTTAAAATAGGTGTTAAATTATAGCGAGAGATTCTTTTTCTCATTTTGAATACAGGCCAATAGAGTAGATCAGTAGATAATGACTTTACATGTCCGGTATATATTATAATATTTTGGATAGGGATGCAAGACTATAAATTATTTGTTATTCTCACGCTACACTTATCGTCACAAAGGCTTTTTTCAATCCATGTATTCATCCATTATTGAATGCTGTCGGTAGAGGCTGCTGAGAAATGATCTGTATTCAATTTTTATTACTGCCGTTTTTGGGATTAACCTAAACTATCACAGTGGGGTCATTATTTTCTCTATCATTCTTTTACCGAGAAGTGAGAAGCTGAAAGTTGCAAACCCGTGAAGGATTGGACTAGTCAACTACTTTTCATCTTTCCTTTTCTTTTTAATTTTTATAGTGTCACGTGTAAAATTATTACAGGTTCCCATTCTTTTGTTTTAAATTAATAATGACCATAGCGCATATATCTCTATATATGTGTGTTTTCCATGGTTGTTTTAATATGTACATATTAGTGGATATTATTATTTTAGTCGTGTCGTATTAATGAGACTGTTATAATAAAATAAGTAATATTGATAACAAAAATTAGGATCATTAATGGGATTTAACTCTTATTAGACCACATGATTAAATTTATATATTTAAAGTGTAACCACAGTTTAAATGATCATTATAATAAAACATATATATATTAATATACAACTAAGAGACAACTGTATGGTTACGTAGTTACGTGTAGGTTATTATAATTAGACATCTTGGTGGGCTGGAATAAGGCTAGTTGAGAAGATATTGATTAAAAATATGTTTGACTTGTAAACATGGGTGACATATATGGACCATTTCCAGTTATGCCATCTTATCTACAGTCTTTTAATTGTCGGGCGGTGGACATTGAGACGAGATCAAGAAAAAAAAAAAAATTGCTATTTAAATTGAATTTTAGTTTGATCATGTGATCTTTATTACATATTAAATAATGTTTGTGCTTGACTGAAGTATGGGGTGGTCAGAAGGAATAGTCATCTTAATTGGTTTTATTAAAAAGATTTCTATATGAATTAAATAACAAATAAGTGTATCAACCTCATTAAAAGATTTTGTTTTTTTAATTTCTTTGGCTAACCATTGCTTATATAGAGACGTACTTCAAGGAGTATACATACATAGTATATAATGAGGAAAAACAATTTATTAAAAAATGACACTTGACTTGAGAATATAGATGAATTTAAGGTGATAAATTAACAAAAGATGAGGATGGGAAGAGTTTTGCAGAATAAAAGGTTTCTGATCTGTTGAACATATCTACGTTTTTCTGATTCATTTGTAATATGTGGCAGTGAAAACTCTTGAAACAATTTCCAGAAAACTGCAACTGAACAGTTTATGGAAGATCAGCCGAAGTTCTTGCAGAGACGGTTTGGGCTTAAATGCGACGTCAGGAGTAGGCGTTATAAGCAATCTCACGTGCGTTTGTTCTAATTCCGCAAATGGTACTATTTGCCATATCAAATCCATGTAAGTACTTTTTTCTGGTCCTCATTTTTCACATTAATGCACACGCTAGAGAAACATCATATTATAATTGGTGGTGGAGCCAAAAAAATTTTTCAGAGAGATGCAGGGAAACAAAAACTTTGAACTTAATTAAATTACAATGCAACTATATTTTATTGAACTTTATTTCTCTTATTGCCTTTGTTTTATCCATTTTATCTAATTTTATTTTGTATAAGTTTAGGTAGTTTTAGAGTTGATTTTTAGTTCAATTGGAGTTTTAACAGCTACTTTGGTAATGCAATTTAAAAGATTTTAGGGCGACATACAGCAAAAAATATAGTTAATATTTTTAGGAGACAAAATTTAGTTCTGTCCATAATTATAGGGATAAAATCATTTTGATATTTTGTGTTATAGCACAACATGCTTTTAGTACTCTATTTTTTATAATGTTTAAAGGGTACCTCGACGTTTTTAAAATTTTCTTGATAAAGCTGATTTTCGCAACTACCCTTTTTTGTTAATTAAATAGAAATTAATATTTTTTCAAAAATTTAAAAATATTTGAAAATATTAAAATATTTAAAAGAAAACAACATAATAAAAAAAATTCATGAATGATTTTTGTTCTAGATTTATTAGTTTTGGTTAATTAAATATAAAGGTATTAGGGGGGTTAAGTCTCAAAAATCAACTTTAAGATACTAAGAAGACGTTTTAAAAATATGGAAGTACCATTTTAATATTATAAAAACGCAGGGTACTAACGCAGCAAAATGATTTTATCCCTTGATTATATATGCATGGGGCTATGGGCTTAATAAATATTTGCCAAGTGAGTAGGGGACTTATGTTTTCTTTTCCTTGTCCTTTTTCATATCATTTATGTATTAAAATGTGGTATGACAGCCAATTGAAGCGCCTCAATTTAGCGGGAGTTCTACCTGAAGAATTTGGAGATCTTACTCATCTCGAAGAACTGTGAGTGATATATGCTCTTTCACTTGGAAAGAAAATTTCAGAACTAGCTATACGTACTATTTAAATTGCAATGATTTTCAAATAATTTAAACTTATTGGAAGAATTAGCAAATAATTTGTTTTATTAATTCAATAAGATGTAAATATTTATGAACTTCACTTAAGCTATTCCCATTTGCAAATGCTTAGGATAATTTATCTATTTTTGCTAAAGAATTGCTCTGCATGCAAATTTTTAATTACGAGGACAATAGAATTTTGCAACTATATTACAATTTTAGTTGTCATGCGTTGGAAGATTGTAATATTTTAGAGGAAGTTGAAAAGTCAAAAGTGTCATGTTGAAAATTTAAAAGAAATGCACTTGTTTTATATTAATTTGGGGATTTCACACTTAAAAATTTGATGTCCTAATTTTTCTTTATAACAGGTGCCGTATTTAGGTTTAGCGAGGTTAGATAAAGATTATCTTATTCGTCATGTTGCTCTTACGTTAATAAGACGTCTAATTCTTAAAATTTTATATAGAAATATACATGCGCACTGCTCAGTAAGTATAAAATAAATGTTTGTGTAATAATAAATATATGTTCATAGTGTTCACAAGTGTATATGCGCGGGCTATAAGCGTATTGGGTTTTCCATTCCATCTTTTCTTCAACATGATCATGACATTAAAAGTTTTACATATGTAGTACTAAGTACACCGGAAATTAACTTTTCTATCATCAAACAGTGATCTAACTCGCAACTACATCAATGGATCAATCCCCAAAAGCCTTTCTCGTGCCCCTTTACGCATTCTGTAAGTCAGTTATTATGTGCATTGATTACATCTATATATGAGTCTAAGAACTATATAAATATATATATATATATATATATTTCAATCTATCCAAGTTTAAACTCTCGGTTATCGTGTGTTGCAGGTCTCTTTTGGGAAACCGACTTAGTGGTTCCATTCCTGCGGAAATTGGCGAAATCACTACGCTCACGGATCTGTAAGCCATGCAGTATAACTTCATATATAGAATTGAACATAAGAAAAGTTAAAATGTATAACGTTAATAGATTTGAATTGCATATTTTCCAGGGTCTTGGAAAATAACTTTCTGGGTGGGCCCCTTCCTCCAGAGCTTGGGAGCTTGGCTAATTTGCAAAGGCTGTAAGACAAACTGTCCCTGTTCTTTCTTTTTTGTTCTTTTTTTTTTTAAACTTAATTTTGGAAATTTTATTTTAAAATGTACTTTTTAATTCGGGCGTCATACTAAAAAAGGTGCGCTAGTACATGAAAAATAATCCTTCTGATGACGCATATTATAAGGCTTTGACATCCAAATTCTTCAACTAGATTTGGTGGGTCGATTGGCTGTTAACGTTTTTTTTTTATTATTATTATTTTTATTCGTTTTTCAAACTTTGGAGACTGCTTCATGTTTTGCATGCTTGATGTGGTAAACTGTAATTTAAGCAATACTTTGTGGACATTTAGGTCCGTATAACTCTATTGTCTTTCTCTCTCGATACAATGTAAATGGGTGATGTTTTTTTGCCGTTAAGAGCTATTGACCTTATGTCAGTTTCCTGAAGGTTATTTTGCATATAGACACACATATATACACACATATGTAATGAATATATATTTCCTGTCAGCAACTTTTTCTGTGTGCACCTTGTAGATTTCTTTTATGAAAGTTGCTTTAAATAGCTCTTGATTAATGGTTTCATTGCACAGCCTTCTGTCTGCAAACAATTTTACAGGACAAATACCAGAAACATTTGGAAATTTAAAGAACTTAACCGACTTGTAAGTGATGCAAGGCTTCATCATCTCTAGTTTTCTGAAGTTAAAAGATTTTTCATTCTAGCTTACTTATATATGGCCTGCAGTAGGATGGATGGGACCAGAATATCAGGGAAAATACCTAGTTTTATTGGGAACTGGACCAAACTTACCCGACTGTGAGTATTGAAATTTTCATTCCATTTTACGTACTTTTCTCTCTTATTGAGAAATAATTTGGAAATCACTTAGTTTTGTCATTATTAAACATTAAACGTCAACAAGTAATTTGTTTCAGGGATATGCAAGGCACTTTCTTGGAGAGCCCTATTCCTTCAACCATAGCAAATTTGACAAACTTAGAAGAATTGTGAGAGCATTCTCCTTCATCTGATAATTATAGGTTTTGTTTTGGTTATATCTGACTAAAGTTACTAATTAAT
The DNA here is from genome assembly GCA_029231665.1 of Morus indica. NCBI lineage: Eukaryota > Viridiplantae > Streptophyta > Magnoliopsida > Rosales > Moraceae > Morus > Morus indica. The sequence goes on from JACAGA010000020.1 coordinate 4,301,294, forward strand.
TTAGTGATCGAATTATCTGTCTCGGCTTGTTTCTCAGGAGGATATCTGATTTGTGGGGATCAGCTATTTCTTTCCCTAATTTGGAGGATTTGAAACTTTTGCAAAGATTGTGAGTGCAAGATGACCTAAATTGCTGCAACTATTTCGATGGCTCTCTTCTATGGAACTTATAAAGTTCTTCCTTTCATTTTTCTGATTCAGGGTCTTGAGGAGTTGCTTAATTGTTGATCAGATTCCACCATACCTTGGACAAATGACACAGCTGAAATTGCTGTAAGTGCTTATAATTGGTATAGTAGTAAGCCTAGCAAGTGAATTTGCGCAAAATAACGATCCAGTTAAAAGTTTTGAAGCTTTTGCTGTGATTAATGCTATCCATTTTCCATGACTTAAGGATTTCTGTCCAAAGCTCTGACTAGCTGTCCTTGTTCTTTATTTCTAAATGACAACATATTAAACTACATAACACATATCTTACTGAAGAAAGATTGATTGATTTTGCTATGTAATGTGTGAATATAAAAATACTAAGGTAGACTTATATGTGGCTATTTCTAGGGACCTGAGTTTCAACAGGTTGACTGGTGTTATCCCAGTGGAGCTGCGAAGTCTAACTAAACTAAAGTACATGTAAGTCGATTATTAATATATGATCAATGCTAAGTTTATCCAACTGTTTGAGGTTTAATTATTTCTCAAATATGTTATTTGTGTATCTCTCGATGAATTTTTGGAAAGGTGATAATGATTGGGTTTGATCTACGTGTGTAGGTTTTTGACCAACAACTCTCTTACTGGAGAAGTACCATCTTGGATAATGAGCAGCAAGGATGACTTGTTAGTAGATTATGCTATTTATTTCCTGTGAAATTTGTGTCGTTTTTCTGTAAATTTATTTACGCACCGCGTGCTGTAGTTTCACAAGTTATTGCAATCTTTTACGCGAATGTGTGGTTAATCTACCATCCTTTCTTGGCCTATCAAAACTAAGAAAGTTGTGATTTATCTGTTTGCAGTGATTTATCTTACAACAATTTTACACGGTCAGCTGATCAGCTTAGTTGTACAACTTTGACTCCGTAAGTTTGGATCTAAAGATTTATCTGTTCCTCTTATATTTTCTGCTAAATTCCTATCACTTACTATATGTGCTACTTATTACTTTTTATGTCGAACAGGAATCTCATTTCTAGTTACCCATCTTCTGAGGCCCAATCGTAAGTCCCTTCCCACTGACTTCTAATGATGTCTAATGAAAATTTAGATAACACATGAATGACTAAGACTTGATTTCAACGAATAGATGGTGCTTGAAGAAGGACCTTCCCTGCTCCGGAAGAGCACATCGTAAGGATAAATTCATATGAAATCAATCACATGTTAAGATGCATTTGTTTGATGGCTGTTTGAATTAATTATGTTCAATAATTTAACTGCAGATCATTCTTTGTTTATCAATTGTGGAGGGCCAATGTCGAATTTCGATGGCAATCAGTATGAACAGGACATGCAAAACGGAGTCCCAGCAACCTTTTTTTCTCCAGCAGAAAAATGGGGCTTTAGTTCGACGGGTGTCTTTACGGGTGACGAGGATGCGGGATTCATCTTCCAAGATAGTTCTCAAAATCAGACTAAAGCAGAAATTTACCAAACAGCACGCCTTTCCCCTATATCACTCAAGTACTATGGCCTTTGCATGCAAGAAGGAAGTTACAAAGTTCAACTTCACTTTTCTGAAATAATTTTTTCTAACGACCAGACATTTAGCAGCCTCGGCCGGCGCATATTCAATGTCTCAATTCAAGTGCGTAAAAAGTATATTATATTAGATTGATCAAGTAATCAATTCAATCATCTATCATTATGTCTCTTTATAAGATGTAACTTAACTTTCCAAGAGGAAAAAAAAAAAAAAGAAATGAAAATTTTAGTTAATGCTACTAATGTTTCTAACTGGATTGTGAACAGGGGAATTTAGTTTTGAGGGATTTCAACATCATGGAGGAAGCTGGAGGTGCTCACATAGGCGTCGTCAAAACATTTGATAATATCACTATCGATGGTAGCACTCTAGAAATACATTTGTACTGGGCGGGTAAAGGAACTAATTCTATTCCTTCGCGTGGCTACTATGGACCTCTTATATCTGCTATTTCTATTACACCAAGTATGTTTGACTCATAGTTCATGATTTCTACTTTGCTTTCCACTCACGGTTAGAGATCATGATAACTTTTTTTTTTCCCAGACTATAAAGTCAATACCGGGGGTGGCCTATCTGCCGGAGCAATTGTTGGTATTGTGGCTGCATCGTGTGTTTTTCTCATGTTTATTCTGCTAGTACTTCGAATGAAGGGTTACTTGGGTGGAAAAGACATTGAAGATCCAGGTGAGGAGTTATGACACTAGAAATATCTGCACATAGAATTCTTGCCTCTGCACTAATTGTTCACTGTTACAAATAGGAAGTACACTTGAATAGATTGGACGTTTTTGATTTGTGTGGTCATTTAGGTGCATGTGCATGACATTGATTTACTACTCTTTCTTTGCACCTCTTCCTTGATTTAACTTGCCTGTGCTTCCATTGGTATGTCCTGGTTTCAAAGAGACGGGAAGTTTTGAACCGTTAGAAAGCGCTTTTAAGGTTTTAAAGTTATAAGGGAGCCTGATATTTGGTTACTTGAAGCAGATCAGATCCAATTTATTGAGTTCAATGACATAGGCATCATATTGTTGCATAGGGATAGTTAAATTACAACAATCTTTACACGTGGTTGCTGTTGAATTTCAAACTGGACAAATTGTATTCACATGTAGTTGCTTTTGAGATTTAAACCAGAAGGAAAAAAAAAAAAAAAAAAAAAAAAAAGAGCTCATGGATGACTAAGCTAATACAAGAATGTATTATCCTGTTTTAGTTTTGTTTGCTTGTTATTTGTGTAACATTTGAAGAGTAAATGGACTTGTTTTGTTCGTCAGCGCTTCACAAAGGCACTTTATGTTTAAAATTAACTAGTTCTGTTTCCATTTTTACTATCATATTGGACGCCAAGTACCTAAAGTCTTTTTTTGTTACAGAACTACGTGCATTAGAGTTACAAACAGGGTATTTTTCATTGAGACACATTAAAGCTGCTACCGGTAACTTTGACCCTGCAAATAAGATTGGCGAAGGAGGTTTCGGACCAGTTTACAAAGTAAGTATATCACGACCTTGTCCTCGAGTATACACATTTGAAAATTTGTTTATTTGTGCTATCAAAAAAAAAAAAAAAAAAAAAAAAAGATGTGGTCATCTAAAACATTTGATTTGGATTTGCATGCATATTTTAGGGTGTACTGTCAGATGGTCGTGTGGTTGCTGTTAAGCAGCTGTCATCAAAATCAAAGCAAGGGAACCGTGAATTTGTTAATGAGATAGGCATGATATCTGCATTGCAACACCCACACCTCGTGAGGCTTTATGGTTGCTGCATTGAAGGGAATCAATTGTTGCTTATATATGAATACTTGGAGAACAATAGTCTTGCTCGTGCACTCTTTGGTAAGTACTGCTTTTTCATTGTCATAAAGCACTTTAAAGCACAAGATTTTCTCATTCTCTCTCTTTCTGTGCTGATAGGTTCCTCGGAAGACCGACTACACTTGGATTGGCCAACAAGACAGAAGATATGTGTGGGGATAGCAAGAGGGTTAGCTTATCTTCATGAGGAGTCGAGGTTGAAAATAGTTCATCGAGATATAAAGGCAACAAACGTGCTGCTTGATAAGGATCTAAAGGCCAAAATATCTGACTTTGGTTTAGCAAAGCTTGATGAAGAAGAGAACACCCATATCAGCACACGCATAGCTGGAACAATGTATGATTCTTTCTCTGATCTCGGTCTCGTTAACTATATTTAGTTTTATTCTCTCTCTCTTTCCTTGATGAATAGTATGGTGTTTCTTGGTTGAACATAGTATCAGGCACTAAATTAGTTCAATCATAAAATTTCCAAGAAAAAAGGTTAAACCAAAGTGCTAGCGGGGTATGGAGTAAAAGTTCGCTATTAAACCGAATAACTATTAACAGAAGATATTTGAAGGATGATATCTTTTCTTATTGCATTCGATGTATACATCATAGCGTAAAAACATAGTGTTCAGTTTTTAAACATATTGCTTGAACTGCTTTGCCGTTTATTGGCTATGGCACTGTACTCACTGATGCGAACCTACTTGTTTTATCTACAGAGGATATATGGCTCCTGAATATGCAATGAGGGGTTACTTGACTGACAAGGCAGATGTTTACAGCTTCGGAGTCGTTGCTTTAGAGATTGTCAGCGGGAAGAGCAACACAAATTACAGGCCAAAGGAGGAGTTTGTTTATCTTCTGGATTGGGTGAGCTGTGAACTGCATTATGTGGTTTCTCAAGTATATATGTCTTTTCTCACCACCCCTGTGCTTTTCTTAAAACAAATCAGGAATTTCTTTTGAAAAATTACATAGTTTCTTATGATAGATTTGGACAGACTTAACACGCTGACGCGCGCACACATTATGAGCATTTGTTGGTGTTTTGTTTTTTGTTTTTTGTCACTCAATAGGAAATACCCCTTATTAATATTATTCTTTTGCATTTCATTCCTTTTGCAACTAACATCCTATGTGAATCTATTCATGAGGACTAAACTTTTCCTTTCTTACCTGAAGGCCTATGTCCAACAAGAGCAAGGAAATCTATTAGAGCTTGTGGATCCTAGTCTTGGTTCAAACTATTCGAAAGAGGAAGCTCTGACAATGCTTAACTTGGCACTCTTATGCACCAACCCATCTCCCACTCTTAGACCAATTATGTCTTCTGTGGTTAGCATGCTGGAACGCAAAATCCCGGCACAAGCTCCGTTGGTCAAGCGCAGCTCATCGGAACAGGATCCGAGGTTTAAGGCCTTTGAGAAGCTAACACAAGACAGCCAAACGGACATGTCGTTGCACTCGCCAGACAGTCACGGAGGTGGCATCTCTTCAGATGGACCATGGATTGATTCCTCTATTTCTCTCCACAGTAAAGATGATACTCAAAACAACACCTCAACATCATCAACAACCAGGCTTCTTAAGGATCTCTATGATGTCAATTTGGAGTGATGGAAAAAAAATGTCTAACAAGAGGAACAATGCTTTTGTTTTCTTGATTTCTTTTGTTTGTTTTGCTTTTCGTTTTCCAATTTTGTTTATAATTATTTTGTAAAGCTGTTGAAAGATAATAATTTATTCCGGTTTGGGTGTAGCAATGTTTTAACATATAATCGAACACATGATAGAGATGGTGAATGTAATAGCGATCTTTTTCTTTATTGGTGACTGGATGACGGTTTTGGAATAAAATTTACACTTTATTTGATTAGGAAAAAGGAAAAAAGAAAGAAAAAAAAAAAGGGTAAAACTTTGAAGCTAAAGTAGGCAGTTAACAGTTTTGTTTTTGGGAAGATTTAGGGTGTTATTAAGTAAACAAGGAAGACATATTGTGTTGGTACTGTTAAGCACCAACCCAACTTTCCCAAGATTGCCTTTTCCATGGCCAAAATCTTTTCTTTGGCATAGGCATTGTCTGAAATGCAGGCAAAGTCATTAACCCCAGGTGCCCAGATTTCTTCATACTTGCTTGCTAGAAGCATTGAGCTGATGCCAACCAATTGAAGCTCTCTCCTCGGGACGACCTTCATTGAGAGGAACCGGTCGACAATGTTGAAGGTAAGGTAGAGGGTCTCCTGGCATGAGTTCAAATTTGTTGTGAACTTCTACCAGCCAATCAACCAAGATTGATCTCATCTTAGCATTGATGTCTGGTTGTAGGCCCTTGTAGTCGCCTAACTTGATCTCACCCTGTATCATACTGATACGAGCCAGAGCCAGGGGCTGCTGGTCTACAGTAGGAGAAAGAAACAGTAAATAGTAAGAGGTTGGCTGCATGGCTGCCGCGGACGGGTTGTAACTGAATTTAATTAGTTGTTAAGAGTTAGCTTGTAGGAGGGGCTGTGAAGTTAGATATCTTTGGAAAGAATAGAGATTGGAGAGTATAGGAGAGGGATTTTTTAAGTCAATAGGCCCCAAATGTACACCCATTCAATTTGTAGACCCGTTATAAATAGAATTTTAATTTTCATTTTTTTTATTCCTGGGATAAGAGTGAATGACCAAAATATCCTTTAAATGGGGAGGAAACGACATTCTGACCTTTCTAACCGGTGCCGGTAAGAACGGTCGGAATGTCATTTGCTTCTGACCGGTTTCAGTAAGAACGGGGCACACCAGTAAGAAAGAAATGACAGACGTGAGTTTTTTCGATTTTGCAGATTATTCAACTCCAAAGAGGCCATGAAATAGCATGATTCTTGTTGGTTTTTCAAATAAAATACCAAACCACGATTACCCAACATTCAAACAATGAATTAAGCATAAAAAATACAAGATTTGAGATAAATAATGCTCGGACTGTTAATCACCATGGATGTCGGCGATTGTAGACGTCGGTAGGGGCATTCTCCGGCGGTGAAAGGCGGCACTGCCGGTGAACTTTGGCCGGCAACGTTTCCTCGTGACTGCCCAGCGAAGGAGGAGATTTAGCTCCTCCTTTTCAAACGTTTTTCTTTTAATTTGAGAGAAAAGGAGAAGGGTATTTAGGGAATACACATTTTTTCATTTAATGAGAGACCTACTATTGAAACTTTCTATTTTGAAACCTACTCATTAAACACATTACACATTTTACGCCTATTTTTCAAAAGGACCATAGGAGAGTGGTGATCTCTCGAATATCACTTGTGCAAAGTGTTCTTCCTTGTTTAATAAACTTCATTCATTCATCCTGTTCTTTACTAATTCGCTGAGGTTTCCATCAAATTGGTATTAGAGCAGGTTCATCTGAGAATGGTAGCTTCAAAATCAGTAAAATGGATGGAAGATTGGAAGTTGCTGAGAGAGACGTCGGAAAAATCAAAACGGTTGTCTGACAACTTTCAGAGGATATGAGAGAGCCGTGAGGGAGTATATGAAGGAGCTTACCGGTTGGATGCGATCGGGAGGCAATGCAAATCCACATGCCGTGCAAGCTAAGGCATCGGCTTCAAGCGGTGATGAAGGTGGTGGTCCTACCATGGCGACGAATCGTTCCGGTAATGGACCAGCTCCGAGCGGTTAGGAATCACGTTTCTGTCGAATGGAAATTCCTCTCTTTAACGTCAAGGATCCGCACGGCTGGCTATTTCGGCTTGAGCGGTATTTTTCAGGTGCAAGGCGTCGAAGAGGCGGAACGTGTGGCGGCGGCCATGATTGGACTTGAAGGGAAGGCGCTGAATTGGTTTCAGTGGATGAAATCCATATCAGATAACGTTGACTGGCTGATCTTCAAGGAATTGGTGTTACAGAGGTTTCAATCTTCGCAAACGGGCAACCACAACGAGGCGTTGATTGCTCTGCGACAGGACTCGTCGGTGGCGGAATTTCTTGAGCAGTTCAAGTTGTTATCCGCTCCGTTGAGAGAGGCGGATAAGGTATTCCTGATTGGAGCCTTCTCGAACGGTTTAGCAGAGGAGATTAAGGCTGAAGTCCGGATGGTGAGGCCTAAGAAAAGAATTGGGCCCTTGAGCGGGCCCAAATGTTGAAAACCTCATGGGCTAGAAATAGTGGTGAGGGAGCCGGAATTTTCAGAATGGATGGCCCTGAGGATATAAGCATTTGGAGGCATTGCAAGTAGTAGCTGCAGCTGGCCGAGTAGTGGCTCAGCTGGCCGAGTAAGGGACCTCCAGAGTTGACACGTTCCAGCTCTAGTCAAGCTGGTGTGTCGGTCAAGACAGCCTAGAAGTGGCTCTTCTCAGTACGCGAGGAAACAAGACGGCTTGAGAAGGAAAATCTCCGACGCAGAAATGCAGCGGTGCAGAGAGCGTGAATTATGCTTTCGGTGTGAGGAGAAATGGCGGTTCGGGCATGTTTGTAAAAAACCCACAATTGCAGGTTCTCATTGTGGTGGTGCATGAAAAAGATGGAGTGAATGAAGAAGATGGAGATGGGGCTAACGCAGAGGGTGAAGAAATTCTGAAAGAACCAACGACCGGACAGGGAACTTATCATGAATTTCATACTGGGAATCCCATCAATAAACACAATGAAGGTGAAAGGTATGATTTTTGGCAGAGAAGTAGTAATTTTAATTGATTCTGGCCTCTCATAATTCTCTGTTTTAAGGAATTGTGGCTGAACTGAAAACTCCAGTAGATGAAACACCCAACTTTGGAATTTTGGTGGGAAATAAGTTATCGGGTGGCTGCAAGGAGTATGTAGACATGTGGCAGTTCGGGTGCAAGGATTAGAGATCATTCATGATTTTTTTTCCCTTTGAACTTGGCAGTGTCGACGTTATTTTAGGAATTAGCTGGCTTCCTATGTTAGGAGAAGTGAGCGGAAGAACCTCACAATGCAATTTGATCGGTGTAGGGAACGAGTGTTGCTCCAAGGGGATCCTTCCTTGTCAAAAACTCTGGTCTCTCTTTAAGCAATGCTAAAAGCAATTCGTGAGGAAGGAAAAGGGTTTTTGGTTGAGTTTGGGCAGGTATCTATTTTCGACAGATCGGAAGAAGGGGCAGAAAATCTTAAATTGGAGAAGTTGTTAACAGAATTTCATATGGTTTTTGAGCCTCCGGCTGGCCTTCTTCCTTCACGATTTCACGATCATGCGATTCCACTGAAGAAGGGAACCAACCCCCTAATTTACGACCATACCGCTTCCCTCATTCTCAAAAAAATGAAATTGAACGGATTGTGAAAGAGATGTTGGTAGCAGGAATTATTAAGCATAGCAATAGCCCGTTTTCTAGTCTGGTGTTGTTGTTAAGAAGAAATCCGGCGAGTGGCGCTTTTGCGTGGATTACCGTGCCCTAAACAAAATTATGACCGGTTTCTGATTCCAGCCATAGATGAACTGTTGGATACGCTTAGGGGTGTTGTTTTCTAGTCTGGTGTTGTTGTTAAGAAGAAATCTGGCGAGTGGCGCTTTTGCGTGGATTAGCGTGCCCTAAACAAAATTACAGTTGCTAACCGGTTTCTGATTCCCGCCATAGATGAATTGTGGATAAGCTTAAGGGTGTTGTTTTCTTTTCCAAATTGGACCTAAAAGCCGGCTACCATCAAATCCGGGTGTGTGAGGAGGATACACTGAAGAAGGGAACCAACCCACCTAATTTACGGCCACACCGCTTCCCTCATTCTCAAAAAATGAAATTTAACGGATTGTGAAAGAGATGTTGGTAGCATGAATTATTAAGCATAGCCCGTTTTCTAGTCCGGTATTGTTAGTTAAGAAGAAATCCGGCGAGTGACGCTTTTGCGTGGATTATTTTGCCCTAAACAAAAATTACAGCTCCTGACCGGTTTTCGATTCCAGCCATAGATGAACTGTTGGATAAGATTGGGGGTGTTGTTTTCTTTTCCAAATTGGACCTGAATCCGGCTACCATAAAATCCAGGTGTGTGAGGAGGATACACTGAAGAAGGGAACCGACCCACTTAATTTATGGCCATACCGCTTCCCTCATTCTCAAAAACAGGAAATTGAACGGATTGTGAAAGAGTTGTTGGTAGCAGGAATTATTAAGCATAACAATAGCCTGTGTTCTAGTCCAGTGTTAATTAAGAAGAAATCCGGCGAGTGGCGCTTTTGCGTGGATTACTGTGCCCTAAACAAAATTACAGTTCCTGACTGGTTTCTGATTCCAGCTATAGATGAACTGTTGGATGCGCTTGCAGCTGCTATTTTCTTTTCTAAATTGGACTTGAAATCTGGCTACCATCAAATCCGGGTGTGTAAGGAGGATACACCGAAGACAGCTTTTCGTACTCATGCTGGTCACTATGACTTTTTAGTTATGCCCTTCGTCTTAACAAATGCGCCAAAATCCGGCTACCATCAAATCCGGGTGTGTGAGGAGGATACACCGAAGACAATTTTTCGTACTCACACCGGTCACTATGAATTTTTTAGTTACGCCCTTGGTCTTCTTCGATGATATTCTTGTTTACAGTAAGGATTAGGATTCTCATTTGCAGCATCTGAGGAACCAATTGGTGGCCAATAAAAAGAAATGTGTTTTTGGGCAGCGAAGAGTGGAGTATTTGGGTTATGTCATCACTAACACTGGTGTTCAAGCTGATCTTGAAAAAATCACAGCTAGTTGATTGGCCTGCTCCTAAGAATGTTCGAGATTTACGAGGGTTCTTGGGGCTCACGGGTTACTGATTATTATGGCAAGGTGGCTGAGCCTTTAAGACGCCTACTTAAAAAGGATGCTTTTTTGTGGACTACCGAAGCTCAAGGCGCTTTCGACGAGCTCAAACAACAGATGGTCACAATACCAGTCCTAGCCCTACCAGATTTTACCAAAACCTTTGTTATTGAGACTAATGCATCCGGGCGTGGTTTGGGGGTTGTCTTGATGCAGGATAATAATAGGCCCATTGCTTTCATTAGCCAATCGCTTTCTGACCGGGGCCGCACCAAATCCATGTATGAGCGCAAGTTAATGGCGGTTGTGTTGGCTACAAAAGAGTGACAACACTACATTTTGGGGATGCATTTCATTAGAGGAGCTTGCGGTTTCTTCTCGAACAGCAAGTCATGAATGAAGCTCAACAATGTTCGATTTGCAACCTTTATTGGGTTGGATTTTAAAATTTAATATAAGCCTAGAACAATCGAGTAGCGGATGCCTTGTCTAGAAAAACTGAGGAACCCCACTTGCAGGTGTTTTTAGTGATGCATTCGCGGGAATTGGAGGTTATTGAAGACGCGGTGCAAACGGATGATAAATTGCGACTAATTGTTCAAGGGCTCCTGTTGGACCCCCAATTCAAGGTTGGTTATCATCTTAAGGGGGGTCGTCTTTACTACAAAGATAGGTTTGTTTTGCCGCGACATTCTCCATTGATTAAGAAGTTTTTTTGCGAATTCCATTCGTCCGCCATGGGGGGCACATTTTGGCTTCTTTCGGACCTATTAACGTTTGGTAGCAGTTTATATTGGGATGGGATGATGCGAGATATTCAGCGCTTCGTCGCTGAATGTGAGGCTTGTCAACGCATGAAAATGGTCGGCTTGTTACAACCTTTGCCAATACCGGAGTAAGTTTGGGATGATGTGTCCATAGATTTCATTGGGGGGCTGCTGCCTAAGGCCTTGGGGCGCGATACTATTATAGTGGTGGTCGATCATTTAACTAAATATGTGGATTTCTTTTCGCTGTCCCACCCTTTTACAGCTCGAGAGGTTGCGATATCTTTGTGAGTCCGCTTGCACGGATCGGGACCGGGTGTTTATCAGTCACTTTTGGTTGGAGTTGTTTCGATTGGCCGGTACTGAGCTACGTATGAGCTCCGCTTACCATCCGATTGTGGATGGTCAAACGGAGGAAGTTAATCAGAGTTTGGAAGATTATTTGCGGTGCTTTTGTGGTCACAAGCCACTGGCATAATTGGTACGTGGCCTAATTGGTTGGGGTGGGCAAAATTTTGGTTTAATACTTTGTTCCATAGCTCGGCTGGCTTGACCCCGTTTCGCACTTTATATGGCCGTGACGCTCCTACTCTGCTCCGATGGGAGGAAGGTAGTTTCGTGGTGGAAGCTGTTAATCAATAGTTGAGGGACCGAAATGACATCCTTCGGCAGTTGAAGGAAAGATTGACCACTGCCCAGCATCGGATGAAGTTAACTGTGGACAAGAAGCGCAGGGAAATCCATTTTCAAATCGGTGATTGGGTCTGTCTGAAGCTAGCCCTACCGTCTGCAGTCATTGACTCGCCAGTGCAATGGGGAAGTTGCATATAGCCCTACCGTCTGCGGTCATTGACTCACCGTCGCAATGGGGAAGTTGCGTATCGTCTCCAGCTTCCTTCCTATGGAACCTGCGGCCATACTTCAGTCTCGGAAGCTTCTGGATGGTTCCATTGACGTTTTGGTTCAGTGAAAGACCTTCCTGAATGTGACAGCATTTGGGAATCGTGGGAATTTCTGTCTGCTCAATTTCCTCTCTTGTACCTTGAGGACAAGGTTCTTGCGCATGGGGGGTAATGAGCCAGAGAGCCAGGGCCTGCTGGTCTACATTAGGAGAAAGAAACAGTAATAGTAAGAGGTTGGCTGCATGGCTGTCGTGGACGGGGGGTTGTAACTGAAATTTAGTTGTTGCTAAAGAAATAAGAGATAAGTTGAGAAGTCAGATATCTTTGGAGAGAATAGGAGAGTGGTGATAATGTTCTTCATTGTTAAATAATCGTTCTTTACTAATTCGCTGAGGTTTCCATCATATATACCAAATCAGCATGAACTTTGTAAAGTTCATCGATGTATTCGGCCACAGCCAACTCGTTATCACCATCCGCTGCATCAATGTCCGCTACTTTATCCTTCGGCTTCTTGGTTAGGCCCCTGGCAGCCTGAGGAAAAAAGTTCAGAAACGAAAAAAGCAAGAAAAGATAACCCAGAGACTATGAGAAAAATGCACGTGTGTATTACCTTGCTTCTGGCACTGAGAGTTGAAGTCCTGTTGAAATTCTTCCTTGACGTCCCTTCCCTTAATTTTCTTCCGCTAACAGGTTTGTTGTTGTTCTCAACAGCTATACATCTTTTGGCTTTGTTGGTTTAGCTTTGGTTTCTGCAAATCAACAAAAGATTTCAACGTATTTACAGAAAAAATTCTGAATCTAATAGACCCAAAAGAAAATTGTTCAAGACTTTTATTTGTACCTTGTTGTTCTTCTTCTTCTCTAGTGCAGCTTTCTGATCATGGATCTTTTGGCTTTGTTGGTTTAGCAGATTCCACAGGGTTGGTTTCTGCAAAGCTGCAAAAGATTTCAATGTATTGATACAGAAAAAATTCTAAATCTAATAGACCCAAAAGAAAATTGTTCAAGACTTTTATTTGTACCTTGTTGTTGTTCTTCTTCTTCTCTAGTACAGCTTTCTGATCATGGATCTTTTGGCTTTGTTGGTTTAGCAGATTCCACAGGGTTGGTTTCTGCAAAGCTGCAAAAGATTTCAATGTATTGATACAGAAAAAATTCTAAATCTAATAGACCCAAAAGAAAATTGTTCAAGACTTTTATTTGTACCTTGTTGTTCTTCTTCTTCTCTAGTGCAGCTTTCTGATCATGGATCTTTTGGCTTTGTTGGTTTAGCAGATTCCACTACTTTCGTTGGTTTCTGCAAATCAACAAAAGATGTCAATGTATTGATACAGAAAAAATTCTGAATCTAATAGACCCCAAAGAAAATTGTTCAATACTTTTATTTGTACCTTGTTGTTCTTCTTCTTCTCTAGTGCAGCTTTCTGATCATGAAGTTTCCCTTCTTTAGCTCGAACCGTGACCAGGCTACCGATATCTTGAAGAACTCGTCTGTCTTCCTTCCACGGCAACATTCTTCTGCTTCCCTCCGTCTAAAAAAAATCAAAAAAAGATATTTAAGAAAGCCATAAAAAACGAGATATTTAAGAAAGCCATAAAAAACGCTAAACTAAAATACAATTCTTCAGGCAGGGGAGAAAAAAAAAAGAAAAAGAAGAATTCCTAAGACATATCACTTATGGAAAGAAAAAGGGAAAGACAAAAGCACTTAAAGAAATTAAAGAAACACCAAACACATAAAGAAATTAAAGTAAGCAAGAGAACAACAAACCAGATCGTAGAAATTCATGAGAAAATCAAAACAAAAGAGAGAATTATTGATTGTTTTTGGTTTGGTTGTTGGGGGTGTGCTCTGGAAGCCATATCCTCCTCTGAATCTTGATCTTGAAAGTTAGCGCCGAAAACTCCTCCGAGGCTCGAAATCAGCGTCGAGAGGAACACTTGGAGACGACTACTACCACCGGTGCGAGTCTCTCCTCCTCCTCCTTTCTCCGGATTCGGCTTTTCCGATCGCCACCTTTCCTCCTCCTCCTCCTTTCTTCTTTTGCCGTTCGTAAAATCACAAACAGCAAGTTCTCGATTCTCCTTCTTCTTCGTCTTCTTTCTTCTCTCGAAACTCTGCTTTTCTCTTTCTGAAAATCTCTTATTGTTCGGTGTTGTGATCTTTGGTGAGTGTTTTGGAATTTTGCGGATTATTTATAAGAGAAGGAAGGCTGTGAAGTTTCCCTTTTTCTCTTTCCTTGTTTTTCAAGCTGTTAAGAGGAGGAACTGACGCGACTCACAACGGTCGGATTTTAGTCGATTTTTGACCGTTGGATGGTTTGATAAACGGCTAAAAACCTACTTTCCCTATGGTTGGTTTGTTAACGCTTTTTGAGTGTGATTTTCTAGCCGTTGGCGGTGACATGATGCTCCTTGGTTCGTTTTATCATTTGGGCCCTCGCATGGGCTACATATTAGGGAAATAATAGAAAATAGACCAATATGAAAAGCTTAAGAAAGTAAATAGGCCAATTTTTAGTTATAGAAATTAATAGGCCATAACTTGTCAAGTTATGGTTCATAACTAGATAAGTTATGGATAAACTTGTCAAGTTATGGTTCATAACCGGACAAGTTATGGACAATTATGAATAATAACTTGTCAAGTTATGGTTCATAACCAGACAAGTTATGTACGAAAATAATAATTTGGCCTATTTATTAACTTATGTAAACTATTGACCTATTAATTTTAATTCATCTCAAATTTTAGTCTATTTTCCTCTTTCTCCCTTTTTTGGGGGTTTTTTTTTTTTTCTCGAATTAAAAACTCGAATCAGCGAACTAAACAGGCCCTTAATTATACAATATTATCCATCTATTTATTTCATAATTATTGAGATATTATCATTCTAAATATGCATTTTTTTGTGGTTAGTATGAATTTGTAAAACTAATTTTAGAGGTAGTTAACAAAAAGATAAAAATGTCATAACAGATTATTTTAAGTCTTGACATTATTTTATAGACTCATGTACAAAATATCACAATTTATGGGACATTCTTTTTCATCTATTGCATTATAGACATATGGCGTTGCTGCGGAATATAATGTTTTATCACATAAAAAATTTGTTATTGTTATAAACAAAGTTATAAATATATACATATACAGAAGATTTACTATTACTACAAACATAGTTATAAATATATACACATACATTATTAGAGGTCAAAATATATTTATACGTACATAGAGACATATATACACTATAATATAGTAACGCCTTTTAGATTCATTGTGCTGTATTTTTTAACTGCAAGATAAAAATGTTAAGAAATCATAATAGGTCAATATAATATATAAATAGGTTGACAAAGTTTTTATATAGTGTACAATAGAATATCTAAAAATATTTTTATTAGCTTTTTTTTGGACGCTTTGTAGAAAGTTATTTTGATTTTGATTCAGAGTTGAAATTAAAAAATATTATTTAGATGTATATTTAGAAGCATTTAGAATATTTTTCATAGTAAATATGTTTTACCTTTCGCCTGCTCTTTTTGGAATTGGAGTTTGTGGATTGATTGTCGTCGGTGATGATATAAGTGATGGACTTGTTTGTTCAGGGTTGAAATCATGACAAAAAAAGGACTTTACATATTTATTTGGGTCTGTTAAAATTTTTATTTGTACATTTAATATATATTAATAAATTTAACTTGTCTTTGTGTATCAGGAATTGTTGTTATTGGTACACTCTTTGGTGGTAAAGGAGCTTGGATGTCTTTAAATATTCTGGATGCAACAACTGTTATTTGGTGGCCCCTTTAATGGAAATAGACTTGGAAGATGCTGCTCCAATAAAATGATGGTATTTGGTAACATAACCTAGTTACATAAACTGTATAAATAGAAAAACTTATTAGCCATAAGTCCTGAAGCCAAAAAAAAAAAACGATAAAATATATAAATGGAAAACGTATAAATATATTTTAAAACAAAATATTACAAAAATAATATTTAAAAAAATGGTATAAAATAATTGTAGCTCAGATATAACTTTTTTCAGCATTATGTGACAAGTATAATAAAGTTTAATATATAATGCTAATATATGGCTATCCATGCAAGTGTTTTCAGATAGGTAAAAACACTTACGGCAACCACACAAAAGCATAAAATATATTAAAAGATTAAGATTTGATTATAGCAAAGACTATGGTTGTCCAAAAACTACTCAGTGAAACTATAGAGAGAGAAAAAAAATAGTATATAAAATAGGACAAAAAATAAAGCAAAAAGATTGACTTTAGAAAGAACGACTGTAAAGGTTCAAGAAATATGTACAAATGGGAATAAAAACATAAGGGGAAAAGTATGAAAGAAAAACGTCTTGACCTTTACGATGCCTTGGTAACATATACGATGCCTTGAGTATCTTGACCTTTCTAAATGTCCAAAACTTGAGAGTTTGCCAGCGTTGTCAGTTGGTTTACACTGCAAGATTGAAGTAGATCTAAGTTACAACAGCATATTAAAAGTCCCTCATTGGAACTTCGGTTTATCCTCGTTGACATTGCTTGACTTGACCGATATCACCACCGGCAGAAGACATGTGAGCATGGAACGACTGTTTAATATGATTCTGTTTTCAAGAGGCAACAACGAGACAGGTGACTTTCAGATGGATAGCCTTTTGGCCAAACCTCAGGCATGCCGATGTGCGCCTTTGGATAATTCCAACTTCTCAAACTTTCTCTTTTGCGGATGTTCAAGATTTGATGAGGCGGAGTGCACCAATATGGCGGCTAAATTCCTGCTTATCGTTTTGTGGGAGGCAATTTGGTTTAAGATGATATTGGAGGATATTGACCAAATAAATCCTTGATTGAGCATTTACAGGGATTGGACAAAGCAATTGAGCATTTACAGGGATTGGACAAGTCCATTAAATAGCCCTTTTAGTCATACACGGCACTTTATCGATGAAGTTGGACTTTCTGACTCCACTACATGTGTCTCTCACCCTATTGGACCTAGTAGCCAAGATCCTCATGACAAGCGTAGTACTCCAACTTCCCATGGTCTAGAAGTAATGGCCTCTGACACCACCACTACTCCACAGGAACTGTCTTCGCCAACTAGACTTGAGATTGAATCAATTGACTCAAGCTTGCCACCTACTGCAGACTCTTCATCACATGTAACAAAAAATATTGGCTCAGATGTTGTTCTTCCCCCAGGCAAACGACACCGACAGGTCTCACGTTCATTATCCGGCTATGAGTATACTTTACCCCCCTCTCTCGCTCCTGCAAGCACCACAACGCTCTCACCCTCTCCTTCGGCTAACTCAACGGTACACCCTCTATCACAATTTATTTCTTATTCTCAATTTTCTCCTACTCACAATGCCTTCTTAGCGGCCATCTCCTCTACCGATGAGCCAAAATCATTTACACAGGCAGTTAAGCATCAACATTGGTGACAAGCCATGGAGAATGAGGTTTCTGCTTTGAAGAATAATCACACTTGGACCTTGGAACCCTTGCCTCCTGGTAAACGGGCTATTGATTCAAAATGGGTATACAAGGTGAAGTATCGACCAAATGGAAGTATTGAACGTTATAAGGCGCGCCTTGTTGCTAAAGGCTATACTCAAATTGAGGGTGTAGATTTCCATGAGACCTTTGCTCCAGTTGCAAAATTAGTCACTGTACGGTGTTTGTTGGCACTCGCTTCAATTCAACAATGGGAACTTCATCAACTAGATGTGAATAATGCCTTCTTACACGGTGATTTGGAGGAAGAAGTCTACATGAAAATTCCACAAGGATTTGCGAAACAGGGGGAGCAGCGTGTTTGTCGATTACGAAAATCTCTATATGGCCTCCGCCAAGCCTCTCGGAATTGGTATCACAAGTTCACCACTTCTCTTCTTGACATCGGCTTCCGACAATCCGACACGGATCACTCGTTATTCATTTATTCTCATACAGGGGGATCATTTGTTGCTGCTCTCATATATGTCGATGATGTTATTATTACAGGAAATGATTCTGCTCGCATTTCTCAATTGAAACGTTATTTGGATGCGAAATTTCATATTAAGGATCTTGGCAACCTTAAGTATTTTCTTGGCATTGAAGTGGCACGTTCTCCAACAGGAATTGCGTTGAGCCAACGAAAATATGTTCTTGACATTTTGACCGAGAGTGGACTCACTGGATGCAAACCAGTCACTTTTCCCATGGAACAACAACACAAACTTTCACTTGACTCTGGTGACCTATGTACTGATCCTGGACAATATCGTCGCTTGGTTGGCCGCCTACTTTATCTTACCATCACTCGTCCAGACATCAGTTACGCCGTCCATATTCTTAGTCAATTCATGCACGCCCCGCGACAACCACACCTTGATGCTGCTCACAGGGTATTGCCTATCTCAAGGGAAATCCAGGTCAAGGAATCTTGCTGCCTTCAGACGGATCATTGTCATTACAAGCATATTGTGATGCAGATTGGGCAGGTTGTCCTATGACACGTCGCTCTACTACGGGTTATATTATTTTCCTTGGTTCTTCTCCTATTTCGTGGCGCTCTAAGAAGCAAACGGTGGTCTCTTGTTCTTCTGCTGAAGCTGAGTATTGTGCTATGGCTACTACCACTAAAGAGATCATTTGGCTATTGAGGCTCTTAAAGGATTTTGGAGTGTCGAACGCTGCTCCGGTTCCTTTGTTTTGTGACAATCAAGCTGCCATTCACATCTCAGCTAATCCGGTTTTTCATGAACGTACAAAACATATCGAAATAGACTGCCATTTCATTCGACAACATATTCAGTCACACACCATTGTCCCCAGGTCTATTTCTTCTCAGAATCAATTGGCCGACATATTTACTAAAGCGCTTGGGTGTGATCGGTTTGGTGAATTGTTGTTCAAGTTGGGCATTTCAAATCTTCATGCTCCAACTTGAGGGGGAGTATTGGAGGATATTGACCAAATAAATCCTTGATTGAGCATTTACAGGGATTGGACAAAGCAATTGAGCATTTACAGGGATTGGACAAAGCAATTAAAGGGATATCTAATTAAGGAATGTGACTGATTTTGTATTATTACTGATTGTCTCATTTTGCTGTATTTATTGCCTACGATTGTGCATATAATGTAATGTATATATTGTAATTGCTTGAGAATCAATACACACAACTTTTGGCTTTTCTCTTTTTTCAGATGAAAGAAATAGAACAAGAGGTATGTCTCTTTCTTGTTCTTCTAAAAAAGTTAGTGTAGTTTTTTAGTAAGTGATATAATCATAATGCTTGTTTGTACTGCAGAAAATAATTTTTCCTAGAATCAATTTATGCTGTCCTGGAAATGAAATTCCATGGTGGTTCAGTTATCAGTCCAAGGGATCTTCAATACATATCAAGCTGTCTCCAAATTGGCATAATCCCGACTTCTTAGGTTTTGCCTTTTGCTTTGTTGTTGAGTTTGAGCACTATTGTTTTGATGTCAAGCACTTGAATTACTGTTGTGAATACCATTTAAAAACCAACCATGGTGAAAGCTACAGATCTGTTTGGAGATTCCAGAGACCAGAGAAGGCCGGATGGGTGAAAGAAATCAAATTTCTCAATTCGGATCACATGTTCATGGGGCTTTTGTGCGGGGACTGCTACGACTTTCGTGATGTAGTAGAGATGTCATTTGAGTTTTGCCTAGAACCGTTTGATTGGGAAGCACTTGTTGAAAACGGTAAATACAAAGTAAAAGAATGCGGAATCCGCACACTGTATCCGCAAGATGCAGAGGAATTTGGCGTCATTGAATATATTTCTCAGAATGCGTCTTTTTTTATGGACATCGCCGGGAATCACATTGCCAAGCGAGCAACCTGTTCAGGAAATCTCTTTTGCGGTAATTTATGAACTTGTCTAGTCTTATTAGTTATTGTATCTTTCACTGCTGTCTGTTTTGGCCATGCGCATTATGCTGCAGGCTTAACCTCAAAGCTAAGATTTTTATTTTTTATTTTTTAAACACAATCACAAGCTATTCTGTTATTTCTATTTAGGAATTGATGGAAACTCAGGAACCGATAGGAATTCAATTTTAAATAAGCTCAAGCACACGGAGTTCAAGATTACGCGTATTTTATCGAGAACACAATCTAGTAGCGAACAAGTTGGCTTGTATTAGTTGCGGATAATTCCTGAGCCTACAGTTGTGGTTTTTAGCTCCACCCCTACTTCAGCTTTTGTCAAAGATGATCCTCTGAGTTCCCTTGGCAGTTTATTCTCGAGCATACACTCTTTTTTCCATTCCAGTCTTTTTGTTTTTTGTTTTTTTTTTTTCCTTTTTTCACAAAGTTTTCTTAGCTCGATTTTCAACATCTACTGGGGATAGTGTATCCGGAAGAAATACACGATCCATATATGAATTTTATTTTCTTGTTTCTTTGATAGATTGAGATTGAGCATGGCAAACAAAAGAGATTGATTCATTCAATGGTGTGACATAGTGGGAATATGCTAATTTCTTTTGATGTCATTGCTTGTGCTTTTTTTTTTTTTTTTTTTTCTTTTCTTTCCCTTTTTTATAAGCTGCTTGTTAATTAGTATTTCTACTCTCTTCATTCTGACCAATGAAATAGTATAATGTACATCTTTTCTTTTCTTTTCTTTTTTAAGATTTTTGAAACGTTTTCAATATGGAAAAGTAACTAAGGGCCTGTTTGCTACCCTTCTTGAATATAGCACACGTATAGCATGTATTTTCAAAAAATAATTCATTTAAACTGTCTTATTTTGTGAAAATATATATATATAATACACCCAAAAGTTTCTTTTTCCCTTTTGATTTTCATTTTCTCACACTTATCAACAATGTTAAATTAAATTAATCTTTAATATTTGCTAAAAATTTAAAAAAGAAATAGTAATTAATTAACTAATTAGACATTACCCCTTTTTCTTAGTATGTTTTTAACATAAAATTCTAATGGAACGAAAAAGATATGCCTCTATTTTACTCATGCATGCATGCTGCACAGTCCATTGCGTTTGGTTAGTAGATTCGTATCCTGATTTAAATAATGATTCGTAGTTCATTATAATATTTTCTCTCTTAAAAAAAACACATAAATTGAGAATGATTCTGAATCTATGAACCAAACGTCCACGGCTATAGCCTATAGGGCTACAAATTTTGAACTCATCTTGAGATGAGAAGGACCAAAAAAAAAAAAAGGAATTCTACTCTTATTGTTCAGGCTTTCTTCAATACATAATTACATATGTATAAAAGTATGTACTCTTATTTATCTTCAGGAGAATGGGGGAATACAACCAATTAATGGAATGTTGGCAACAAGCAATTTTTAGGTAACATTGGATTACAAATGATGTACGGATGTCATTTTAATGACTTTCGGCAATTTAGTTATATGCGAACGTTTTGCACACAAGTTAAAATGTGCGAATGTTTGTCCACAGGTTTTTCAAAACTTTTTTGAGTTTTTTTTTTTTTTTTTTTTTTTAAGTCTTTTGCCTTTGTTTTTTTTAGAGTTTTTCCGATAGATTGCTCTGTAGAATAGTTTTTTAACTGTTAGATATGGTTAAAACTAAATTAAATTTAAAAAAAAATATACGGAATAAACAGTTTCTAATATAAATATGACAATTACAAAATAAAAAATTATTAATTGTTACGGGAGACGCTCCCTCATTTTTTTATTTTTACTTTCTTTCTTCTTTGTATTGTTTCAAGGATGCACGTCTTGACTTGTTATTTCTAATAAAAATGAATGAGACACAAATGCGAGGAAAAAAAAAGAAAAAAGAAAAAGATCAAGTTAATCATTCACGTTCATAAGTTAGCCACGATAGAATCAGTTTTTTTAACTGTTAATTTTGTATATTTTTTAATTAAATTTGACTTTATACAAATCTAAAATAATTCTATTGATATGTCGATCAACCTTATATACTATAAGGGAGAAAGAGGGAAATAGGTCAAGATTTAAGATGAATTAAAATTAATAGACTAATGATTTACATTAGTTAATAAATAGGTTAAATTAGGGTGTATTCAGATTTATCTACACATAAGATTCTAAAAATGCCATTTCTACTCAAAAAACCCTAACACCTCTATCTCTCTCCTCTCTCAGCTCTCTCTCTCACCGACCTCCGCTCTCTCTCTCTCTCTCTTCCCTCCGGCGCTCTCCGGTGAACTGTTTCTTCCCTCCGACGCTCTCCCACAATCACTCTCTCTTCCCTCCTATGCTCTCCGGTGAACTGTTTCTTCCCTCCACCGCACTCCCATGTTCTAGACTCCATTTCCCTTATAAGCAACAATGACTGAAACAGATTGCATGCCTACAAACATATTGCTGGAACACTATCACATTAAAGTGCATAACCTGACAAGTTATGTAAAAAACCTGTCAATTATGGACCATAACTCATCAAGTTATGTTCCATAACTGGACAAGTTATAAAAAAACAGTCAATGACTGAAACATATTGTATGCCTACAAAAATCATTAAATTACAAGAGCTATATTCAATCCTAAAAATATTAAAAAACCAAAGTAATGCAAAATGTGAAAACGAAATTACAAAAAAAAAAAAAAAAAACGAATAATGCCCAAACCTGTTGTTTGGTAAAAATCACCGGAGGACCTGCTCAAAAAATGACCGAAAAATAGCAAAAACACAAGATTAATGGACAAAGAGAGAGAACAAACTGAAATAATGCAAACTATGAAAACGAAAATACACCAAAAATAAAACTAGAAACCAAGAATACACAAACCTGTTGTTCGGTAAAAATCACCGGAACAAACTGCTCAAAGACGATCGGAGAAGAGCAAATCCAATGAGAAAGAGAACGACCGACCGACGAAAAATTGATCCACCGATGATCCACCAACGAGAGAGCAAATCCGAGCGCAGTTACAGAGGATCCACGCTGGTGAAAATCCTTGAAGCTAGAGAGAGAAAGAGAGAGTTGTGGGTACAGTTAAGAGAGAGAGACAAAGAGGATCGAAAGAAAAAAGAAAAAAAAGAATAAATTTAAAAATTAAAAAATTATAACCAATTAAATTTTATAATTAAAAATTGGTCTATATCCATTCTTAAGCTTTTCATATTAGTCTATTCTCTACTGTTTCCCCAGTTATAAACTGCTAAGGCCCATAGGCCATATTAAAGTTCTAAGTAGGTCTTTTATGTGACGACCCTCCTAGAAGATCGTCACCGTAGCTGAAAATTAACTTATACTTACTGGAATTTCTTAAAATTTTGGAACATTTTTTTTTTAAATGTAAGAATGAATAATTTCATAAATCGTGTCTTTCAAACTGAGTGGCGTTTGAACTCTTGTTTCAAATACTCTTTAAAAGCCTTTCTAAAACTAGTCAATTCAATCAGGCCATCTAATTTGACTTTAAAATGGATTTCATGAGAAATCTTAAATTCAAGTACATCTTAAAGTCCTTTTAAAATCAATCATTTAAATCGTCATGTTTAAAATTCGTTTATTTGTTGCATGCACTGGCTAAAACTTAAATACTCAAGATTAGGTTTGTTAGCTACAACCTCGGTTGTCTTAACATACATATGTACATATACTTTTCAAATATACATGCTTGAAACCTTTGAATCATATATACATATATATGATTTTACTTAAACTTACTGCAGAAGATTTAAGTTTGAGCGGTATCCATTCCCATCTCCACCATTTGTCCGCCGCTCGCCTTTGCCCTTCAAGAATTATTTATAGGTTTATTACCTACAGCATCAACATATCACTTGTTTAGCGGTATCATAGTCTTATTATCTTATCTTATCTTTCATATTGATGGGCCCGAGTGCGCATACCACTTGCACGCAATCATCGGGACGTGAGTGTTTGCAAGGTCCCACATGACACTATGATTATAACTGAACTGAATGCCTCCCTCTCAGAGGACATTATTATATTTTTTTTTCTTCCTTGAGAGCCTGAGTCACCTCCCTCTCAGAGGCTGGTACGGTACTCAACTGAGATTATTCTTATAAGTTCCTCTTGACTTGTTAAGGTGTATGCAATATGATATGGCATCGCATACAATACTTAAAGCATAAACATGCATATATAACATGTGTAACCCTTTCTTTAAAATCTATTCATACTGTAGGTGAGGTTCCTACTTACCTGATTTACAGAGCTGGAATCCACTTTTTGCCAAACAGTCTATTCTCTTACTTGCTTACTTCTGAAAATGAACACCCATTAAGAGTGTGAGATTATCTGTCGTTTGCTATTCTATTTAAGCAGCTTATGAAGGAAATCTAGCCCTTTACATAAGGCATGTATTCATTTCCTTTACTGAAGAATAATTTACTATAAGGATCAATTTATTAAATTCTTAAAATCTTATTTTCCTTAATTGCCCTTAACATACTAATGTCTAGATTGAAAATCATTTACCCAATCTAGTAACTTATTCTCCATAATTTTCCTCATTGGACTTATTATGATATTAAGGCTCAATTCAGCCTAGAAACTTATTCATGGTATTCTAACTCTTAGGCCGTTGAAATTTAAACTCAAACGAGGTCTCTTGAATTAAATGCGGGCGTTGGACTCACATCCAATCTTCTAAATTCTAAGGGCCTATTTTATTGGGCTCGCAAGTACCCGTCGGGATGATTTGCTCCGTAAACCACTAGGTTATTTGAAATCAAATCTTGAGTTCTTTCATAACTTTTTGTTAAAAACCAACACACTATGTTAGTTTTGTTTAGTTAAAAATGTGTAGTTTCTGAATTCTATATTTTACTGCATCTTAGAATAAGATTTTGAAAATCTGTTCTTCGTGAAAATTCTTCGTCTTGGCGAGAACTAAAATTATTGTTTTTGGAGAAAACTGAAATTCAGCCTTTAAAGGCCTTGTTTGGCTGAAAACAGTGGCTGCTGTTTTTTTTTCCGAAACTGTGTTGGACATCCTGATCCGTTTTTGAAAATGGCTTTAAACTTGCTTTTCGAGTTAAAATTGGGTTTTGTCATAGTCACAGAAAATATTTAAAACATCGAGAACTATAAGTTCAAGCTTAGAAATACTAAAAAACTCGCTCTAGGGTCCTCATTTTCGCATTCAAAGTAACCGAAAAAATTTTTCTCGAACCCAAAATAAGCAACTTAAACCAAACATAAGCATTCCACATAATACTAATCAAACTAACCCCAAAATACACAAAATCAACATAAAACTCACACACTCTTATTACAACTTATCTCCTCAAGAACCACAAATTACATCCTTGATTTTCAACTAAATTTTTAGTAGGAAAATATAGGAGAGAGGTTTAGAATTTACACCCTTGAAGAAAATCCTTGGTTAGGCTCCTCCTAGAATACTTGATCACCTTCTTCTTCCTCTAAGGTTTAGTAATGGCTTGGAACTAGAAGAGTATAAGACAATTTGAGAAGAATATTTCTACATCTCAAACTTTACTAGAGCATAAGAAAGAGAGGGTTTAGAGTTTATACTCTCGGAGAAATGCTTAACTAGACTCCTCCTAGAATCATTTGATCTTCTCCTTCTTCTTCTATTATTTGCTAGTGGCTTAGGGTTAGGAGAGTGAGAGAAAATCTTTGAGAGGAAGTGGTATGGTGTGGCCGGTTTTGGGGGGGAGAGAAAGAGAAGAGAAAAATGAGACCTATCCTATGATGGTTCCTTTTATAGACAAGTTTGTGATCATTTATTTAACCCCAACTCCACTCCATTAGTCAACCCAATTTTTTGGTTCAAATTCCCCATTCTTGGTCGGTTCTAGGTGGAGAAGAGATGGAGCAAGCATATCATGATTTCCCCTTCAACCACTACCATCACATCCCCTTAACATGAAACCTCCTAGCACACTCAACTAGCCAAGGTTTGGCTCTAATTTCATTGTGCATGGCCTGTTATAGATGGAGAAAAGGAAGAGCAAGTATGCCATAATTTTCTCTTCAACCACTACCATCAAATCATATATGTCATGATTTATCTTCACTTATCCTCGTCAAATCACATATGTCATCGTACTAAATCCTAACTTATTCCTTGTACTTTTGTCTCATCTCTTAAATTTTTTTTTAAATCAGATAAAATTATACTGACTGTAAAAAATACTTAACTAACAAAAAATTTTAATTTCTGACGGGTTTTTTTTTTTTTTTTTTTTTTTTCTACTGCTAAGGCCATTAAAGTTCTAAGGTCTTTTAACTAGACGCTTTCACTCAAACCATAATGCACGTCATTTTCCACTAACCATCGATCATTGAGCGCACTTGGTTGTCGTGGCATGCTTTATTGACAATTCCACAGGCAAGGTCCTTTTTCTGTGGAGTGCAATTTAAGTATTTGTCTTTACCTTTTAAGAAATTTCCGGTAAACATGTTTTAAAACAAAATACTTTTAAATATATTTTAAAACATAAAACATGTCTCGCTCTTCTCTCTCACGAGTCACCGACTAACTCTGTATCTTCTTTTTATCTTGACCAGGTCTTCACCAAAGCCCAGAAAAAAAAAAAAAAAAAAAAAAAAAAAGCAACTAAAACCGTAGATCTTTCATCTTCTCTCTACTTTTCAGCAAAATTCCCGAAATTCTAGCGAAAGCATTTTGAAATTGCCAGCGAAGCAATCCAAGCTTTTTTTTTTTTTTTTTTTTGTTATCAAAGAGAGTCTACTTCTTCAATTTTTTTTTTAAAACTGGTACTTGTTTATCTGGTGGTGCTAATTTGTTTCATCTCTTTCACTCCATAAGATCAACTGATCGCAAGCTTATCATCATAAGATCTTGATTCTCGTAGTGTAACTGACAATCTTTCGAGGAAATTATCGAGAAGTTGGAATGAGAGCATTTTGGAAATTACATGAAGCAACTCAGAGCCCACCTTGCCTCTGAATTTCTTAGCTGATACTAATTGATATACATGGTGGTTTTAAGTATTTACTCTTTTACTGATCATTAGAACTGACCAGCATGTGATCATCGCTCCAAAGAAAAAAAAGAAGTGTTCCGTTTTTCCTTCTTAGATTAGATTCTTTCTCAGTCCGAAAGAGTAGACATGGCTTCTTCTTCTCGGAGAAAATACGATGTTTTTATCAGTTTTAGAGGCGAGGACACCCGGCATAAATTTCTGAGCCATCTTCATAAAGCCTTATTGCAGAAAATGATAGAAACCTATGTGGACGAGAGACTCGAGAGAGGAGATGAAATTTCACGGGCTCTTTTGAAAGCAATCGAAGAGTCGGAAGTTTCTGTAATCATTTTCTCAGAAAATTACGCTTCTTCCTCGTGGTGTCTAGATGAGCTCGTGCATATCATGATCGGATGCCAGGAAAGGAATGTTGTTGTACCGATATTTTATCATGTAACTCCGTCTGAAGTGCGGAAACAATCAGGGAGATTTGGAGATGCATTTGCTAAACTTGTGGAGCGTTCCAAGGACAAAGAAGAGCTATGGACGACTGCTTTGACGAAGGCTGCTAATCTCTCTGGCTGGGTTGCACCAATCAACGGGTACTGCTAACCTCTCAGTTTAATTATTAATGTCTGCGGTAATAATTAGAAGCATGCTGGAGGAAGAACAAATTCCAGTATCATTATTTTATTTTATTTTTTTTTCAAAAAAAAAGAAGGAAAAATATCATTAAAAATTCTATGTTAGCTACTGGAAGAATAATCCAACCGCAGGGTTCTGTTTTAAACTTTCAGAGTTGGATTAGAAACTATCAATTTTGTGTACCTCGTTTTGATTGATTTTGATCAAATTTAGCCGTAAGGAGTACCTACAGAGGTTTTGACGGATCTCCCTCTCCCGCTCTCTCTCTCTCTCTCTCTCTCTCTCTCTCTCTCTCTCTCTCCAACCTAGTACTCTCTGTCTCATACAGCGTGCTTGGCCCAAATAATAAACATATTGATTAAAATATTCCATTAAAGAATAAATGACATTAACTTGGTAGAAAATTTAGTAACTATTTGAGAAGCATTACCAATATTGTTTTCTGTTTATTTTGCTAATTCTTTTTAACTACTATGCATTTTCGGGTAAATTATTGCGGTATTGATAAAATAAAATAAAATAAAATAAAAAGTCCTAAGCTTTGCCTAGAGAATAATAGATGTTAACTGGATTAGTAAATTAAATTTCATGAACACTGAAATCATAATTATTAGCGCATACTTTTATTTAATATTACTACCTTTTTTTGACTACGATCTGTGTTCATATACTTTAGGTCTGAGTCTGAATTTGTTGAGAAAATCGTCGAGAATATTTCAGAAAAACTTAGGTCGTCAAGGCTAGATTATCATGTCAAAGACCTAGTTGGAGTTGAGAAGCGCGTCGACCATGTCAAGTCATTGTTGATTAACTCATCATCGGATGTTCGCATTGTGGGTATATGGGGCATGGGCGGTTTGGGTAAAACTACCCTAGTTGATATCATTTTCAGTCAATTTCATTCTCAATTTGATTCTCAATTTGAAGGCTACTGCTTTCTGAAAAATGTGAGGGAAGAATGGAAAAAACAAGGCTCAATTTATCTGCAGAACAAACTTTTTAGTGAGCTATTAATGGAGAAAAATGGTTTCCGCGTAATCGTCAACTTTGCAAGGAAAAGGCTTCACCGGAAGAGAGTACTTATTATTCTTGACGATGTCGATGACCCGGAGTACTTTGAATATCTAGTCGGAGGACGTGATTGGTTATGCCCTGGAAGTAGAATTATTGTAACAACTAGAAATAGACAAGTGCTTAATAACATTGGTGTTGATGAGATGTACGCGCTTGAGCATCTAAATGAAGATGAAGCACTTCACCTATTTTCTCTTAAAGCCTTCAAAAGAAACTCTCCACTGGCAAGTTGCGAAGAGATGTCAAGAATGGTGATAAGTTATGCTCAAGGTGTGCCACTCGCTCTTAATGTTCTGGGCTCGCATTTGTGCTCTAAGAGTGAATCAATATGGAGAAGTGCATTGAACAGATTGAAAGTAGCTCCTCATGACCAGAAAATTCATGGTGTGTTAAAAATAAGTTACGATGGACTACGTGATATAGAAAAGGAGATATTCCTAGATATTGCGTGTTTCTTCAAGCGTGAAAGAATAGACGTTGTACGAGAAATGTTGGACGACTTTGGTGTTTTTGAGGATGTCGTTACTGTTCTCATTGATAACTGTCTCATAACTATCACATGGCATGGTGAGCTTATAGAAATGCATGATATGATACAAGAAATGGCTTGGCAAATTGTCGGCAAAGACTGCCAAGAGATACCTGCTGAAAGGCGCGATAGACTGTTAGATGCAGACGATATCATCCATGTCTTGAGCGATCATACGGTACGTTTAATAAACTCTCTCTAAAATGCCTCAAAATGGAAAGTTTTCGATTATTTGTGTGTATTATCAAAATTATTTTGCTACTTGGGAAGGAAAGTTAATAAAGTCAGCAAAAATAAATGAACTCTCTCTAAAATGCCATGCAAATACTACGTGCCTAGTTTAATTCTGTTCTTGCAAATACTAAATTCGAAAAAATACACAGAACTCCGATGAATTCTCTGTTATTTTTGATACTTTGTTCTCAATTTTCAGGGTCCTAAAAAAGTTAAAGGAATTCTCTTAAATATGTCGAGGCTTACAGAAGATGTAAACTTGAAACCTGAAGCCTTCAAAGAACTGCGCTACCTAAGATTCCTTAAAATTATGCATAATCATGAAGACAAAGAACGTTGTAAACTGCACTTTCCTCAAGGAATTAATATTCTCCCAAGGACACTCAGATATGTCAGCTGGGTTGGATTCCCGTCGTTATCTCTACCATCGAGTTTTATGGCACGGAATCTTGTCAAACTTCACATGCCGTCGAGCCAGCTTGAGCAACTTTGGAATGGATCCCCGGTACATGTACATATGTTGTAATAACATCCTGTTTTTTATATATAATTTGCAAGGGCAGACTAATTTAACGCTCGTTGATCATTTCTCTTTTTGTTACAGGATCTAGTGAGCTTAAAATATGTCACTCTTAAGCGCTCAAAGAAACTAGTCAGTATCCCAGATCTCTCTCGGGCTAATCTTAAGGCTTTAGATCTTAGAGGTTGTACAAGCTTAGTTGAAATTCCTTCCCTCAGATTTCAACGAGCCTCTGACAATCTTGAAACTGGTATCCAATATCTTCAAATCAGACCTCCTTTTGACGATTACAATAAGGATCTTGATGACTATACTCTTGATCTTAGCGGCTGCTCCAATCTCAAATCTCTGTCACGGATGTCTGGGGGCATACGACACATATACTTATGTTTCACGGCAGTAGAAGAGTTGGATTGCTCAAATTGGTCACTCGAGAATCTCGTCTCGTTGGCTCTGAATGACTGTAAATGTCTCAAGAGTCTTCCCAGCAACATATGTAAGTTGGATTCTTTGGAAATTCTAAATTTACGCGGTTGCGTATCATTTAACAAGTTTCCAACCGTCCTTCCAAAGAAGATACGGGGATTATTTTTGGATGAAACAGCAATACAAGAAGTGCCTTCATCAGTGCCCTTTGAGTGCCTCTCTAGTCTGAAGTATCTACATATGAGAAACTGCACAAGGCTTGAAACCCTCCCAACCGAAATTTTTAAGCTCAAGTCTCTCGCGTCGCTTTATTTACGTGGTTGCTGGGAATTGAAAAGCTTCCCAGAAATCTTGGTGCCTCATGAAGAACTATTTAATATTGAATTAGATGGATCAGGGATCAAAGAACTACCCTTGTCTATTGAAAATCTACATGGGCTTGAATCTCTAAGACTTGGAAACTGTGAAAATCTTGAGTCTGTTCCAGATAGCATCTGCAATGTCACTGGTCTTGAATATCTGGACCTATCTAAATGCCCAAAACTTAAAACTTTGCCCGCTGTGACAGGGGATCGTGCTTCCCCTGAGATTACATTAGATATAAGTTACAAAAGTATAACCAAAATTCTAGAGTGGTTGTGCCACGGTTCATCCTCGTTACCAATGCTAGATCCAAGCGAACCTGTCGGTGAAAGAATAACCGTGTACATTCAGAGATATTTTAATTTGATTTACTTTGAGGCACTCGGATATGCGACTTGTCAATCTAAATGCAACTCGTTTTCACGTTCCAAAATTGGTCAATATACTTTTTGTCGATGTTGCTATCGATTTGCTAGTCGTGAGGAATTTGGAGTTGTGATGTCTAAATTCCAGCCTTACTTTCTGCAAGCAGCAACTGAATTTCGTTCAAACCATGAAGAACAAGACGAGGTATGTCTCTTTCTTGTATTGCTAATCACATCCTTTGAATAGGGGCTATTCATAGTGGAAAAACTCATAACTTTTCTTGTGCTACAGGAAACGAAATGTCCTCGAAGTGGAATCAGTTTTTGTTATGCAGGAAGTAAAATTCTGAAGTGGTTCAATCATCAGTCTGAGCGATCTTCGATAGATCTTTCATTTTCTCGAGATTGGTATAATACCAGCTTCTTAGGATTTGCTGTATGCATTGGTGTTAAATTTCTGGGCTTTTGTGAGTCCGACTTATATAAGCTCTACGACTTGAATTTCGCATGTGAATACCATTTTAAAACAAACCGTGGTGATAGTACTTTCCAGAAATCAAGGGATGTTCATTCGATCAAAAAGTTAGGCTCTATTGAAGCAGACCTCATGTTCACATGGTATGTTCTCTACAAGAACTACCATGACTATCACGAGGCAATAGAGGCTTCATTTCAGTTCTTTGTTGAACTACTTGATTCGGATACACGTGTAAAAGTTGGCGATCCTATAATAAAAAATTGTGGGATCCGCATCTTGTATCGTCAAGATATTGGGGAGTTTTGTTACAATCAAGTTGAAGAAGGGGAAATAGATATTGTTGACAACATCAACTGCGATACCAACGAACCACATCCTAAGAGAACTAAATTTCAAGATTTTCGCAATTGATGCTTGTTGTTTCTTTTTCTTGTTACAGGTAATTTGTATACTTCTCTAATCTTATATCACCGTTGAATAATCACAATGTTAAAGTTGTTTTATCAGTCATCATTTGAAAATTCATATCTCTATAACCTCTATTACATTATTCAAATAAAAAAATAATGATAACCTTCGAAATTTTTGAGTACATATTTTCGTTAAATTTGTTTGAACCTCTATTACATCATTCAAGATGTTATGTTTGCTACTTGATCTAGTAAGGTTTGAAAATGATTTTTAATTTTCCTTTCTTGATAGAATAATAGATTTTGTGGAAACCATATACGCTATGACTAGGAACATTCTCTGTGGAAAGATAGAATTCTACGAATGATGACAAAAATATCTTTGCTTGACTTTCATGCTTGAAGTAGCACTTAAAAACACAGTTCTTTTTCAGGGGCGGAAGCTTCAATTGAACTGAGCAGTCCTTTATGGCACACAACTCTACTTAGAAGGGCAAGGTTTCATCTCACTTAAAATGCTACTTGTAGTGGCTGTAGAAGTAAGTTGGAGGTTGACGATTTGGATCCGAAATGGAGACCAGCGAAAAGGCTGATATTGTAGGTTTGTGTTTAGTATAGCTTTAAAATTTGTAATCCAATGTTACCTAAAGATTGCTTTTTACCAACATTCCATTAATTGGTTGTTTTCCCTCATTCTCCTGAAGATACATAAGAGTACATACGTTTATACATATGTAATTATGTATTGAAGAAAGCCTGAACAATTTCCATCCCAGTCATATATTTTTTCACATTTTCACTCTGAATGATGGCAGTTATTGTTTTGGCGCATACGTGGGCCATCTCGACACTGCAGGTGGATTTGGGGAAGGAGCAGAGTTCCTGTACAGATCATCGCTTGCTTAAATGCTCATTATGGTATAAGTCTATTCTTTACTCATGTTTAAATTTTGCAGTTCCTTGTATTTTTTTTTTTTTTTGGCTAATGGTTGATTCTCTTTCTATTGTAAGGGAAAATGGCGTTGCTTTCAGCTAGTGCAAGTCATCGTGGTTGACACTTGTAATGGGTAGACTAATTGTTGAAGGAAAGAAAGAGGGTTTTGATTATTTTTTGAGTGAAATAGTATCTTGGATATGATTATTCTTGCAATTAATCATTAAGAAAGAACAAAATAAATATTAACATGTCCATGCTCAATTTCATATAGGTTTCTGGCTTTGTATGTATACTAGTTGAAAAGCGCACAGGCTACGCACGTGTGTTTTAGTTTCTTAAATTCATTTAAATTGGAGTTAAGGAGCAAGATCTTGAGACTTGGATTGAATAAATTTTTTGGAGGAAAAATAAAGGAGATGGCCGGTTTTAGTAGAGAGAAAAGGGGAGAGTCTTCTTGCAATTTTTGGCTTGGGGGAGAAAAAAGGGAGTGAAATTTTGTTCTACCCACGACTATTTATAGCCTACAATCTTCTGTTCAGGAGGTTTCTTCACCAATTCCCACATTCCCACTCATAGCTTCTAACCATTTCTCAGACTCCTTGCTATTAACCGCCTCTAAGAAATTCCTTGGTTTTGAGGATTTGATATCATTTGTCACTGTTAATGCCAAAGATACGATATATGCATATCCAAAACGTTCTGGTGGTCTCACCTGTCTTCTTTGCCTGTCTCTGCCCAGCGTATAGTCTTGTAAGGGATCCGGATGTTCTTCTACACCTTGGTCAACATCAGTACTTTCATATGCAATTAATCTTCCTGGTGACTCTACCTCCAACTGAAGTGTATCACTAGCTTCATTGCCATTAGACCCTACTGACCCATTTTCCTTGGCACAATACATCTCAGTTTCTTTAAATACCGCATCTCTACTATTAAAGACTCGTGGTTGCCCTTTCTCCATACACCATAGCCTATACCACTAAACAGACATTAACAATAATTATAAGGCCGTTTGGAGGAGAGTTTTAGGCAGCGATATCAATCACAACGTGTGGAATAAAGCAACCATAACAAGAGTCTAATTGTAATATGCTATATCAATCATAATTGTAATATGCTAATAGTAATTATTTGATTAAATTTTTGTTTCAAAAATCTCAATAGGAAAGTTAAAAATTGGGGACGGCCATGGCCCTGAGTTCCTTTTGAATGAAGCAAAAGCACCACACCCGGTTTCGCTACAGAATACGTTTCGTACTAAGAAAATACTTTTTTCATCCTGCGTACTCATAGGCCCCAGCCCCGTCCAGGGACTTGATGGCCAGAGGGAGCTTGCTTATAGAAAGATGGATCGGTCAAACAAAACCGGTCCGCCTAACCTTCGGTTCTTGTAACCATGTTTTTCTCACTCCTTCTGTGCTTTCTCTCACTTCTTGTAATCCAAAATGTATTGGTGTTTTCCTAAGCTGAAGAAAACCAAGTAGAATACAAAATACAAATACTAGAATATGGAGCAAACCAGAAGAAATTTTTTTTCTCTTCTTTTTATGACAAGAAAACTAATTCTCAGGCACCTAAATATTTAGTACTAAAATATACTTGTATTAGTTTACTTGAAAAATGTAAGACAGAATCTATCCATATTCCGAAATAGAAAGGTTTCAACCTACCCCGCCCAAGTAAATATTGTTCAATGACTGTCTTTTAGAATCAAAAATTCAGCTCACTACTTGAATGTGTCGCTTTAGGACTCACTGGAGATGTCCCATATTAGTTATTACATCCAAAAGGAAATTAATCGATGATCTATCCGCGGGGTGAAGGGAAAAATCCATGAGAGAACTTAAAGCTCATCGTGGCTCTGTGGTTGTTCCTTGTTCATCAAGTCTAGTTTATGTTGCAGTTCCTGTCAATTCAATCATCTTTAGAATTAGACAAGTAATGAAAGAGAAAGGGGGTTAACATTCAAAATTTATCGGAACGTACCTTGAGTTTTTCCTCATGACATAGGGCCGGGGTTGACAACAATGCTACATATCTGCCATGAAAAACGAAACAATGAGAGGAGAATAATAGAGCGAGAGAGAGAGAGAGAGAGAGAGAGAGAGAGAGAGAGAGAGAGAGGAAAACTTACTCGCAACGACTTGGTTCGTCTACATCAGTAACCTCATTTTCCAATCCACATCTAAGCTTAACCTGAAGGAGAAATAGAGCATATGTAGATATGTTATGAAACGGACAACAAAATACAAATATGTTTTTAATTCACCGCTGAATTGGATATTTGTCTCATAATAACGAACTTATTAAACGAATATGAAGTATGCGGACAAAAGTATTCTACAAAACAACACTTACTTTAAACAAAGAACTGAACCAATAAGTTACGAACATTAAAGGGTGATTACCAAGTGTTCATTAAACCTTGCTTATGTAAGCAAGATGAGATCAAGTAAGCAATTAGAAATTTAAGTTAGGTAAGATACTGTTATTGACTTTCAGACTGCAATAAGTAAGGATGTGCAAAATGTTGTGTTAAACCCACAAGTGGGCCAACACATGAATCTTAAGGTTAAGAAGTGAAAAAGAATTGAAAAAAAAAAAAAAAAAAACCAATTCTAGTGTTTTAGAAGTAATTAGAACGAAAAACGAACAAAAAAGGGGTCTGGAAAGTTAAATCGCGTAAATTGGGGTTTCGATTGATTTAAGTGGACCGAGTCAAAGTTTGTTGACCAAGAGCCGACCAAAACGTCGCCCTCAAAAAGTTAGTAAAGAATGGTCAAAGTTTACTAAGTTGACCAACTATTCGAGAAATGCAGATAAAACGCGCACTGGACAAGAAATTAAGTTGAACCAAAATAGGATAATTATTAAATGATCAATAGTTAAGATTAAAAGTGACTTTTTGGATAGAGGGCTGAGATCATGCCATTTTCTTAGTGAGGTGGCCGGCCAAGCTTGTACAAGAAGCCAACATGAGATATTTTTGGAGGATTTTTGCAAAAAAGACCCCAAAAGTTTAGAAATTACACTTAGACCCCGCCTTTTCTTCTCCAACGTGTTTGAGTGTGAGAAACACAATTAAATACCCTCTTTTTCATGTCAAGAACCGTGGGTGTTTGTAATGACTGAGAAAATCCCAAACTTTAAATAATACAATTTATTTATTTAAGCCAAGGATTTTCTTAGAAAATATTATGTGACTGAAGAATTTATGGAATCAATATCTGTATTCCTAAATTCTGTAGCAAATTTCATGTTAAGTTCATGTTTTCGATCAAGTAAATTCGATCGATAAATTCTTGCCATACTTTAAGGCGGAATAATTTTCAGTACAAGTATAGTTTGAGAATCTTAATTTCAAGAATTTTCAAACACAGCATGATGTTAGCAGCCTAAAAAAATACACTGACATTTTTAAAGAAGAGAAAATCCTTAATTACCAGACAGCTAGGTTAAAGTCACAAGATAAATAACTATAGTAGAAGGGTAAAATGTGAGCTCAGGAGTTGACACCGTCAGAAACAATGTCATTCCCAGGATATAATGCAAAAAAGTTAAATTTAGAATTTATTCAGTCTAGAATTAATTTCAAGACTTGAAACAATTTAAGATATTACGCGAGTAAGAATTTAACGTGATATCATAGTAGATGAGGATTTAACAGTTGAACTGTAAATAAGCAGTAGGAAAAAAAAAAGAACCATCATAAACAAGAATTTCCTGTCAACTTAGTACCCTTTACAGTCAGTATGATTTTTAGCAGTTTCAAGAGAAACTTAAGAGAGTGAACAAAAGTACGAGGGGTAGGATTTATTTTTCTCTCTCTCATTCTCCACTTGGCCGGCCATATATAGTAGAAATAGAGTCAAAATTTGGCTAGTTGAGTGTGATAGAAGGTTACAAGTTATGGTGTGATGTAATGGTAGTGGTTGAAGGGAAATTAATGGCAATTTTGCTTCTCCTTTTCTCCTTCCATAAACGGGCAAGAAAGGGGGGAAGTGAACCAAAATTTGATTGATTGAAGGAGTTGATGTGATGTTAAAAAATTATTTCCAAGTTGCCTATAAAAAGAACTATCATAGGATAAGCCTCATTTTTTTTCTCCTCACCTTTTTCCCACATCAAAAATCCGGCCATACACACCATTTCCTCTCAAATATTTTCTCCCACTCTCTCAATCTTGAGCTACTATCAAACCATAGAAGAAGAAGAAGAAGGAGGAGGTCAAAAGATCTAGGAAGAGACTAGTCAAGCCTTCCTTCAAGGGTAAAGAAACTCTAAATCCTCTTTTTTTTTTTTATGTTTTGAGAAAGTTTGAAATAGAGAAATATTCTTCTCAAATTTCCTTGTACTCTTATAGTTTCAAGCCATTAACAATCCTAGAGGAGTTCAAGGGTTTTTCAAGAGAAAGATAGAATTCTTCAAGGGTAAGTTCTTAAACTCCCCTCCATTAATTTCTAGCCAACTTTAAGCTTGGATTTATGGATGTAAATTTGTGGTTCTTGAGGAGATAAGATTGTAATAAGGGTGTGTGAGTTTTATGTTGATTTTGTGAGTTTTGAGGTTTGTTTGATGTGGTATGTTTATGCTTGATCTAAGTTGCTTATTTTCGGATTAGAGGAAAAATTTTCCGGTGATTTTAACCGCGAAAATGAGGACCATAGAGCGAGATTTTTCAATGTTTTAAAGTTTGAACTTATAGCTCTGGATGTTTTGAACATTTTCGGTTACTATGACAAAACCTAATTTTAACTTTAAATGCAAGTTTTAAGCCATTTTTTGAAAACAGCACAGACAGTCCAAAACAGTTTCAGGAACAAAACTGTTTCAGCCAAAACGAGACTTTTAGAAGCTAAATCTCAATTTTTCATAAAAACAACAATTTTAGATTTTGATAAGATGAAGAACTTTTGTTAAGAACATATTTTCAAAATCCGACCCTAAGATATAGTAAAATGTAGATTTTTGAAATGACAGAGTTTTTGATTAAAACAGTTCCAAGAAAAACAGTAGCGCCACTGTTTTCAGTCAAACGAAGCCTTTAGAGGCTGAATTTCAACTTTTATTAAAAATGACAATTTTAGATCTCGACGAGATGAGAAATTTTCATGAAGAACTGTAATATCCGGGAAAAGTTTCTGTCGGTGAAGTAAGCAGTTAGAATAAATTATATATGTTTAGAGAGAATTTTTAAGGATAAATTTAAAAGTTTCACTTTTTCTCTCTCCTCTCACGCGTTTATTTCTCTCTTCTCTCGAACATACTCTCTCAACAACGAAACCGTCCATGGCCAAAATCTCACTTTGAGACTCAGACCTCCGTTTTTGACACAGCTGGTGTCAATGGAAAGCTTTCGACGAGCTGAGCATTTTGACAGGTCGCACGACTCCGAACTCTACCGGAATAAGCCGTAATCACCGGCCGAAGTTTCGAAAACAACCGAAACTTTCGATCGCAATATTTCCTTCGTCCGACCTCCGATTAAGGTGATTTCAGTCTCTATGGACTCAGTGCAGCGTGACGAAGAAAACCCACCCATTTTCATAACGCAATTATGGCCGGAGCACCGCCGTACGTGGTGGTCGGAGTCGCCGCGCCGCCACCGTCGTTTTTCTTCCTCCGGGATGCAGTGGGTGTCACAACTCCTACCATTAGATTCAGAGTTAATAGATGAGTCGATCCCGACCAGATTCAGGCATCACCGTCGCCATTTGGCCGGAAAACGGAGCTCGCCGCCGCCGTCGTGATGGTGTAGGTTGGTTCCGATGATCGGACCGTTAGATCATCGTGAGTTTGGTGTCAAAACACTCATGAGATCATGGGTAAGAAAACCCCTCAACTAATTTTAGGATTTGATGACCGGAAATGTGAGATGTGAGTCGCCGGATTTTAGCGACGTTGCCGGTCCCGATTTGTACTGTTACAGGTCGAATTGTATGAAATTGACCACACCAATGGACTCAGAAGGGTCGATTTATGGGGGGTAGGACCCAAGTCCGCCGCGGAAAAACTCTCCGGGAGCATGCGCCGCCGTACGCCGCCGCCATTTTCCGGTGAGGTGTCATTTTCAGGCTATCGACTTCCATTTGATGATCCAAGACCATATCCCGACTCGTTTTGACGTGCTGAACGCAATGGTGACCTTCGATCGATCAAATTCAATTTTGATAAAACTGGTATGGTACCGATTGCACGCGGATCGAGGTGAATCGAATGGATTCACTGAAGTTTAGAATTGAATGTCTAACACTTCAATGATGCTAGTGGATCATGCAAAGCGTTTATGATTGCTCCTAGAACGGATATCAAGGAGATACGCAGTGGAACACGACAAGCGGGTATTACCGGAACCGCTTAGCTCGGAATTGAGAACTTAACAGTAAAGGATAGAAGATCTGAGCGAGTAGAGAATTATGCTATAACTGGAAAGCAGGTAAGTACAGTAGTTTTTCTATGTCTATATCACGAACAAGCTTATTTTTCTATGTTGCACAGAAATTGTGCATATGATAAGTACCAGTAGTTTGTTTTTGTCTATGACACGAACGAACTTATTCTTTTGTGTTGCACAGAATTGTGCATATTACATGCTCAATGAATGTTAGAATAAGAATGATGTTTCTTGAATAATGTATGATGCTATGAATGATTCAAGATGTATGATGTTATGAATGTTTTAAGATGTACGGTGCTATAAATGTACTTATGGACCGTAAATAGTAGTAGAATTTTACTCTACGAAAAGTATGAGGTTAAGTCAAAATCAATCTCATGAAAAATTGATGGAAATGCGTTACAACGCAAAATAAGATTGAAATTATTGTCATACTGAGAAAAGATGACAGTAAAATGACGTATAAAGAAATCATGATAAATTGCTCAAAATGCACAAAGTCATAAGATTTAACTAAAGTTACCGTTTCAATGAGAAAATTGATAAACGGTAAGAGACTAAACGTTCTGTTTGTACCAGCCTTCGAAGGAAAGGTTATTATGAGACTATGAACGAAATGAAACCGTGACTGAGTTGGATTGGTTAGCTACCCCACTCCTCACTGGTTATGCGCGCTATGGTACAACAGGACAGGGCCCATAAGAAGTAAAAGACAGGAAAATAAAACAGGAAAACCATTCCATATAACGGTATGGTATCCGCAAACAAGAAAGAAAAGAGAGAAACACAGAACGAAAGTCATTTAGAACGTGAAAATACAATGTGAACGACTAAAAAGAGACGAAAACTGAACAAAGTACGTAATGAAAGAAGAAGAACATAAGCGATATACGTTCTAGAAGTACATAATGTTTTAGGATATATGACATGAATGCATATATGGGTATGCATTATTGTATGCTTTTACTATGGCCTACTGTTACTTGCTGAGCGAAAGCTCATTACGTTTGTTCGTGTTATAGGAAACTCGAGTAAGGCACCGGTTCCTTGAAACTTGTTGCTGGGCATGCAGAGAGGATGCAGCAGTGGAGTGTGGGCAAGTGAGTAATGGGATCTACACGCAATTGGTAAACGCTGCAAAGTGTTTTAAGTAGACCATATTTATAGATATGGTTAGGTTATGAATGTAAGTAAAGATCATAGGACTATAAGGTTATGCATAGCAATCTCTAGTCACAAGGTACGATTAATGTAACAAAATGCTAGTAGAATGCTACAGCATTTCATGTATAGTTAAAAACTAAATGCTACGGCATTTTACGAATGAGAATAGAATTAGAAAATAGTAGAGGTTAAGTAATGCTAAGTATGAACGTAGGATGATGATTAAAAGTTAGGGTCGTCACAGTAGTAAAAGACAGGAAAATAAAACAGGAAAACCATTCCATATAACGGTATGGTATCCGCAAACAAGAAAGAAAAGAGAGAAACACAAGACGAAAGTCGTTTAGAACATGAAAATACAATGTGAACGACTAATAGGAGACGAAAACTGAACAAAGTACGTAATGAAAGAAGAAGAACATAAGCGATATACGTTCTAGAAGTACATAATGTTTTAGGATATATGACATGAATGCATATATGGGTATGCATTATTGTATGCTTTTACTATGGCCTACTGTTACTTGCTGAGCGAAAGCTCATTACGTTTGTTCGTGTTGTAGGAAACTCGAGTAAGGCACCGGTTCCTTGAAACTTGTTGCTGGGCATGCAGAGAGGATGCAGCAGTGGAGTGTGGGCAAGTGAGTAATGGGATCTACACGCAATTGGTAAACGCTGCAAAGTGTTTTAAGTAGACCATATTTATAGATATGGTTAGGTTATGAATGTAAGTAAAGATCATAGGACTATAAGGTTATGCATAGCAATCTCTAGTCACAAGGTACGATTAATGTAACAAAATGCTAGTAGAATGCTACAGCATTTCATGTATAGTTAAAAACTAAATGCTACGGCATTTTACGAATGAGAATAGAATTAGAAAATAGTAGAGGTTAAGTAATGCTAAGTATGAACGTAGGATGATGATCAAAAGTTAGGGTCGTCACAAGAACAAAATTTTAAAATCCGACTCGAAGATATAATCCTTAATTTATGACTACTTAATTACACTCCTTTTCTTAATTAATAATCAATTAATTAATATAAACTTATTTTATAATTAAACTATAATTATTTATTAATTAGACCATTAATTAATTCTTAATTAATCTAAGAATTATGATTAATTAATTAATTAACTTAATCAAGTTATTATGAGTTTATTAATCACGTGACAATCACTAATTAACAAATCAATATAAGTGTATCACTAGATTATTATCTAACTTAATCATCAGTTAAGGGTGGATTGACCTCTTTAATTAGTCGACCTAATGACATTAACCTCTGACCTTATTGGTCCATGAAGGAAATGTGGGCTTATGCTTGTTGGGCTTGAAGGGCTCATAAGGGATTGTGGGTTTACTAAATTTTAAATTGTGCTTTGTCTTTCGTTGGTAATCTAGTGGGTAACCATAGGTAATCAGGCCCGTCTTAGGCCCAACTCACATCCAATTTAGCCCAAACTTTTGAGCTGCCATCTGAACCTTAAACTAAGCCCAAAATCTGGTCCTAAGCTTGAAAATACATCTCCAAGTCCAAAAGATTATTTTACCTCCCAATAATTGTCAAAAAGAGAATTTTACCCCTCTTTTGATTCCTACCCTTGCTCCTAGAGTTTTTCTCCACACTTATTATTATTTTTTTGTGTCT
This sequence comes from Morus indica, assembly GCA_029231665.1. Taxonomy (NCBI): domain Eukaryota; kingdom Viridiplantae; phylum Streptophyta; class Magnoliopsida; order Rosales; family Moraceae; genus Morus; species Morus indica. The sequence goes on from JACAGA010000020.1 coordinate 4,343,381, forward strand.
AGCTCTTAATACAGAGCCTAAGGTATTTCATAAGGTCAAGATAGTGGCTGGTCACCTAGGGTGGCAATTCGCGTCATGTGTCGTGTTCGTGTCGTGTTTTGATCGATTTTTTTTTAATTTGCAGTCAATCCGAACACGACTCGTGACACGAAATTTTTTAAAAATCACAACACGAACATGACACGACCACTTTACGAGTTGACACGACACGACCTGAAAATAACCCGTGACACGAAATTGACCCGTGAATCCGAAATTGACACGAAAATTGTATACTTTTATTTAGTTTTTTACATATTAGAATATAACTTAAAATTCATAACACACTAAATTACAATAACATCCATTGAAATTAAGCAAATAATGTATAAGATTTTGAGTATAACTATCATGATATCACAAGTTCATAATAAAATTTAAAATAGGAAATGAAAAATATGTGTATTTTTTAGTTTTTTACGAATTTCGTGTCGTGTTCAGGTTAGGCGGGTATAAACCGAAATTGACCCGTGTTTTTCGTGTCAATTTCAGGTCGACCCAATTCTGACCCGAACCTCTTTTTTCTCAACCTTAACCGGCAAAATTTGTGTCTTTTTCGAGTCGTGTCATCTTGTCGTGACCTATATTGCTGGCCCTATGGTCACCATTTTAATTTCTAGGTTCACATTTTATACTCATACTCTCAGTTTGACCATTAAAAATAAAATTAGTATTCCTGACTCATCCTAACTCCAAAGGGCTTCAAATTTGGATATTATGCTCCTAATATATCATATTGATACCCATTAAAACCGTTTTGTAAAATAAGTTTTCAATCTCCCATAGTTGGACCCTTTAGTCTCGGATTGCACTATGAACCCACTGATTCAAGGTACTAAATTCAGAAATTCATAACTAATTGTATAAACATCATTTTATCGGGTTGGAAATCTTAGGATGTCTAGTTACTATCCTCAAATTTTCAGATTCAGATTCGAAGTCTAACATTAAAAAAAAAAATAGACATATTTTTTACTAGTCACAATGAGTGTACTGATTATGATCAAAGATTAAACCTAACATATCTTGGTCTAAACAACTCCAAATCAAGTGATTCCAAAAATTAATTTATAGCTAATTTCCTATATTATCATTCCATTATCAAGATTTAGCATTCCAATGTCTCATTTCCATACCATAAACACGTTTTCTATGAGGTATCTAAAACTAGCACAACTGTAAATAGCTTAGCATGCATAGTTAGTTTCTAGGGTTTATGAGAGAATCTTTTACCTCAACCTTCCTTGCTCTTAAGTCATGTCCCCAAGCCTCTCTATATGGTGATCAAACGTCCTCGAAAGCTTTGAAATAGGAAGGATAGTTGCTGATTTTGGGAGGAGGGAAGGAGAGGATTTTCTTCAAATTTTGGTGAGGTAGAAAGTGGACACTTAGGGTTTGATCTTAAACCTTTTATAGTGGGGCTTTTGGTTAATATTTAGGACAATTCTTAGGGATTCCAGCAGCAAAATCGTTCCATATAGCTGGAACAAGAGTGTCCTTTCCAAGGATTTACTTGCCTGTATGGTACTTGTACCATCTGTCCAAAACTTACCTAGTTTGCGCACAACATATTCTTCCTCAAGTAAAGCACTTTCCACTCTTCTTATTTTTGCTTAAAGTTTGAATTATGTCAACCAAAGCCAGGCAAAAAAACTGGTCATCTCTTGCATGTGGTCCCTACAATTTATCTTTCCATTTCCTAGCCTTTGGATCACGTCATCTCCATTCCTAGCCATTGAAATTGAAGCATAGTGTGTGCACCATTGATCTTGTTTTCTCCTATTCGATCTCCACCCTTGATTCTAAGGTTCTTTGAATATTCTAAGTATCAAAACCTCATCCATAGATATCTTGAGATGTAATCTACACCCTTAATTATCTGATTTGACTTCTCATAATCTTAAGTTAAAATAAAAAGAAGGTAAGCATAGGATTTTCTTTTGATGATTAAGCTTATGCTAATCATGATTGAACTAATCATTTGGGATTCTAATTATCATTTTTTTTTTTTGTCAATTTAATCAATTAGTAACACCATCTTTCATCATGTTCAAATTTAGGATTTCATGAGATGCTTAATCTTTTAAGTTTGATAACGACTCATTGTGTCAATCGGTACTGGAAAACCGTTAAAACAGATTTAAAAATGCATCTAATATGTCATAACCATCATAGAATAACAATAATTAGCGTATGCATTTGAGAAGTACATTTTCCATTGCAACTAATTAAGTGAGGAGTTTTGAAGTAATTGGCATCAAAAGGTGCGGTAGGTCTGAGGCCTCACATGGATAATTTTAAAAGATGTGCTAGCTGTATTGTTTATCTTGTGTGCATCTGTTCTCTATGATTGATGAGTATGATGGTGAATATGTGTATATTGTGATAGATAATGATGTTTTAAAGTAAGGTAATTTCACAAATAGTCCCCAACCTCTTTAGTAAGTGACAGTTAGGTTTCTAACTTTTTTTTTTTCTTTATCATGCTATGTTTATAAAATGATTTTGTGTGAGCTATTTGTACTCTCTGAAGTTTAGCTTACCATTTTGTTCATGTTGTAGGTAAAAAAAAAAAAAAAAAAAAAAAAAAAAAAAAAAAAAAAAAAAAAAAAAAAAAAAAAAAAAAACATGTAACTCATTGATGGGCTTCACAACGAAGAGCGTGTACGGTGGAGAAATTAGGCATTGAATACCACTGTGCAGCAAACTCCGCAAACGATTAAGATGGTGTTGAGTAATGGTTTAAGTAATAAATTTTCTACGCTACGTGCATGAGGTTTTTTTAGAGCACGCCGGCCCCGTTTATTTTACCAATTCGAGTTTTCAATTTTAATTTTGCTACAGTTAAAAACTCTCATAAAAAGTCATATCTAACTTTTTCTGCTACAGTGAAAAGTTCTCACATAAAATTATATCTTAACTCGAATTGAAAACTCAAATCCGCGAATTGAATGTGACCTAAATGTTTCATTTAAAACAAATTGATTGTACTTCTTACAAATTCCACGACCTCAGGGCTGGGTGGATAAGGGAAACGACGCTAGGGCTGGGTTGCTCGAGGAAATGTCGTTAGGGGCTTGCCAGTGGTGAGGAATGGGAGGATGATCTAGGGTTATTTTGGCTCAAAATGAGGGAGAATGAAGGGTTAAGATTTTGTATCTTTAGACAAGGGTTGATATTACATGGAGTATTTTTATCATTTCATATGTAAACCTAACATAATTAAATTTAGGGATTGTTGATGTAATTTGTTATGCTCAAAATGAGTGTCTCTATTATTTTGACAAAACACAAACGGCGTAAATCTAAAAGGTCAAAAATTTTAATGGAGAAAATCTCATTCCATAATTTTTTTTATTAATGATCATGGAGTGTTGTTATGAATTTTCTATTTAAAAAGTGGTGTCTAATAATAAATTCACACATAACTTTATTCTAAGGTGTAATGTTCAATTCTCTATCGTAGACTAAAAATAAAAGAAAAAAAAATAGTGTAATTTCTCCTCAATTGTGTTAAGAGGCACGTGCCCTATTATCTACAGGCAGCATTCACATAAAGCCCGCGGCATCTCTCTTTCCGTTCTCGACCGTACAGTAAGTAGTATTTTCGTGCTTTTTTTTTTTTTTATGTCGGCCAAAAGTCAAATTACTAAAGTCAAAAGCTTTGTTTTTTTCTATTTTATTGTTGTTTTGTCAGTCAATGCCACAATGCCCATAACCGTGTTGCGGGTCACAAACAAATAAATACGGGAAAAAGAATAAAATAGATCAAGATTTAAATTAAAATTAATAAATTAATAAATATATTAAATATTATTTTTATTTATAATTTATTTAGTTATAATTATAATTTAATAATATTATTTATAATTTATTTAATTATAAATCATAACTTTATAAATTTATTTATAATTTCTGATTATAAATTATAATTTAATAAATTATAATATATTAATTTTTATAATTAAAAATTAACGTATATATTTTTTAAAACTTTTTATATTAACCTGTTTCTTACTGTTTCCTAATAAATATTAATTGAAAGTCTCCAACGAAGTGGCGGCCATTTCCTACAACACAGATATACAACCAAACAAAATTAAAAGAAAGCCAGGTTCTCGATTAGCAAAAAAAGAAAGCCATTTTCTCATTCCTTATTGGCGGCTCATTTTCTCTCTCATCTCCCTCTCTTTCTCTATCTAACTTTGGTCGTTATGGCTACTACACAATAATAGTCGTATTTAAAATTAATCTCATTTTTATTTTTCATATTTTTTGACAAATAAAAAATAAAAATATTTTTAAAACAATATTTAGTGTAATAAAAATAAAAAAACATAAATAAAAATAATTTTTGATTTAATGTAAAATGAGAGAGGAAATAAAAATAACTTTTAATCGTTTTTTATTTTTTATTTTATTTTCTCAAGAGAGAGAGAAAGAAAGACATTAATGAATTTTTATACTAAAAATAATCTCTTGATAAACTATCAAATATATTTTTAAAAATAATTTTTATCTAAATTGAAAATATAATATTAATGAATTTTTTTACACTGAAAATAATCTTTTGATAAAACTACTAAATATATTTTTAAAAATAATTTTTTTGAGATTAAAAATATTTTTATTTTTATTTTTATATAAAAAATAAAATTATTTTAAAATGAGTTATAAACGCGCCCAATATTTCTATTCTCGTACCCCTTCGTGCCTTGATTTGGCTGCCACTTTTTGGTCATTTAGAAACCAACCCAAAACTAACCCAAAACGATCTTTCTTGCGTTTGATTTCTCTCTCTCTCTCTCTCTCTCTCTCTCTCTCTCTCTCATGCTGATTAGTTCAATCAATATCGCTGTCTCATTTTTCCGAATATTCTTCTTCTTCTTCTTCTTCTTCTTCTAATTAACGTCTATTTTCTCTTCTTCCAATTCTTGTCTCTCTGATTCTCTGTTGATTTTGAATTGATTAAGGAATGGGATTTGTAATATTCTCGAGGAATAAGATTAATAATATTTTTGGTGTTTTTGTTTTTGGACTTCTGGGTTTGAGTATCTGTTTGAGTGGATTTGGATGCAGCGCTCAACTTCTGCCTGAAGATGAAGGTACGTTTGAATTCTATAATTGATTAGTACGTCGTTTCTAACTTTGTCCGAGTGGAACTTATTGTTATGTTTGGTTGCTGAGAAAGTGTAGGAAAGCGAAAGGAAATATTTGATACTGCTGTTGGTTAATAGGCAGTTGTGTTGTTTTGTGTTCTCTGTTTTATTCTTGTTAGTCAACCTTTTCCATTGTTTTCTTGCCTATGGTTTTAACTCCATTTTTTTTTCATTATTTTGCTTTCTTATATTTTAAACAAATTGTTTGCTTTTCTTTTTTAGCAAATTATTTTCATTTATGAAATATCTTCTTCAACATGCATATATCTTCTCATGTAGTAAAGTACTCATGTCAAACCTTTTTAGTGGTTATTTATACATACATACATACATATATATATATATATATATATAAACATTTTTCCAGTTATGTTTTGTTCTTGAGATAACAATTTTGCCCTGCATTCCCTTTAATATGTAAAGAGGGTTAAACTTGGTAACATAGGAGATAATGGTTCTATGGTACTGGATATAGCTGTTAAAATTTTCCATAAATATATGTATATGTATAAGGAGATTTTAAGTAGTGTTTGAAAAAATGATCTATAGATATATATATATATATATATTTATCTTAAACTGTATCTGGTCTATTATTTTATTTTGTATAATACATATGTGTGTGTCTCAAAATTAAAGTATGTTGTCGTTTAGACTTTTCTTTCTCATATTCTGGTCCTAACTTTTCTGAAAGTTGCAAATGCGTGAAGGAATTGGATTACTTGCAACTTTCCCAAATGGAAGATTATGAATGTTTCAATTATGAGAGTAATATATATATATATATATATATTGTAATTTTAGCATAGAGTTCAATTATAATGATCAGTTTGTTGGCTGGAATATAGGGATTGGATTATTATTTCCTAAAGTTGCAAATAATTGAAAGTGGTTTTCCCTTTTCTCTTTTCGTTTATTTAATTTTGCGTCTCATTTTCCTTCTTTAGAATCAGATTACTATTAAAAAAAAAAAATACATCAACTACTAAGAGACAACTGTAAAGATGGTAGATTGTGAATGTTCAATTATGTGTTTGTGGACTGGAATAGTGTTGACTTGAAGGAAACTTAAAAACAAAATGAATACGGGTGATCTAAGATATATATATATATATATATATATATATATATATATATTGGGGCATCCACAGATTTGGTCATCTTATCTATAAATGGTCAGACGGTTGACCAAAGAGAAGTAATAATATACAATTATTCGATTATTTATTTATTTATTTTTGACCGTCTTATTTTTAATACGCAAACGAATGAAGACTCGTCTGAATTATATTTTGGTCTAAACCCAATTTAATAAAAGACTAATAATTGTGTATCCTTATTCAATAATGAAAGATAAAAGAATATTTATAACTTTTATCAATACAAAATTATGACACTTTTTTTTTTTTTTTTTCAAGTTGGTCCACCGATAATAGGAGTCAAATTATTGAGTGGATAAAGTGCAAATATGTCAAAAATAATTAAGATCAAGGTGAAACTTAATTAGAAAATAGAGGGAGGGAAATTAGGAGATAAGGAAATAACAGAGATAAAGAAAGTTTTTTTTTTTTTTTTTTTTATTTTATGGACTGAATGCAGCTATGTATTTTGTTGTACATTTTGATTGCTTTGGCTATTTCTGATCTTTATTATTTGTTTTGGTATTCTTACTGTGGATGAATATATGTGTATTTGGCAGTGCAAACTCTTGAAACAATATCCAGAAAACTAGAACTTGACAGTAGTTTCTGGAACATCAGCCAAAGTTCTTGTCAGAACAGTGTGGGTTTTAATACGACAATAGTCCCCGAAGACATTCTAAGCAATGTCACATGCGATTGTTCTTCAGTAATTAATGGTACTAATATTTGCCATATCAAGACCATGTAAGGATTTTCTTTTCTGGATCTTACTTTCTTATTATTAAAATAAATGCTAGTTTCTTAATTTTTTTTTTTAAATAAATGACTGAAGTTTTGAATTAGGAAAATGACCCTTTCTAGAAATTGTTAATCATTGATTTGACTGACTAGTGGTTTCTCACTCATTAATCTAGTAATTTGTCACTGATTAATTTAATGATTTGTGGCTGATAAACCTATATCAGATAGTAACTAACTTTTATCAGTCGATAATTTATTAACAGTCTGTTTAGTTTGCTGATTCAGATTTTTAATTCTAGATGAGATAACATTATGTGAGGTTTTTAAAAAGTTAAATGTGACTGTTTTTTAAAATTTTTTATTGTAGTAAAACTCGAATTCTAAATTTAAATTGATAAAATTAACGGGTCTAAGAATGTGATGAATGCATACTCCATTACAGACTTTTTTTTTTTTTTAAGATGCTATTTTATTTTTTTGACATGTGGTATCTCACTTTTTTAAAACTAACCAACTTAATAAAAAGTCACTTCTTTTGATCATAATTACAAGAGTGTCGTAGTTGCAAATATTTATGCTTACTTTTTTAAAGATTGAAATCCTTTTTTTTCACCTATTATTTACAACGTTACAATTCAATTTTATGTAAATATTTAAAACTCCAACGCAGAGCAATATTAAATTACAAACAAGTATTTTTTTTTACTAATATATATATATATATAACGTAAAATTAATTTTATATATAACGTTAAAGTAAAAAAAACAAAAATGTATATGATATTTAAATATAACATAATAAAAAATTTATGTAATAGTGACTACCGTTTTTTGATTACGTTACGCTGTGTTAAATATATACATATATTGATATATTTAACTTATAAACTACGAACATAATACGTAAATTAATTTCAATGTATATATATATTATTATACATATAAATATACCATTTTTTTTTTTTTGAAAAACGTATAAATATACCTTTTGTTTAAAAAAATAGCTCCTAAAAATTTTCTTCTTTTATTTTTTAACTAGAATATTTAATGTTATTTTTTGTTTAATGTTATTGTTAGTCGTTTTTCATTTTTTGTTTCCGTTTTCACTCTCTCAAGTAGAGAGGAAGACATTAATAGATTTTTTTTATGCTGAAAATAATCTCTTAATAAAACGATTAAACGCATTTTTAAAAATGATTTCTATCTGAGATTGAAAACTTTTTCATTTTCATTTTCATACAAAAAATAAAATTATTTTAAAACGAATTTCAAACGCACCCATTATACTCGAGCCTCGAAGTGTCAAGCCTGTAAAATCACGCAAAACTACCGCTTCTCTGTAAAATTGAGTTTTCACAAATGAGAATAATTGTCCTGTTCTTTCTTAAGTTAATTTTATTACACACGTATTAAAACAATGATACGTATATGACAGTCAGTTGAAGGGTCTCAACTTAACGGGAATTATACCTGAAGAATTTGGAAATCTTACTCATCTGGAAGAACTGTAAGTCCTATATATATATACATATATATATATATATATATGTATATAATTAAATTAAGTAACATGAGTAAAAATCACCTTCAGAGGAAGACTAAAAGTTTAGCTTTGACTAAACAGTGATCTCACTCGGAACTACCTCAATGGATCAATCCCTCCAAGCCTTTCTCGTGCCCCTCTGAAAATTCTGTAAGCTTACCTACCTTATTATCATTAATGCATTTTGGATCTCTTAAGGAAATTACATAATTAATGTTCAATACAAAATTAGTACACTAAATAGTAAATACATGTTGGGTTCATCTTTTGCAATGCATATACATTGCAGGTCTCTTCTTGGAAACCGACTTGGTGGCTCCGTTCCTGCTGAGATTGGTGACATTAGTACGCTTCAATCTTTGTAAGTCTGCCAGTACTAGTGTTTTTCTTTTATCGAGTCGAAGCGAGGATTTTGAATTTACCGTTAGAATATGTCTGTAACCGCCGCAAAACACTCTTTTAGTTGAATGACTCTAAATTGTGGTGCATAATTTTCCAGGGTGTTGGAAGATAATCTGCTTGATGGACCTCTCCCTCAAAGGCTTGGGAGTTTGAGTAATTTGGAAAGACTGTAAGATTTCTATCCTCTGTAATTGTCGTTCAAATTTAACCAATTATAGATCTATTTCAAAAGAAAAATGATAAGCATAAGCTCACTCAATAATTAAAAGGGCATAATGACAATGATCCTTTGTGTCTAAATTTTTTCAGTGGAATAAATTTTTTTCATAAATGTTCCACTGAAAAAAAATTTTGGGCCCGTGCTTAATATTACAAATTTTTTCATGAAAAATAGTATGAAATAGGCCAATATAAAAAGCTTAGGAAAGTATATAGGTCAATTTTTAGTTATAGAAATTAATAGATCATAACCAGATAAGTTATGGACAAACTTGTCAAGTTATAGTTCATAGCCAAACTAGTTATGGACAATTATGGACAATAACTTATCAAGTTATGGCAAGTTATGGACGAAACTAGTAATTTGGCCTATTTATTAACTTATATAAACTATTGGCATATTAATTTTAATTCATCTCAAGTCTTGTTATATTTTCTTCTTTCTCCCTTTTTTCATATGATTGTAGTGGTTAATCTAATATTTATCTATCAATAGGTTTATTGTCTTAGCCACAAGATATTAATTTAACAGTTGAAATAAATTAAATAATTAACTAAAAAATTAATGACAATTAATAAATTGGAGTCTTATCATTACACGTTATTAAATTTCTATATTTGAATATGTATATATGTCATGCGCATATTTGTTCCTATGGAGTATTCAAATTCATTTCTTAGTCTCTGCAAACTCTGCTAGTGTCATTTTTTTTTTCTTTTTTATAAGAAATGGCACAAACTACAATCTTATATCTTTCTGTCGACCATTGAGCATAATCAATACTTTCTATCTGAAGAATTGTGTAGATGATCAAAATTAATATTTCCATTTTAGCGTCCTGCTGGTGCACTAATAGTGGTTTATTATCAATGAAGAAACTGAGATCAATTTGCACTAGAAATGTGTGTGTGTGTGTGTGTGTGTGTGTGTGTGTGTGTTGCTTTAAACAATTCTTGTCTAACATCTTTTCCATTGCACAGACTTTTATCCGCGAACAATTTTACAGGGACAATACCAGAAACATTTGGAAATTTAAAGAACTTAACCGATTTGTAAGTGGTGCAATTTTTTATTGTCTCTATTTCTTTTTTTTTTCTTTTTCTTTTTTGGGTTTAGAGATTTATCATCCTTATTTTACTCTTTTACTACCTGCAGTAGGATAGATGGTAGCAGAATATCAGGAAGGATACCTAGTTTCATTGGGAACTGGACCAATCTTGGAAGGCTGTGAGTACTGCACTTTTACTTTTTGGACTCATTCACTTCGTGGATTTGAGTTTTTAATTCGAGTTGAGATGTAATATTTTTTAAGAGCTTTTTATTATAGTAGAAAAAGTTAGATGTTACATTTTCTAAGAGTTTTTTACTGTAGAAACTTAAAACTAAAAACTCGAATCGGTGAAATAAACGAGACATTTATCTTCTTTCTTTTATATCTCCAAAAAGTGTTTGCAAAAATTGCTTGATTTAATCTCATATGTACCCTTAAACTTTAGAGTCATCTTAATTTTAACTTTAAATTTTAAAACTCTCACTTCATTTATTAAAATAAGAATTAGTCCAACTTATCTTTTTTTTTGTTAGAATTATTGTTAAAAGCAAACGCAAAATAAGGAGAGTTAAGTGTGATTATATATTTTTTATTATTCATCTTATCTCATTTTTTCCCGCCAGTTTTTAACATAAAACTATAATATAGGAGATTAAATGAGACTAATTTAAAATTTCATAGGCAAAGCAGGAGTTTTTATAATTAGGAAAAGTGGAAATAAGGTTTAAGGGATATCAGTGATAATAATCTTTTTCTACTTTTATGATGTGAAAGTACAAATTTGTTGCAGGGATATGCAAGGCACATCCATGGAGGGCCCTATTCCTTCTACCATATCACTTTTGAGAAACTTAACTGAATTGTGAGAGCCTGTTTTTCTATCAAAAAATCATATTTACTTGTAGTTTAGTTAATAAGTTAGATGAAAAAAGTTTTAATAGTGTAACCGTTGTATTATCGGCTTCGTTACCAGGAGGATTTCGGATTTGAGCGGATCAAGCTCAACTTTCCCGGATTTGCAGGACTTGAATCTTTTGAAAATATTGTGAGTTCAATGTAACTTAATTATGTGCTGCAACTTACTATCTCCATGGTTCTCTAGGACTTACTGAGTTCATGTTTTGTGATTCAGGATATTGAGGAATTGCTTAATTAGTGATGAAATTCCGTCCTACATTGGAGATTTGACAAGCTTGAAAACATTGTGAGTGCCTAAAACTTTTAAGTAGGGATAGGGTATAAACGGTTAATTTTTATAAATTTAATTCGCGTTTAATTAAAGATACTTATTGGTTTTCCTTTTGTGTATTCTAAAACTTATAAAGAAGCTCATTTCTTTGAAAAACAGAATAAATTAGCGTTGCCTTCTAGGAGGGTGTGATTGTTAAATATTAACTGCATTTGATATCAGTGTTCTTTATTTACAATTGACTACATTTTAGAGTATGAAAAGTGAAAGGAAAAAAATGTTTTTAAAACAAGATGGAGCTATTTCTATGTATAATTAATTTGATTGTGCTGTATTCTGTAATTCATGGTGACAAACTGCTAATGTATGCCTGAATTGGACATTGGTTTTAGAGACCTGAGTTTCAACAAAATTACCGGTCAAATTCCGCAGACAATGCAGAGTATCACTAAAAATCTAGACTTCGTGTAAGTTGATTACTATTAGAGCATTGGTTTAACTATTTCAAGTGACCAAGATGTATTATTTTGTTTTGAGAAAAGAGCTTACTATTGTTCTATGAATGTAGGTTTTTCACCAACAACTCGCTGACCGGAGAAGTACCAGATTGGATCATGAATACACAAAATAAATTGTTAGTATATTGAGCTAGCTACTTATTCCTATGATCTTTGTTTCATTTAGCTCTCAAGCTATCTATACACTGCATTTTCACAATCTCCTATAATGTTTTTTCTGCACTCGAGAGGTTAAATTTAACGGCGGAACTATGATTTGTATCCCAAAATTTTGGAATGTGCATGCATCCAATTTTTCTACCATGGATGATGAAAAGACACAATCTAAACCGTTGAAAAAAAAAGCTGCTGTCAGCTGCTATCTGATAAAAGCAGAAAAGGTTATAATGGATGACATCAAATATTTTTAAGCCTCATTCAATGGATGAGATTTGGGCGTTACATCACAAAAAAAATAGGATGAACTGTAGCCTTACCTAAAATTTTATGTCTTGTTTACCTTTCTGCGGCCTATCAAATTCCATGACTTTCATTTGCAGTGATTTGTCTTACAACAATTTCACAAAGTCATCTCAACTTAGTTGCTCGAGTTTGTCTGTGTAAGTTTTCATCAATATATCTCTCTCCTGATATAAAATAGTGCAACCAATTGTGTTCTTCGAATATAATATATACTTCAGCTAGCTTTTCTGATAAAAGGATCTATGTGTAATTGTTGCATTAGCAATTTATTAACATATTAATTTTTGAACAGGAATCTAGTTTCTAGTTACTCATCTTCAGAGGGCCAGTCGTAAGTTCTTTCCTCATTATGACTTTCAACTATGATTCATTTTACCACACTATATCATATGACTCATGAATGACTAAGAATTTATTTCAATAACTAGATGGTGCTTGAAGAAGGATCTCCCTTGCTCCGGAAAACCACAACGTAAGGACGAATTTTAACCATCTTGTTCATTCATGAACTTGGATAAGTAACAAGTTAGGATTCAGGTGGATGTCATACTGAGTTTAATGTGTGTTGTACCTGTAGATCATTCTTTGTTTATCAATTGTGGAGGGACGAAATTGGAACATGACGGCAATGAATACGAGGAGGACCTAACCGAAGGGGGCGCTGCGCACTTCGTTTCTTCAGCAGAAAAATGGGCATATAGTAGTACAGGGGTTTACATGGGAAACTCTGATGCACCATACAGAGCAACTTTTGCAAATGAGACTAAACCGCAGTTTTATCAATCGGCCCGCCTTTCCCCTCTATCACTCAAGTATTATGGCCTTTGCTTGCGTGAGGGCAGTTACAAAGTGCAGCTTCACTTTGCTGAAATCATGTATTCTGATGACCAGACATTTACTAGTCTTGGCAGGCGCATATTCGATGTCTCAATTCAAGTGAGTGAAAGTAGATCTACATAAGGGTATTTAGCACGCATGTCCCCCTCAACTTTTTTCCGATTGGCAAGTTACGCCGTAAAATTTACATTTTCGCAAGTTATCCCTTAATTTAACAAAGTAATGTGGATTGTCCCGAGATTGATAACAGCTATTAAACCTTAGATGGAAACTCAACTGTACACATTACGTGAGCTCATTTGGAGGAAAAGACTTCGGATGACCATCAAAGCACATCACGTTATGTGCATGAGGAATTTTCTTCTAAATTTTAACACCATTGATCTAGGGACATGCTGCAACATTTTATTAAATGAAGAGGGAGTATTTTCCCACAATTAGAAGTCTAGGGACAACTTGCCAATTGGTCAAAGTTGAGGAGGTGAAAGTGCCAAATACCCTTACTAGCATTATGCTATATCTTGTTTCTTACTTGTATGGCTCTTTAGCAGATATAGTTTTGCTTCAAATCAAAAAGAAAAAAGGGGATAAAATGTCATATTTTGGTTAAAACTACTAAAGTTTCTGATGGACTTGTGAATAGGGGAACTTAGTCTTGGAGGACTTCAACATCATGGAGGAAGCTGGAGGGGTTGGAGTAGGCTTAACAAAGACATTTGATAACGTGTTTGTTAACGGTAGCACTCTAGAGATCCACTTGTACTGGGCGGGGAAAGGAACTACCGCTATTCCTGACAGAGGTGTTTATGGACCTCTTATATCTGCCATTACTGTGACACCAAGTAAGTTTGATGATATTTAGTATTTACTTAATATGATCTCCATCTTTGCTTGAAATCTTAGGGTAACAAAATATCTTCTCTTTCTTTACAGACTTCAATGTCGATACTGGCGGGTTGTCTGTTGGAGCAATTGTTGGCATTGTAGTTGGATCGTTTGTTGGTGTCCTATTTATTTTGGTGGCACTATGGAAGATGGGTTTCTTGGGGGGAAAGGGCATTGAAGATCCAGGTGAGAATCAATGACACCCAAAATTTCTTTCAAATAGGAACCTCACTTGGCAAAGAGGTTGGATATCAGTGCTTTGTGTGGTCATTGGGGTGCATTTGCATGATATTGATTAATTTATTTGTTAATTTGCCTATGTTTAATATACTGTTTCAAAATTCTTAGTTAATTAACATTTCCAATATATATATATGAAAACATTGCCGAGGAGAAAAAATGATTAGTCCTTGCTGGACAACATATTAAGGATTTAATTTTAAAATGGAGAGTTCAATGGCTTTGGAAAAATATTGTTGCAGTCCATACGCGATTGTATCTGCAGGTAGTTTCTGTTGAGATTTAAACCGTAAAAGCATGCTTATGAGTTATGAATGACCAAGTCTAGATAATCTACATCAAATTCTTTTTGGTTTCTTAATACTGATTTAGCACTTGAGAGTAAATGGGCTAGTTTTTCTTGACAGCACTTCATTTAAGGCAAACATGTATTGTAGAATAACTAATTTGGTTTGCCACTTTGACTATGTACCTAATATATGTTTATTTTTACAGAACTACGTGGATTGGAGTTGCAAACAGGTTACTTTTCACTAAGACACATCAAAGCTGCTACCGGTAACTTTGACTCTGCAAATAAGATAGGTGAAGGAGGTTTTGGGCCAGTTTACAAGGTAAGTACAATATATTTGTTAAATTTTGGCCCATGTCTATAAGTACATGTTAAGATAATCTGAAGAAAAACAATTGTCTAAAATATTTGATGTTGGATTTGCTTGCATTCTTTTAGGGGGTACTATCAGATGGTCGTGTGATTGCTGTTAAGCAGTTGTCATCCAAATCGAAGCAAGGGAACCGTGAATTTATAACCGAGATAGGCATGATATCTGCATTACAACACCCGAATCTTGTGAAGCTTTATGGTTGCTGCATTGAAGGCAATCAATTGATGCTCATATATGAATACTTGGAAAACAATTGTCTCGCTCGCGCACTTTTTGGTAAATGATTGCCTCGCGCATCTACAGCACTTTAATCAATTTTAAGGACAAGATTTCACATTGTTCTAACCGTTTTGACATTGATAGGTTCCAAGGAACAGCAGCTACACTTGGACTGGCGAACAAGACAGAAGATATGTTTGGGGATCGCAAGGGGGTTAGCTTATCTTCATGAGGAGTCAAGGTTGAAAATAGTTCATCGCGATATAAAGGCAACAAATGTGCTGCTTGATAGGGATCTAAATGCTAAGATATCTGACTTTGGTTTGGCAAAACTTGATGAAGAAGAGAACACCCATATCAGCACCCGCATAGCCGGAACAGTGTAAGATGATTCTCTCTGCTTTGGAAGTTAATATATCATATAATGTATATATTGCAATTTTTATGTCCACTAAAGTATGACCTATTTTTTCACTTTCATCCTTAAAACTTTCTTACTTTTTCTTTTTCTTTTTCTTTTTTTTTTTTTGGTCTGGAAATTGGCTCTTTAAACTTAAACTGTTGTTTCCAAAGATTTTGGTCAACATCTGAGGATTAGTATGAAGTAGTGATACTTTCACAAAGCAACATAATCCATGAAGCATTGAACTTTCAAGGAAAAAAGTTTTAAGGAACA
Source organism: Morus indica (assembly GCA_029231665.1). Lineage (NCBI taxonomy): Eukaryota > Viridiplantae > Streptophyta > Magnoliopsida > Rosales > Moraceae > Morus > Morus indica. The sequence continues at coordinate 4,359,369 of JACAGA010000020.1, forward strand.
GAACTTCTAAACTGGTATGAAATGATGGATTAAACCAAAAAACTATTTATAGAAGAGATATCCAGCGTGACATTGCTTTCTTATTTCATTTAATAAAGTTTCAGTATCTTTTTTAAAAAAAAAAAATTAAAAAAAATCATATTGTTGACTCATCACAGCTAAGACATGTAACAATATCAAATTAGATTACCGAACAAATCGTTTGAGATGCTTCCCTCAGTTAAGGCATTATGCTAACTAATGTGAACCAATCTGTTTTGCATACAGAGGTTATATGGCTCCTGAGTATGCAATGAGGGGTTACTTGACTGACAAGGCAGATGTTTACAGCTTTGGAGTGGTGGCTTTAGAAATAGTCAGTGGGAAGAGCAACACAAATTACAGGCCAAAGGAGGAGTTTGTTTATCTTCTTGATTGGGTAAGTCTTGAATTGCATCATGTGGGCTGTGAAAGATCTTTTTGCTAGTATCTTGCTCTTATGCTTTTCTAATAAGGTTTGAAACTCACAGGGAAATTAATGTTTGGTAGAGGGATTTTTTCCCTAATTTGAATCATGATTCGTGGTTCACTACAATATTTTCTCTCACAAAAAATATATATAAATCAAAAATAGTTCAAATCATATAGTTTGAATTCTCCAACTAAAGTCCTCTTTTTGTTACATTAGTTGTTCAACAATTAGTGGCATTGCTTCCTAGAAGCTGCTTGTGGTTTTCAAGCTGCTTCTGAGAATATTTGGATAACTTTTCCAAAGTGTTTATAGTCAAAGTCAAAAACCGCGGCTTCCCAAGAAACTCTTCTAAGAATGCTTTGAAACTCGTATCAAAGTTTATAAAATTTTGTCATGTCTATTATGGCTTTTACTTCTCTTTTTTTACTGCATAAAAGCATAAGCAAAACCAACCGTCATCAACTTTCTACTTGAAACAATGACTAAACTTTTCCTTTGTTTCCTACATACAACTGTAGGCCTACGTCCAACAAGAACAAGGAAATCTCTTGGAACTTGTGGATCCTAGCCTCGGCTCAAAGTACTCGAAGGAGGAGGCTATGAGAATGCTTAACATAGCGCTCTTATGCACCAACCCATCTCCCACTCTTAGACCAACCATGTCTTCTGTGGTGAGCATGCTGGAGGGAAAGATCCCCGTCCAAGCCCCGTTGGTGAAGCGCAGCTCGTCGGAGCAGGATCCGCGGTTCAAAGCCTTTGAGAAGCTAACAAATGACAGCCAAACAGACATCTCTTCATACTCACACGACAGCCACCAACCAGGCACGTCTATAGATGGGCCATGGATTGATTCCTCTGTTTCTCTCCAGAGTAAGGATGATAACCCGACCAACACCACGTCAAGTAGGTGTTAAGGATCTTTATGATGTCGATTTGTAAACATGGAAAGACTAGCAAAGGAACAAGATTTTGTTTTCTATAATTTTTTTTTGTTTGATTTGTTTGCCAGTCTTGTTTACATTAATATTCTTTTGTAAAGCCGTTGTATATTATTATCCCCATTTGTGTAGGCGTATGAATATTTGCATTTAAGCACATGTGAAAGAGATTTGGTGAAAAAATCTTGAGAAGCTTTGAAAAGCTATGACCGTGTTTGGATCCATTTTCGTTTTTCACGTTTTTTTCAAAAAATGATAACGTTTCTAAAACAATGTTTGGTGCAACAAAGACAAAAAACGGAAATAAAAATGATTTTTTAATTTAGTGTGAAATGAGAGAGAAATGAAAATTATTTATTTTCTATTAACATAGTAGGAAAAGAAACTATAACTGCAAAAAATAAAAAAAAATAAAAAAAAAAATAATAATAATAATAAATAAAATAAATAAATAAATAAATAAGCCAGCTGAAACAACTACTTATTTAAAATTCTAAAAAAATTTCTTGAAAGATAGAATTAAAAATATATATATATGTATTTACGTGCAAGGTTTTCTTCTAGATTATAGTTTATTCATCACAAAATGGGAGTAATTCAATTTGCCACACCTGGGTTTGCGTGCCACATAGAATCAGAAATATTACTACTGTAAATAAGCCATAGAACAAGGGCAATTTGGTCCAAGATTGCGACCAAGCAATAGAGTGTTGAATTGTGTGTCGATTCTCTTGCTGGCTCGCTGCAACTTATCTTGATCTGATCAACCCTCACCTCCAAACGTTGATGAAGTTAACCAATCACAGCCGTAGGATTAGATTGCAGAAAGCTTTTTCCATCGGTTTATGCACCATCAATCTACCGGTTGTGTCACTTCCTCATCTCACTACCTATAAATACTCCATTTTACACTTAAAAAAATGTGTCAGTCCAATTCTAGTTCCAAGTTCCTCACTTACATCTATTACATATTTTGTCACTTCCCAAAAAAAAAAAAAAAGTTGTTGAAACTTAAAGCCAAAATTCTCTATAATGGATGAGTCAAAAATCCATGAAAATGGTCACATTGGCAATGTTGAACTTGAGTTTCAACAAACTAGTGAGGAAATACTTCTTGGGTTTGATCCAACTTCATGCGAAAAATCTCGAAATTTATTTTATGTGCTCAAATGTTCTATGATCAAGTTGCTTCTAGGGGGAGCTGACAAAGTGATCAAGGACCAAAGAGCACTGAAAACCAAACTTCCTGATCTTGCAAAGGGCCTCGAATTACATGATTTGCGAACCTCTTTGCCGGAAAAGGAAAGGGTATACGAAAAATCCGGTAATTGTACTTTTCTTAACTCGAGCGCGGATTATGAACATCCCTTACAAGTTGAAAACTTTCCCACAAGGGATCACAATGATCTTTCCCTTATAAACTTTCTTGCTTTTGTTATGTCACTAGTGGTGAAAGTCATGGGATTTCAATTCAGTCTGCTGATTAGCTTTCTCACATTTCCAATTTGGTCATCTTATGTTCTCTTCATGTTCTTGTTATTTCCACTTCAAACTTTAGACCAAGTTAGAGGGTATTTCATGAAAAAGGTGTTGGGAATGTGGGGTGGGACATGCATGTTTTTTACTTCTTCCATGTCTAAGCGCGTAAATGCGCAGAAATCAAAAGCTTTGAGGATTGGATGGGCCTTGTTCTCTTCGATCTACGTCTGTTTCGTGCTTCTTGGATTGCTTGCATTTGGATTTTTCCTTGGGGGGTTTGTAATGAAACACCTGGTTGAAAAGCCTATTGAAACAAGGAAGAACCTTAATTTTGACTATAGCAAAGCAAGTCCCGTCGCCTTCGTGCCTCTCAAGGACAATGTAGGACATGAGACGCGCAGCAGCGCTCGTGGTATTCCTTATAACCACAAATTGCAGCTTACTGTTTCACTGACTGTGCCTGATTCCGAATACAATCAGAAACTCGGTGTCTTCCAGGTAGTTTCTTTGAATTTCAATCGTTTTTTTTCATTGATTTACCTGCTTGTCTTCCTTTCTAGTTGGAATATGTCGTGCTTGAAGCAACATGCATAAGGCAATAGCTATTCTTTGTTTTCTGGTCATCTACAGTTGATGAATTTAGATGCGAAAAATTTTACTCCCCTTGCAGCTTTTTACACTTGCATGATGCACTATTAATTGTCTGTGCAGCCTCAAAGTTATTTCACTAGTTATCAAAATAAAGTGAGCTATCTATGTTTTGTAATTTATCGATTTCAAGGCTTTTTTCTTTTACTATTTGATCAAGTGTGACAGTATTCATTGTTTGTGCCTGAAGGTGAGAGTGGACTTCTTGGCTGCAAATGGCAATGTCATAGCAAGTGCAGGCCATCCATGCATGTTGCGCTACAAAAGCCATCCAATTCGCATCGTCGAAACGGTTCTCAAGAGTGCTCTTCTTATTGCTGGTTTCCAATCAGAATCCCAATTGCTGAACATAAAAATGACCGAGTTCACTGAAGGAATCGAACCGACAGCATGCTTGAGGATCATACTAGAACAAAGAGCAGAGTACCTTCCTGGTGAAGGCATCCCTCAAATTTATGCAGCCTCACTATTGCTTGAATCTGAGCTTCCAAAGCTCAAAAGGCTTGTTTGGTATTGGAGGAGGACAATATTGGTGTGGATAAGTATTATGTCATTTTTGATAGAGTTAGTGTTCATCTTAGCCTTCTTCAGGCCTGTAATAGTCCCAAGGCCAAGAAGTGGTTATGGTAAAAAGTTAAATCATGACGGATTTTAGCATAAGAGACCTACGAATAACTTGTGTTTTTCAGCAGGAAAAAAAAAAAAAAAAAAAAAAAAGAAACAACTTGAGTTGATTTGTCAGCATATTTCTCTACTAATTAGTATGTCAGTACTCTTTAACTTTGTGTACCACTTGTGCATTTTTAAATAAGCATGATATGATTATATTGTTGCAAAAAAGAAATGTATGGTAACCATGCATGTTGATTTTGTTGCAAAAAGACAATGATAATTCAAACTACTTGGGGCTTAAATGTGCATTTTTGGTGTATACTTTGAATAATTTCAGTGTCCATAGTTACCATGTCTATCAATTCTTGGTTGGGGCGTAAAGAAGGGGGGAAAAAAAAGAAAATTAAGTAAATGACCCTTTTCTTAATCAACTTTTTAAATAAATGACAAAACTTTTTATTTAAAAAAAAATGACTGAACTTTTTTATCTTAAGAAAATGACCATTTTCTACAGTAGTCAATAAGTGATTAATTAATTTATTATTAATTTACCAATAATTTATCGTTAATAAATCTATAATTTATTGCTTAAAATTGAATAATTATTAACTTATGTTGATTGATAATGAAGAATCAACAAGATAATCAGTAATCGACCGTTAAATTAATCAATGATAAACTAAGTAATTAGTGATGAACCACTAAATCAATGAAAAAAGGTCATTTCCCTAGTTTTACAAACTTAAAATCTCTAAAAAGCAGCAATGTTCCTCTATATCCTCTCTTTTTTTTCTTTTTTTTTTTTTTCTTTCTTTGCTGAAGTTAGTATTGTAGGATCCAGTATGGCCCCACATCAACTGATCAACATGGTGAGGTTGTAAAACATTTTTCATATAGATGTGTGCATTGTATACAACACAATAGTTTAGAGTTAGATAGACCAAGTCGTGTCGTCGCCACAATGTTTGCTCTGTCTATATACTAGCCTAGGAGACGTCCCTTAGCATGTCCTCCTTCCTAACATTTTTATTTTTTTTTGGTAATTTACATGTGTTTTTTAAAATGTATTTAAAATTATTTAGTTTGATAAATAATATTTTCAAACAAAAATATTTTTTTTATCTATGAAAGTGAATAAATAAGTATGATGATAACTTAACTTATGATTTAAATGGAAACAAATAGAAATAAAAAAACATAGATAATAAATAAATAATACATGAAGACGTAAATGGAAACAAAAATTAACCTTTTTTCTTAAGCTCAAACTAAGAGAAAATAGTAGATAACAAATAAGTGAAAAATAAAAAAAGGTGAAGTGCATATAAATGGAAAAAAAAAATGAAAATAGAAAAGCGTAGATAACAAGTAAGGAAAAAATATAAACGGTGGAGGGCACAAATGAAAACGAAAATTATCACTTTTTTGTAAGCTCGAAATAAGAGAAAGTGATAGGTAATAATAAATAAGTGAAAAGTAGAAAAGATGAAAGGTATAAATAAAAAATTGTTACAGCAGCTTATTTTATTACGCGTTTATTATATAATAGACATCAGCATTTCTTATACGTTGCTCCATCATGGAAAGAAAAAGAAAAAGAGAAAAGGAATGTGTGATTTACAAAATGAAAATGTTGATCAATATTTTGTCAAACTTCTACAGAGTCAGTGTTGATCAAGAGAGCTTTTTGCTTTTCAATTTTGAGTTAATTTACATAAATAAAAACCATAGTTTTAGTTTCTCCCCACAATCCGTCACTCTGTTTTAGAACTAAAAAGGTTGCCTTTGAAATTGAAAGTTTATTTCAATCTCATCCCCAAGGGCGGAAAAGTATGATGAAATGACAAAACCCTTAATTAAATAATTTCCGACAAAAACAAAATCTCATATGTGGAATTCTATGATGTTTATACGTGTGTGTGTGTCTATATATATATATATATATATATTAAATTTTTCTCAATTTTCCAACAATTAATTCAATCTAATTAAGGTTATATTTGTATCTTACCCTTTTTTTTTTTTTTGCCGAAAAGTGGTCGAGGAACGAAATTGGAACCAGTTTTTCATATTAAGGACATCTTTATAGTTTCTAAAAATAGAGAGACAAATTGTGAAAAAATAAAAAATAAAACGAGCAGGTATAGTATGTTAATTACCCCTGGGCTCGTTTAGTTCGCTGATTCGAGTTTTTAATTTGAGTTGAGATGTGATTTTATGTGAGTTTTTAACTGTAACAAAAAAATTAGATGTGATTGTTTCTGAGAGCTTTTTACTGTAGCAAAACTCAAATTTTAAACTCGAATTAGCGAAATGAACGGTTATTACTCGACTACTAATACTTTTCGCACTTTGATTTATTTGATTTCTTTTTTTGTTTCCAAGAAGCAATCAAAGAAAGGAAATAAATGCAACAATTTTCTTATTCCCTCGTTTTTTTTTTTTTTTTTGAATTTTCTCGTTTTACTTTTTTAAGTAGAACCAACCATTCTATTTTGGCTGCCTAGTACCTAGTCCTCTTCAATTAACTCCTAAAGTCTTATTAAATATTCTTGTTCTCCCTCTAATCTCATCTTTTTTCCTTCTCAACTTTACTCTCTCTCTCTCTCTCTCTCTCTCTCTCTTAATTTTCATTTGTTTCTTCATATCTGATCCGACGATCCGTTACACTCAAATTCAGCTCCTGCTACGGCAAAAAATGTTGTCGTTTCTCTTATCGACCTACAAGAATATTGTCGCTGTCAATGTTGTTTATGGATTTCTGGCTTTAATTTGCTTGAACGCTCAACTTCTGCCTCAAGGAGAAGGTGAGTTTTCTTTTTTTTTTTTTTTTTTTGTCAGTATAATTTGGCTCTTTAGCGATTCGGACATCTTCATTAATATATGCTTAATTCCTTCGTGAGAATTGTGATCTTTTTAGAGTTCATTGAATTGGAAAATAATTAGGTAGGAAACTAAACTAGATGAAATTAAGAAAATTTTAATTGACATCGTTAATTAGTTATAAGAATATATATATATATATATATATATTTCCAGAAATCAAAACTCAAAAGAAAACTGAAAACCAAAAAGAAAGCTGCTATGAAAGATTCTCTCTCTCTCTCTCTCTCTCTATATATATATATATATATATATCTCTATCTCTCTCTATCTCTCTCTATATATATATATATATATCTATTTCTCTCTATCTCTCTCTCTATATATATATATATATCTCTATCTCTCACTATCTCTCTCTCTCTCTCTCTCTCTCTCTCTCTATCTCTCTCTCTCTCTATATATATATATCTATCTCTCTCTATATATATATATCTCTATCTCTCACTATCTCTCTCTCTCTCTCTCTCTCTCTCTCTCAAACTAAAATGATTGTTGATCATGAGCCATTGACCTTTAGTAACTGAAATTCTTCACCTTTTTAACTGTTTGCTTCGACGTTTCTTACAGGCTAGGCTCCCATGTCTGGATTATCAAGACATATATGTTATTTTTCCTCCTAATTATTTTTTTAGGATTAATTATTCCTCGTTAATTATATGTTCTGTTCGTCAACTTCCTTTTGTCATATTAAAAAAACAAAGAAATTACGTGGTGAATGACTGGAGGGAAATAAGAAATAACTTACTAAACGCGTTTAAAAAAAACTATCAGTTTTTTTTTATAAAAAAAAAATTGTGTATTAACGAGAAGTCTTTAATTAGCTAACTAATATATATATATTATATATATATTATAGAGAAATAGTAAAAAATAAGTCAATATGAAAAGTTTAAGGAAATATATAGGTTAATTTTTAGTTATAAAAATTAATATGTCATAATTTATTAAGTTATGGTTCATAATCAGATAAATTATGCACAAACTTGTCAAGTTATAGTTCATAGCTAAATAAATTATGAATAAAAACTGTAAATTATAGATAATACTTGTCAAGTTATGATTCATAATCAAGTAAATTATAAATAAAAATAATAATTTAATCTATTTATTAATTTATAATTTTAATTTATCTCAAATTTAACATATTTTTTCTTTCTTCCTATATTATATAATATAGAGAAATAGTATAAAATAGGCCAATATGAAAAGCTTAAGAAAGTATATAGATCAATTTTTAGTTATAGAAATTAATAGACTATAATTTGTCAAGTTATGGTTCATAACCAGATAAGTTATGGACAAACTTGTCAAGTTATGGTTCATAACCGGACAAGTTATGGACAATTATGAATAATAACTTATCAAGTTATAATTCATAACCATACAAGTTATGGATGAAAATAATAATTTGACATATTTATTAACTTATATAAACTATTGACCTATTAATTTTAATTTATCTCAAATTTTAACTTATTTTCCTCTTTCTCCCTATTATATATATATTCTGGAAATGTGGACCTCGGTTAAGTCTATATTATTGTTGCGTGTGGATACGGTCCACCTGTAAGCGGGCCGGGGCCCATTAGATAGAGAGTCGTGAATGTGTTTATCGACGTGAACTTTGCATGGGGCAATATTTCCTGCCAATAAATACTTGATGTTGGCCTTTTATATGTCAAGAAAAGTCATATTTGACGAATTAATCTTTTAAGTCTGAATAATTACAGATTAGGTAAGATTTTATTTTTAAAATTAAGGACTTTAGAAAATGATGAATTATCTATTCAGACTTCAAAATTATAACTTCTAAGATGAAAATCGAACTTTTAAATTTTATACTTTACTGTAAAAATCTCCTTGTAAATGGTGTGATAATGCTTTTCTGATTCCTTAAATTGACCACTACCATGTCTACAGTAGGATTTTTTTTATCATTTTCTTCCTCGTTGAGGATGGCTCCCAAATAGTGATCACTTACGTTTGTCTACAAAACTCTTTTTTCCGTGCTTAGAATCTTTAATGATGATGATGACTGCGCTATCTTTTTTAAAGCGCAAATTGCAAACATGCTCTTAGAGCTTTTTGTCATCGCAAGTTCAACTCTAAAATGTTCAATTTAAACATATATGTAGGACTGGTAATGTAGTCCAATCGGTAACAAATATTAATTAGTGGGGTCTACCGAAATTAAAAAGTTTTAAGGTCTAATTTATCAATTAACAAAAAGTTTTGAGTGCATTCGTGCAACGGATGTAAATTAGCTAGTGCACCATATATAGTTGGAATAGATTTTTAAATCTAAGATCTCATTTATCAAAATTAAAAGTTAAATGATCTAAATTTATAAACATAGATATTTATTTCCTGTATTTGTTCTTAATTTTGAATCATAATTTATGATTCTCTACAGTATTTTTCTCTCATAAAAAATACATATAAAACGAGAATGATTCTGAATCATTCTAAATCTTTTTTTTTTTTTGCTTTTTTATGAAAAGGTGTCCTAGTAGTAAGCAGATATATTTCTCCTAGCAAACTTTTTGTTTGGTTCTTTTTTTTTTTTTTGTGAATTTTGGTCTTTCATACAAACTATATTGCACTCTTTCGTCTCCCTGATTCTAAATCATGATTCATAATTTTTATAGTATTTTTTCTCATAAAAAATACATAAAACGAAAATATTTCTTAATCATTTTGAATCTTTTTTTTTTGGTTTTACTTTTTATGAAAATTCCTAGTAGTATAGTATTTTCTCTAGCAATTTGTGGTTCTTTTTTTGTTGGAATTTTGGGTTTTTTTCCATACTAACAATTATTACACTCTTTCGTTCTCCCTGATTCTAAATCATGATTCATGATTCTTTATAGTATTTTTTTCATAAAATACACGTAAAATGAGAATATTCTTAATCATTTTGAATCTTTTTTTTTTTGTTTACTTTTTATGAAAAGATCTCCTAGTAGTAAGTAGATATATTTCTCCTAGCAAACTTTTGTTTGGTTCTTTTTTTTTTTTTTTTTTTTGTAAAATTTGGGTTCTTTTCCATACTAACCATTATTGCTCTCTTTCGTTCTTGAATTTTCCAACTTTTTTTTTCATTTTTCTTTTTCCACAGTACAAGTTCTTCAAACAATTTCTGAGAAGCTAGAGTTGAGCCGTTTTTGGAACAACGTAAGCGAAAGTTCTTGCAATCGGCTGGATGTAGACTTCAACAACAAAAACATCTCTTCAAATCCAGATATTCGGCACGAGGTCACCTGCAATTGTTCTTACGACAGTAACACCGTTTGCCACGTCAGCAGAATGTAGGCTCCTCTAATTCTTTATACTTGTTGTCGCTGTTGATGATGGGTCTTTATTTTGTTGTAGGAGAATTTCATCATACAAACATATTTAAATGAAACTTATAATTGTTTTAGAGAGACTTTGAATGTTAAAAAAAAAAAAACTTAATTAATTAGTATTGGGACAATAATTTTATTAGATTTTAGTAAAATTTATATAGTGTCCGATATTAACAAAATCATTTTACAGAAATTAAAAAATATTAGACCTAATTCAACTTAACAAAGTCGGCTTGTTAGAGAAGGATTGTCCTCATCTTATTAAGTAGATCATGTTAATATCTCTAACCAATGTGAAATTCTAATACACCTCCTCACACACAGCGTAGATCATGTCATACCGTTGTAAATAAGTCGATATTATAAGACCTAACATTGCAAAATTAGACTTACTCTGATACCATATCAAGATTGAGAAAGGGAAAATGAGAGAAAATGATAAATTCTCATTAACCTGGATAATTACAGGAAAGCTATATATATAGCTGAAAAACAAAGAAGCTTTCGGTAGAAACTGAAACAAAGAAAACAGCTGTCACTTGATAGCTCAGCATATTAGTTACAACCAGAAATAATAACAAATCTAATAATAAAACTTAATATTAATATGATACTCAGAAATAAACAATGCCGATTGAACACAACTATCATAAACTTTCTTTTTTTATTATTTTTTGTCGTAAAATTGAAATCTGTTTTGTATATTATTGATTATATAAATATATATCTTAAAATATCTTCTTATTGTATATAGTGAAAATATTGGCATCTAAATTATTACATTCTATTTATTATGCTATTGCTTAAAAATAAAGTTAATATAATTACTTTAAAATTTTCCTTTTTTTTTCCTATTATATCATGTCTGATGTTTTTTGATTTTTTTTTCAAAGTTTCAATAAGTTCAGCAAAATTACTATTAATTTTAATTTAGTGCTCGTCTATTTTTTATATTTATTTTTGATTTTAAATCATAATTCATAATTTTTTAACGTATTTTTTTATAAAAAATACACATAAAATGAAAATAATTTTAAATACACGAACTAATACATGGTGTTAACGTGACGAGTTGAAAACGTATTTATACTGTATTGTCACGCACTTGTAGCCTGTTGAAGGGCCTCAATTTAGCAGGAGCTTTGCCCGAGGAGTTTGGAAACCTTACGCATCTGCAAGAACTGTGAGTCCAAACATCAATTTACCAATTTCATTATCAAAATTATTTACGGACTCAAATATGTTATTTTAAATTTTAAAAACAAAAAAAAAATATCAAATGATCAAAGTTAGAATTTGATTTTTTTTTTTTTTGTTCTTCTTATTCGGATTTCATGAAACAGTGATCTGACTCGCAACTACTTCCATGGATCAATCCCTCCAAGCTTCTCTCGTGCTCCGCTTCGCATTCTGTAAGTCAATTCTCATATGCATTTGTATTTTATATGATCATCCATGGATTGGATTATTGCGATAAATTCAATTTCCATTTCTAGAGATTCGACGAATTTTGATCGTAAATTCGTTTGCCTAGATCTCTTTTGGGAAACCGGCTCAATGGTTCAATTCCTGTGGAGATTGGTGACATTTCTACTCTCACGGCTCTGTAAGTCATTCACTTGTAGTTGAGCGACGGATTTTTCTTTTGTTTTCTATTTTCATGGATTAATCAATAGAAAGTTGATTATTGCGAGTTAAATAATTTTAATTTTCAGGGTGTTGGAGCAAAATCAGCTCCAAGGGAGTCTTCCTGAAGCGCTTGGGGGTTTGAGTAACTTGGAAAGACTGTAAGGCTTCATTCTTGTTCTTTTTTTTTTCTTTTTTTTTTTTTTAGTTAAAGTTTGTTTGGTAGGAGGAAAAGTAGAAAGCTCTGTTGTTTCATACTTTTTTTTTTTTTTTTTGAGTTTCTCTAGTAGGAATAGAAAAAATGAATTATTGGTAATTTTCTACTTTCAGCTGTCAAAGCTTTCACATGAACGGTCTGTTTTGCATACCTTTTTAATCATATATGATTTTGACCAGATGTAACAGTCAGAAACCGGTCATATCCCCCCTCCCTTTTTTTTTTTTGCACACTTAAATTATTAGGGCCCATTTGGTTTATATGATCAAATCAGTTATTCTTGATTTTGACTTTTGAAGTTTAATTTGAAACAAAGGGGCCCTTAGTTTAACCCATAAATGCACACTACTGGCATAAAGTATGCACCAATGCTAGATGAATAGGTGGGTAGTTGAGACCCACCATTACGTGAGTAGTGAGATTTTTCCCCCCTTTTTTTAGGGAATGCTTAACTAACAGTTTCTTCATTGTACAGTGCTCTGTCTTCAAACAATTTTACAGGAACAATACCAAAAAAAATTGGGAATCTAAAGAACTTAACTGAATTGTAAGTAGTATTATAAGGTTCCAGCATTTTGGGTTTACATAATCCTTTGGAATTCAAATATTCATCATCTTTATTTACTGCCTGCAGTAGGATAGATGGGAACGGAATATCAGGACAGATACCTAGTTTTATTGGAAACTGGACAAAACTTGAGAGACTGTGAGTACTTCACTTTCATTTCCTTTATATTATTTATTCCTCTCTCAGAAGGAAAAAAGAAGATACATATATATTATTTACTATATTGAGCGTAATTATTGCAGGGATATGCAAGGAACGTCAATGGAGGGTCCTATCCCCAACATGTCTCGTTTAATAAACTTGACTGAATTGTGAGAAAATGTTTCTCTATCTAATGATTGCATGTTCAGTTTAATGAACTGACGAAAGGTTAATTAAATTACATAAACATACCTGACTTGACTTTCTTTATCAGGAGGATATCTGATTTAAGCGGACCGATTAGACCTTTCCCTGACGGTTTCAAGGATTTGCAAAGTTTGGAAATATTGTGAGTTTATTATGTCTTCATCTGCAGTAACAGCAATCCTATGTGATTATTTCTGTTCTCTGGAACTTATTGAACTTTCGGTGTCACTTTTGGGACTCCAGGATTTTGAGGAATTGTTCAATTAATGGTGAGATTCCTGAGTACATCGGAGACTTGACGTCTTTAAGAACATTGTAAGTGCTTGCAAATGTTGTATACTGAAAGGGGAAAACTAAGTCATCTGAATTTGATTTTCTAGCTAAGACAGTAATATGAGTTACGTTTTCCAAATGAGGAATTAGACTTGTTCTGGTGACACTTTTAAGTATCTCAATTTAGTTGTGCCGGGAAGTAAACTAACCTGATTATAAAATTGTTTCTACCTGATAAACTGCTCTGATTATTTCTCTGTCTTCGAACTTGATTTCTTATTATGCTTCAGAGCTTGATCTGAGTTGTTATTTTGCTGTATTATGTAATCTGTCCAGATAAACTACTGATGCATGCTTGTATTTTGATTCTGTTTTCTTTGGCCTTCCCTTTAGAGACCTAAGTTTCAACAGGTTGACTGGTGAGATCCCATGGAAAGTCGAGGGCCAGTATCTGGGGAACATAGATTTCCTGTGAGTTGCTAGTCAATCATACATTGGTCTAAGATTTATTTTAATTTAGCTTTCAATTAGCTATTTCTATATAGTTTCCTCAACTACTTGATTAATGAGAAACTAATGATTAATGTTCCATGGCTGCAGGTATTTGACCAATAATTCTCTGACTGGAGAAGTGCCGAATTGGATGAGGCAGAGTAGAAAGCCTTTGTTAGTCTCTATCCATTGCCCATGCTTTATTATTTCATTTGGATATAAATTTATTCTTGTACTGCATTCTGCATTTTATAATTTATAATTAAAAGACACATGAACTAACAAATTTAACAATGATGCCTTGACTAATGTGTTTGCAGTGATTTATCTTACAACAATTTTAATGGGACACCACCAGATTCTTGTGGACAAATGGAAAATGTGTAAGTTCATCTTTTTCCCCAAAAGCTTTCCCCAAGAAATATTGATGTCTATATAAGGGGCTGTTAAATAGTTGCAATTCTTCTTAAATATCTACTTCATACCTTTACCATTTCACAGGAATCTTGTTTCTGGTTACTCATCTCTGGAGGGTCCATCGTAAGTTTGTTATTTTGACTTCCAGCTGTTATATTCTTTTTTTTTTTGGTTTTGTAATAATGTCAGCTACATCAAATTTTGTATCAAATATCACCAATCCGGCTTTAGTAATGGCCTCTTTTTTTATTTAACAAAATTCATATATAATGACAGATCAACTTCAACAAACAAATGGTGCTACAAGAAGGATCTTCCCTGCTCTGAACCAAAATGTAAGAACAAGCTCGTATAAGGGCCCGTTTGGAAGGTATACTCAAACCATGTTCTTGATTCTGACATTTGAAATTCAATTTTTTTGTGAGAGGAAAACACTGTAGCAGAATCAATAATTTGAGTTTGAGTATATGAAACAAGCGGGCCATAAGATATTCATGCTGTTCATGAGCATATTAGCTTTATCGATCTTATGTTACCTACGTTGGATGCCATTTAGATATAATGTCTATTCCATCTGCAGTTCATTCTTTGTATATCAATTGTGGAGGGCCAACTTTTGGTGAATATGAAGCCGACGAAACTGCTGGTGGGCCATCATACTTTCTTAGTTCATCACCACTAAAATGGGCTTATAGCAGTACGGGGGATTACATGGATGGTGGGAATGACCAGAAGTACACGGTTGCAGTTGCATCTTCTTCAAATGAGACTAGTCAAGAAATTTTTCAAACAGCTCGCATTGCCCCCCTATCACTCAAGTATTATGGTCTTTGCCTGCGAAAAGGCAGTTACAACGTGACACTCCACTTTGCTGAAATAATGTATTCTGATGACCAGACATTTAGCAGTCTTGGAAAGCGCATATTTGATATTGTAATTCAAGTTAGTAAAAGTAGTACATTTTTCTGAATTTAATGTTTACATCATTATTTTTACATAAGTTTTTTTGGCCTTTGGAAAAGAAAGTGTCAAATTTTCTTTTGAAGCTAGTCATGGTTTAACTTGGTCTGTGGACAGGGCAAGACACATTTGAAGGATTTCAATATTGCGGAGAAGGCTGGAGGTGTCAACAAAGGCTACAATCTGACATTTGATGATATCATTGTTGAAGGTAGCACTTTAGAGATCCACTTATACTGGGCGGGTAAAGGAACTACTGCTATTCCTGACAAAGGTGTCTATGGACCTCTTATATCTGCCATCAGCGTGACATCGAGTAAGTCACTAAATTCTACCTTCAAACTATGTTTCTCTATCTTTTATTTTGGGTTCATCATAACACGTTCTCTTTCCTACAGACAATGACTTTGATACTGGGGGCTTATCTGTTGGAGCTATTGCTAGCATTGTAGCGTCAACTTGCGTGCTTGTCATACTTATTTTGTTGGTTCTCCGAATGAGGGGATATTTAGGGGGGAAACACCTTCAAGATGAAGGTGAGAATTAAATACCTTAAATTCCAGTCTCTAGAAACCATTTTTTTCCACACCGATAATTCATTCTTGCAACTAGACTTGGTTACTTGTCTCATCCATTCAGATTGACCTCAGGCTGAATTCCTGTTAATTGCATGTTCTCGTCTTATATTGTTCCTTAACACGTATCTCCTTTTTTTTTTTTAAAAAAAAAAAAAAAAAAAACATTTTTTTCCCTAAAAGAAAGCAATAAAATTTAACTTGTTCATGTTTTCACTGTCTATTTCCAATCTAATGACCAAAGAATTTTGACATACTGGAAATTGCTTTCATCGATTTTATGAGTTATAAGGTTATAAGAGACAACATATGTGTAAGATGAGTGTGGCAGAAATGCGTATGTTAAGATGGATGAGTGTCCATACGAGAATGGATCGCATAAGGAATGAAGTCGTAGTAAAGTAGGTGTAGCGCCAATAGAAGATAAGGTGTGCGAAGGCCGCTTGAGGTGGTACGGGCATGTCCAACGTAGACCGCTAGAAGCACCAGTTCGTGCTTGGAAAGACATTCGTATACCTAATACTAAGAGAGGGAGGGGTAGACCAAGAATTACGTGGACTGAAGTAGTTAGGAAAGACATTCTAAATCTAGGCCTTCATGAAAGTCTAATTTCAAACAGAGCTGCGTGAAAAAGTGAAATCCATATAGCCGACTCTAATTAAGTTGGGATTAAGGCTTGTTGTTATTGTTGTAAACTTATAAGAGACATCCTTCTGGTCTTACTTTAAGCAGAATAGGTACGTTTAATTTTTGAAAAGTGCAATGTTCTAGGAACTATCTATATTCCATTCAAATGTGCTATCGAATCCAAGTGTTGTTTCTGTTCAGATATTGAGCAAGACACTTTATTCATCGAAATTATTGTGAATTGTATTTTAGTTTGCAATTAATGTCAAATAATGCACAGTGGCTGAATTGTATTTGTCAGCATTTCAACCACGTATACTGTTTGCTATCTCTGCTATTTAATTGTACCTATCTAACACCCTTTTTTAAAAATAAAAAAAATAAAAAAAAATTTTTTCCAGAACTCCGTGGGTTAGAACTTCAAACAGGATATTTCTCATTACGACAAATCAAATCTGCCACTGGTAATTTTGACCCTGCAAACAAGATAGGTGAAGGAGGCTTTGGACCAGTTTACAAGGTAAATACTAAGTATTACGGTTTCTTACCGCATTTTGATAATGTTCTTAAAAATACTTGGTGAGGACTAGTACTGATGGTTTTGCCAAAAAAAGAAAAAACAAAAAAACAAAAAACAAAAAACAAAAAGGATTAAAATACTAATATTGTTTGAGCATATATGGTACTGAAATTAGTTTCTTGATTCTTAGGGTGTACTGGCGAATGGCCGTATAATTGCTGTTAAGCAGCTCTCATCCAAATCAAAGCAGGGTAATCGTGAATTTGTTAATGAGATAGGCATGATATCTGCATTGCAACATCCAAATCTTGTGAGACTACATGGTTGCTGTATTGAAGGAAAACAATTGCTGCTTGTATATGAATACATGGAAAACAACAGTCTTGCCCGCGCGCTTTTCGGTATTTGCCTTTCGCTTCATGTCCCAAATTCATTATAAAAATTACATCTTCTGCTCTCTCATGTGCCTTAACATTGATAGGTCGTGAGGAAAACCGGTTAGACCTGGATTGGCCAACTAGGCAGAAGATATGCTTGGGGATAGCAAGGGGTTTAGCTTATCTTCATGAAGAGTCGACATTGAAAATTGTTCATAGAGATATAAAGGCAACCAATGTGCTACTTGATAAGGATCTAAATGCCAAGATATCTGATTTCGGTTTAGCTAAGCTTGATGAAGAAGAAAATACCCATATCAGTACACGAATTGCCGGAACAATGTCCGTTTCTTTCTATCACTTCGTCTTGACCATTCTGAGTTAATTTTACAATGAAGCTGCAATATTCTTTTTAACCTCTGTAAGGGGCTGCATAACATGCACGAATTTTAGATAATGCATAACAGAGATTTCTTATTAACATGTAGTTTGGAACAGCTTGAAAATTCGTCTTTTGCTTTATTGGCTATGGCACTACACTCATATTTGGAACTATTTACTTTCTCTTTAGAGGTTATATGGCTCCTGAATACGCAACCAGAGGTTACTTGACTGACAAAGCAGACGTGTACAGCTTTGGCGTTGTAGCTTTAGAGATTGTCACTGGAAAGAGCAACACAAATTACAGGCCAAGAGAGGAGTTTGTTTTTCTTCTGGATTGGGTAAGTCTTGCATCCCATGCTCTCGTTTCTGTAGGTTCTTTTGTTATTTATCTACTGATATACTACTCTTGCAATATCTCAAGGATCCTAGGATTCTTTTCAGAAGAATTATAAGGAAATATTGACTTTGACAGAATATTGAAACGACTCTACAATAGAAAGAACGGCCTCTTTTTTGAAATCAAACTTTTTTTTTTGTTTGGTTGATTACATAAGTAGAAACTCTCAGAACAGAACTTTAAATCACATAATTATCAAATCACTTGTATTAATTAATTAAAGATACAAATAAAGGAGTTTGTATTCTTGTTATATTTTCTCTCAAATGGATTTTCTAATCTTAGGTGCATTCAAGGAGTTTAAAGTTAGATGTTCTTCATGTCATTAGATGTTAATCATGTCATTCTCTTACGCAAACTGATTTGTTTATGTGCATGTAACTGAAGGCCTATGTCATACAAGAACAAGGAAATCTTTTAGACCTTGTGGATCCTAGTCTTGGTTCAAACTACTCCAAAAAGGAGGCTCTGACAATGCTTAACCTGGCGCTCTTATGTACCAACCAGTCTCCCAGTCTTAGACCAATTATGTCCGCCGTGGTCAGTATGCTCGAAGGCCAAATCCCAATCCGAGCACCAGTAGTCGATTGCAGCAAGGATGACCAGAATGTGAGGTTCAAGGCCTTTGAGAAGCTGGCAATGGACAGCCAAACTGATTCCTCTTTGTACTCCAACACAAGTCAACAATTAGGCAGTTCTACAGATGGGCCGTGGGTAGATTCCTCTGTTTCTCTCCAAAGTAAGGATGATCATCTGGATACCTCCACATCAAGAAGGCTTCTTTAAAATCTTTGGTCATTTGAATTTAGAGGGAAAATACTCGGAAAATGAAAGTTCTAATCAGTTTTGTCTACAATATTCCTCTGTAAAATTGTTCTATATTATTGTGACAATGGTTTACCGTATTTCACTAAACTTGAGAGAAAATTTTACTCTGTTGCTCGCCTGTTCTTTTACTCTATTTTTGTGAAAACAAACTTGAGAGAAAATAAGGGAATGCTTCCTTCGTGTTGGAATAGTCGGCAGCACCAACCCTTTTGCTGTAATCGTTTTGTTTGTTTAGATTGAAAAGTCAAAATGTTGAACCTCGTGAAGGAGCTACATGTTGAACCTCACTACAATTTTTTTCTTTTTCTTTGATACAACACGAAATTAAACCCGCAACCTCACTAGACTCGCTATAATTCAATATAATTTAATATGTGAAATTCAAGGACTAAAATAGAACAAGTGCTAAAGTTTGGGGTTGACTTTTTCAAAAGTTATTCACTATTATATTTTAAATTATATTTATTTATGGGGAAGTTTTTTTTTTTTTTTTTTAAAAAAAGTCCCCCTATGTCCTATAATTTCCTCAGCAGGGACGTAAGACTTAAAAGCGTTCCATTTCTGGAGACTAGAGTTCCAACTCTGTGGTGTGAACTGTGGAATCAAAGTAAACGACGTCAGACCTTGGATTTACCATGTGGCGAAAGATGTTTGCTTGCTTCAACCATTGGAGAAGAGACTTCTACACTGTCAAGTAGTCAATTCTTAGAATTAGGAGCCAAAAAAACCAACCAATCCAAAGCTTACATTTCAAAAACGATAAAAGCGCCACCACAACCAATTACGTCAATGCATATAATATAATACATTGAAACTGCCCCAAAGGTGGTTAATTAACCGAAGAAGCTCTGTTTACGTTTCTCACTTCGCTTCCTGTTCTGCTCAATTCACTTCCTCTTATTAAATATACATACATATATATATATATATATATATATATATATGTATTAACAGTTCATCTCTCTCTTCGCTGTTGTTATTTTGGCTTACCATAGCAACATTGGTTTTATAAGTTTGGAAACGCCTGGACTAACTAAATTGTTTTTGAGTTAGTTAAAAGGAAAACATGGGGTTTGTGTTTTTGGCTAACAAGATTGCTCCTGTTTTTGGTTATGGGATTCTGGCCTTGAGTTTCTTCATTAATGGGTTTGGATGCCAAGCTCAACTTCTGCCTCCAGATGAAGGTAATCCAACAATATCCTACAACATTTGAATTACTTGACATTGAAATTAAGAATTTTGTATGCTCTTCGAAACATAAGTCTGTAATTGGTATATTTGCTTTTACGTATCTTTTTCGGTATGTCAACACACTGGTAGGTCAGGTTTTTTGTCTGTAAAATCAAGTAAAAGTCAATATATGCAGATCTAACAGTTAAAAAAAATTCTGATATTAGAGAATCTTCCTTTTTTTATTCTTTTATTTGCCAATTGTTTTAAGAGTTATATGCTAGTATGGTTTCTGAGAAATTGTAGGGGGAAAAAAAAAAAAAAGCATGTTCGATATAATTTTTGTTGCCCCTTTTCAGCTGTTTTCTTGTGCAGCCAATTACCAAATAACGATTTTTGTTGTTTCCTTTCTTGTATAAAATTTTTATAACTTCCTTTCCTAGTTGTTTTATGCTGTGAATTATGAGTTTCATAACTCAAATTTGAGCTAGTTTATGGCTGAATCATATCCTTCTCATGCACTTAGAAGCAAACATGAGTGTAAATTAAAATGACAGAAAAAAGTCTGTATTGATTCATTTATAATTTTTTCATACCCTGAATTACATTTGATGTATTTGTATTACTTTGATACCCTAAATTGCATATCTTATGATGTATATCTTGATAATCTTCTGTTCTTTTGCAATGTTTATTTTTGTATATTTGATACATTTTTATTATATTCTTTGATTGGTGGTATGTTGTGGCAGTTCAAACTCTTCAAACAATTTCTCGAAAACTAGAGCTGAGCCGTTTTTGGAACAACATAAGCGACGCTTCTTGTAATCGTCTAAACGAAGACTTCAATAACAAAATAATTGTCGAAAGCAAAATCTTCCATAATGTTTCATGCGAGTGTAGTTATGAGAACAACACTGTTTGCCACATCAATAGAATGTAAGATCTCGTTACCTAAAATTATTAGAATGCTGATTATTGAATTTTGTCTTGTTATTATTAATTTACTATTGCTATTATTATTGGCTTTATTGTTCTTTTATGTAAGTTATTACATTCTAAATCTGTTATTGCAGCTTCTTGAAAGGACTCAATTTAACAGGAGTTCTACCTGAAGAATTCGGAAGACTAGCATATCTGGAAGAACTGTGAGTGACACATGTTATCTCAGAAATTTTCATTTCTTTTTAAATTTATTAAAAAGATTGGTAGACCATGTAAATAAACTGCTAATGATGTGTCTATCCATCATCTGGCTCTGTCGTAAAACAGTGATCTCTCGCTCAACTACTTCTATGGATCGATCCCACCGAGCTTCGGTGGTGCCCCTCTGCGCAATTTGTAAGTTGTTACATACATGTGTATCTCTGGGAAAAATATAAATGTATTTCCAATATCCAAGTTTTTGTGAATTGCCACTCTTGTTTGTATGCTGCAGGTCTCTTTCTGGAAACCGACTCAATGGTTCAATTCCTGAGCAAATTGGCAACATTACCACGTTCAGGAAGTTGTAAGTCCTGCATAAATTTTTTCTCATGGTTAAAGAACATAGATAAGTATACAACACAACCTGATTAGCATTAAAATTGCAATTTCCAGAGATTTAGAAGATAATCAGCTTGGAGGGTCTCTTCCTCAGACTATTGAACGTTTGAGGAATTTGGAAATACTGTAAGATTATATTGACATCATTTTTCTTTCAATTTTTACTAGATTTCCTTTTTCTGCTTTATCACTTTCGTACGATTAAAGTATGTGATCTTTGAAATCGGATGTCATCCTTCAATGTGCCGCCATAAACTTGTATTAAGCGAAGGAGGGTGAAAAGAAGGAAGAAGGAAAAAAAAAATGGTGGCAATCACTGTCCAATCTCAATCATGTCTTAAAACGTATGTTTTTAATTTTAAATTAGGAGAAAGATGCTTTTGGAGCAAGTTCCTTGCTCCTCTTCAAGGTGAGATTCTTTGTACGCGTGCACGCAAGAAACACGCGTGCAAATATAAGTTATGTTCTTGTTATGGTAAACATTTTTCTGTTTCAACACTGGGGCACGCCTCTCTCTCTCTCTCTCTCTCTCTCTCTCTCTCTCTCTCTCTCTCTCTCTCTCTCTCTCTCTCTCTCTCTCTGAAGTATGATTACAATAATGAAGACGCGGAAATTTTAGCATTTATTCATGGGAATTTGCATTAGCTGCGTTATGAAGCAAATATCCATGTTTCTTTCAATAATGTACGCTCAACTAATAGTTTTTCAATGTACAGCATTCTGTCTGCAAACAGCTTTCGAGGGACAATGCCAGAATCATTTGGAAATTTAAAGAACTTAACTGATTTGTAAGTGATGTAAGGCAAATTTTTCATGAAGTGGTACCTACCCTTTGAAATTGGAGATTTCTCATTCTCATTCATTGCCTACAGTAGGATAGATGGGAACAGAATATCAGGGACCATACCGAGTTTCATCGGGAATTGAACCAAACTTAATCGACTGTGAGTGCGGCATATTTATATGCTTCCTTCTCTGTATAATCTTTGAGAAAAACACATGTTTTTCAATTCACTTAATTCTATTGTTATGCACTAGATCTCTTCATTTTTTGTAGGGATATGCAAGGCACGTCCATGGAGGGCCCCGTTCCTCAGAATATATCTCTTTTGACAAACTTAGTTGCAATGTGAGAGAATGCACTATTGCATCTAGAGATTTTACACAAGTTTAGTGACTTCATACCAGTTTATAAATAAAATGTTTTGGATTATCTGATGTGGCTTCTTTATCAGGAGGATATCTGACTTGGTGGGATCAAAAGCTATACCTTTCCCTAGTTTGAGGGGATTGACAAAGTTGGAGAGATTGTGAGTTCAATAGGTCTTAACATGCAGCAATTGCAATTTTAACATGATTATTCCACGGCTTTTGGGAATTTAACAAGTTCTTGGTACCACTTTTGTGACTCAGGATATTGAGGAATTGCTTCATTTACGGTACAATTCCATCGTACGTCGGAGAGTTGACAAATTTGAAAACATTGTAAGTTCATAAAATTCAAGTACTAATAGAAGTAGCCAAAAGTCTTTAAATTTCCACACGATGTTGTTAAATTCTCTGAATATGGAATTACATAATTCTTATGGCACTTTGATGTTATCACTGATCACTAAACCCGGATGTGCCCTTAAGCCAGTGAACCGACATGATTAATATATTATTTTTCTTTCTGTCTAGTTTAATTGTGGTTGGATTTTTGAAAGAGCAGAGGATGGAAGATGGAAATAGGCTAATAGATAGAGCAAACTTGAAGAACTAAGAACAATCGGAAGAGCAAAAAATGAATAGCAACTTGTGTTTTTTTCTTTCTACAGTGACTTCAATACATTATAGGTACATATATGGAGAGAGACAGATAGAGCAAGAAGACGTGGTCTTCAACAAAACAAAACAAATAAAAAAGATTTTGTCCACAGAAGTAAGGCACTCTCCCGTACCATACACCATACCCTCATTAATAACTTTGCTTCAAAAACTACAAAAAAACAGAAGATGTGACAGCAAATGTGCCACAATCCACCTACTTCAACACTCCTCCTTGGCGCTTTTGCTGGAAACTCCCAAACTCTTCCTTAGTTGTTCGAACCTTGCTTTGGGCAATGCTTTAGTCAAAACATCTGCAAATTGATCTTCAGAGCTGCAATGAGTTAACTTGACTTCTTCTTCTTTTTCTGCTTCTCTAATAAAATGATATTTGATCTTGAAGTGCTTGGTTCTTCCATGAAACACAGGATTTTTTGTCATAGCTATAGTAGATTGATTGTCACAAAAAATTACAGTAGCATTCTCTTGCATGTGATGCAAGTCTTCGAGAACTTTTCTTAGCCAAATGGCTTGATTGATAGCAGCAGTAGCAGCAATATACTCTGCTTCAGCTGTTGACTGAGCCACCACATCCTGCTTTCTAGAATTCCAGCTGCTCATGCCAGAACCAATGGTAAAAATATAGCCTGAGGTACTCTTCATATCATCAAGTGAGCCACCCCAATCACTATCCACAAATCCAATCAGCTGAACCTCTTCTCCTTTCTTGAACCAAACACCAAGATCTGTTGTTCCTTTCACATATCTTAATACTCTTTTTGCAGCCTTGAAGTGTATTTCACTTGGAGCTTGCATAAATCTTGACAACAAACTTGTAGCAAACATAATATCAGGTCGTGTTGCTGTCAAGTATAGCAAACAACCAATCAAACTTCTATAAATTCCAGCATCAATTTTATCACTTCCATCTTCTTTGCTTAATTTCTCATTCAAACCCAATGGAGTGCTAACATCTTTGCAATTCTCCATGCCAAACTTTTTCAGCACATCTTTAGCATATTTTTCTTGGCTTATGAAAATTCCTTGATCAGTTTGAAGAATTTCCATACCAAGAAAATATGACATTTCTCCCAAATCAGTCATCTCAAACACATTTTGCATTTCTTTTTTGAACTTTTGCACTAAAGCAATGTTGTTGCCAGTTATGAGAAGATCATCAACATACAAAGAAATGGTTAATAAATCATCACCTGCTTGTTGCACATAGAGAGTGGCCTCACTAGGACTTCTTTTGAACCCCAACTGCAGCAAATGATCATCTATCCTGCTATACCAAGCCCTCGGTGCTTGCTTTAGCCCATACAAGGCTTTCTTGAGCTGATACACTTTGTCTTCATTCCCTTTTTTAAGAAAACATGGGGGTTGCTCCACAAATATCTCCTCCTTCAAGTAGCCATTAAGAAATGCAGATTTGACATCAAGTTGGAAAATCTTCCAACCTTTTTGAGCTGCTAAAGCGATCAACAATCTTATAGTATCATGCCTTGCCACTGGAGCAAAGGTGTCAGAAAAATCTACTCCAAATTGCTGAGAGTAACCTTTAACAACTAGCCTTGCTTTTAACTTGTTAACAGAACCATCTGGATTCAACTTAGTTCTGAAAACCCATTTTACACCAATCACCCTTTTATCAGCAGGCCTTTCTACTAGCTGCCAAGTATCATTTTTGTTGATCATATTCAATTCCTCCTCCATTGCAGCTTTCCAACTAGCTGACTTTATAGCCTCTTCAAGATTAGTGGGCTCCACTAAAGCCATATTACATCTCTCATAGATCTCATCTAGAGGTCTTGTACCTCTAACAGAGATTTCTTCATTAGTATCATTCTCAAGATCAAGTTGATCTTCCACGACAGGTTGATCTCTTATGACAACCACATCTTTTTTTGCATTGTTACTGTTTGTAGACTTGGTTTCAGCCTTCTCCCAATCCCAATATGCTCCTTCATCAATCTTTACATCTCTGCTAATTGTCATCTTTTCGGATTGCAAGTTGAAGATTCTATAACCTTTGGCATTGCTACTATATCCCAAAAGAATCCCAACATCTGCCTTTTGATCTAGCTTGCTTCTTTTGACATCAGGAACATGAACATAGCAAATGCTTCCAAAAATTCTAAGATGGTGAACATTAGGCTTGACTCCATACCAGGCTTCATATGGGGTCTTATCCTTCAAAGCTTTTGTAGGCAGCCTATTTAACAAATAAACAGCAGTATTAACTGCTTCTGCCCAAAACTTCTTAGGAAGCTTCTTCTCAAATAAAAGACATCTGGCCATCTCCATAACAGTTCTATTCTTTCTTTCACTTACTCCATTTTGCTGAGGAGTATAACTAACAGTGAGATGATGATGAATCCCTGCTTGTTTGAGAAATTCTTCAAATTTTTCACAAGTGTACTCAGTACCATTGTCAGTTCTAATCACCTTTATTTTGCAGTCACTTTGATTCTCCACAAGGACTTTGAAATTACGAAATACACTTGAAGCTTCAGACTTTTGCTTCAAAATGTACACCCAACACATCCTTGTAAAGTCATCAATGAAGAGAATAAAATATCTGCTACCACCCAAAGAAGGTATTCTCCTAGGACCACAAATATCTGAGTGAATAAGCTGCAATTTTTTAGTTGCTCTCCATGCTGAATTTTTTGGAAAAGGCAATTTGCTTTGCTTTCCAAATTGGCACACATCACATACACCAGCACAATCACGAATAGCAGGCATATTCTGAACTAGACTTTTGCTATGCAAGTACTTCAATGATGAGAAATTAAAATGCCCAAATCTTTTATGCCAAAGAGACGATTCATCAACCAAACTAGTAAAAGCATGCTTCTTGGACTGCTGCCATTCCAATTGAAAGCTTCTATTTTTCATTTTGATTGTCATCAACTCATTATCACCAGGATCTATTATAGTGCATTTCAAATTCTTGAACAACAAAGTATAATTTTTTTCAAGCATTTGCCCAACACTTAATAGATTTTGATCTAACTTTGGCACAAATAGAACATCAGGAATGTATTTGGTACCTGATGGAGTTTCCACAGCAACAACTCCTTTTCCTTCAACTTCCAAATACTTTCCACCCCCAACTTTGACTTTTGAAGAATATGATCTGTCCAGCTCCTTGAACATGCTAAATTCTGATGTCATGTGATTAGTGCATCCACTATCCACCAACCAAGCTTCTGTTGTGCTGTTTGTAGCATAACAAGTAGCAACAAAAAACTGTTTCTTCTTGTTGCTGATCTTCCGCAACTTGTGCCTGCTATTTTTGCTGCTCCTTTTTGCTTTTACACACCTTTTCCACATGACCAAATTTTTTACATGCTCTACACTGCACTCCAGGCCTATACCAACAATATTTCTTAGTGTGAGAAGTTTTTTTACAGTGTGAACATGGAGGGTATTTGCCTTTTTTCTCTCCTGGTTTGCTTGAGCCAGCATCTTTTCTATCTTCGACAGCCTTTTTTCCACCTAAACTTGCATGAGCTTTGCCTTTTTGCTTGGCCAGAAAAGCTCCTTCATTATTCTCCTCCATCCTTAATAGTCTTCTCTGTTCAGTTGCTAGTAGAGCATTTACAAGCTCTGACAGAGATATTTTGCTAAGATCTTTGGAGTCTTCAAGAGAGGATATTTTTGACTCAAACCTCTCAGGAAGGCTCACCAAGACCTTCTCCACCACTCTTTCATCAGCAAGCTTTTCACCAAACAATCTGATTTGATTCACAACCTTCATAAGCTTGTCAGAAAACTCTTTGACAGTTTCTGTATCCTTCGCCTCAAACTCTCTCCTCAAGTTCAAAACTTGCATTTGCCTTGTTCTGTCACTGCCTTGAAACTCCTCCTCAAGCTTGTCCCAAGCCTCTTTTGCTGTTTCACAAGTCATAATTCTTGTAAATATCACTTCTGACACAGTAGAGTGTATAAGAGACAGGGCTTTGAACTTCTTTAAGAGACAGTAGAGTGTAGAGTGTATAAGCCTCTTTTGCTTGTTCTTCGCTATGTTGCTTTAATTGGGCAACTGTTGGATTTTCTCTCAAGGGTAGTGGATCTTTATCCGTCTCTACCACCTCCCATAAATCAAAGGCTCTCAAATAAGCCTTCATTTTCACTGCCCACATTTGATAATTCTCTCCAGCAAACAGAGGAGGTGTAAGGCTAGAAAAACTGCTTGAAGCCATTGAAGAAGAGTTTTCTTTTTTATTTTTTTAGGCTTTTGGTGAGGGTAATCTTACTGGTTTTCTCTCAAACTCTCACAGTCCCACAAAGAACAAGTGGGCTCTGATACCAATTGTTGGATTTTTGAAAGAGCAGAGGATGGAAGATGGAAATAGGCTAATAGATAGAGCAAACTTGAAGAACTAAGAACAATCGGAAGAGCAAAAAATGAATAGCAACTTGTGTTTTTTTCTTTCTACAGTGACTTCAATACATTATAGGTACATATATGGAGAGAGACAGATAGAGCAAGAAGACGTGGTCTTCAACAAAACAAAAACAAATAAAAAAGATTTTGTCCACAGAAGTAAGGCACTCATTAATAACTTTGCTTCAAAAACTACAAAAAAACAGAAGATGTGACAGCAAATGTGCCACAATCCACCTACTTCACAAATTGTTTAAGAACCACTAGTCTATCATATTGAGACATGATGTCTTTATAAACCTGAGTTCTTGCTTGTATGTTTTCGAATTGGACTTCTTGTTTGTATAGTTGAGACTTAAGAGCTTGCCTTCTCACTTGTTTGTTTTAGTTATAAAACTACCTGATTTCTTAATGGTTTGAAAAGTATGTACAGAGAAATCTATCTTTTCTAGCCACTATTGCTTCAAATTTCCACTACGAAGTAATAACAGAACAGTACTAGAATCATGTGTGAGATTATGCAACTGTCGAAACGAACTACTAACCTACGCTTGTGTCACACTTCTTTTGTTCTTTTGATTTGTTTCGCCTTCTTTTCAGGGACCTGAGTTTTAACAATTTGACCGGTCAAATTCCAAAGGAAATTGAGAATCTAACGCTCTTAGAGTTCACGTAAGTCATACTAAGAGCACCTGTCTAGCTATATGACTTTCACGGTTGTTGGAATAAAGACACATTTTTGTTATGAAGTCAAATGTAGCAGATAAGGACCTATGTACTTCTGTTGTATCAACTATCATTTTAACAATCAACATTCTCCCGTAATGATACCTATGCCATCTAGTATTGTTATAATAGCAGCCAATTTTATGATGTCAATCGAAAAAAATCCTTCTTTTACTTCTGGGGCAAAAAATGATCACTTTTTATTTATTATTATTATTTTTTTTTTAATTTGAGTTAAAATTCATTCACAGGAAAATGCATTTAGTTTGCTTTGCTATGTCTTTATTTTTGGACAAAAGAGATCATTAAACTTTGTGTGAATGCAGGTTTTTGAATAACAACTCATTGACTGGGGAAGTCCGGCCAAGTTGGATGGTGCAGAGCAGAAAGGATTTGTAAGTCTACTTGTTTCCCTATTTGTTGTCCGTGATCTTTGGATTTTATCTTATTTTGCTGTAAATTTTTTTTTTTTTTTTTTTTGCTGCGTGATGCAGTTTTGTATCTTCTTTTTTTTTTTTTTTTGGAAATTTGAATTAAAGAATATGACACGAATGCCTTGATTAATCTTTTGCAGTGATTTATCTTACAACAATTTCACAGGGTCACCTCCAGTTCCTTGTGGAAGTATGGTTTCTGTGTAAGTTCCTTTTCTTTTTCTTTTTTTCCTAAGAGCTTCTTTCTAGTAAGTACCGAAGATTATAAGGTGGCGTCTGGGGTGTCATCGATAGTGATCATAGGTTTTAAATCAGACAATGCATATTGTATGGGGCTAGATACTATGAAAGGATTTGTTTGGGCATCACTGTTACACTCATATGAATCGTTTGATTTGAATCGAGTTGAGGTCAATGATTCCTATGTGCTTATTTGATTCTGTACACCTTGCTCAAACAGTTTCTGTGAAATCTTCACACATGTTGGCTATTCTTTTGAAGTATCAACTTACTTGTTTCTTTTTACTATTCAACAGGAATCTTATTTCTGGTTACTCTTCTTCTCAAGACCAATCGTAAGTATTCCCTTCCTTGTTACGCTTTGTCATCTATCAAACTTCATGTTCGACATGAATGATTAATAATTGCTTTTAACATGTAGATGGTGCTTTAAGAAGGGCCTCCTCTGCCCTGGAAAATCGCGACGTAAGGATGGACTTGAACCAAGATCATACTTCTATGAACTCACTGTAGCTTAATCAAGCTACAAATGATCCCACATGGGTGACATGTTAAATTTACACCTGCAGGTCGTTCCTTGTATATCAACTGTGGAGGGCCAAACTTGGACGAATACGAAGGTGACGAATCCACTGGAGGGCCATCATGCTTCTTTTCTCTACCAGAAAAATGGGCGTATAGTAGTACTGGTGCTTACATAGGTGTGGGGGAAAGAGCAGACTACAAAGTAACAAACAAATTGCAGTCCAATGAAACTTATCCTGAAATTTTTCAAACGGCCCGCATAGCTGCTGTATCACTCAAGTATTATGGCCTTTGCTTGCGGAAAGGCAGGTACAAAGTGAAGCTCCACTTTGCTGAAATAATGTTTTCGGATGACCAGGCATTTAGCAGTCTTGGCAGACGCATATTTGATGTCTCAATTCAAGTGAGTAAAAGTAGAAATACATTGGTAGGACATGGTCTTGCTGCATTTATTGATAAAAGTGTTATCCTTAGCTGCAAAAGTTAGAAAATCCAGAACTTTTGTTTCAAGCTGATGAAGTTTAACTCTCACTTGTGAACAGGGAAATTTAGTTTTGAAGGATTTCAACATTATGGAGGAAGCTGGAGGTCCTGGAAAAGGCATCACCAAGACTTTTGATAATGTTTTTGTTAATGGTACCACTCTAGAGATTCACTTATACTGGCCAGGGAAAGGAACGACTGCCATTCCTGATAGAGGTGTTTATGGACCTCTTATATCTGCTATCGCCATAACATCACGTAATTATTTTCGCCTCATATGCTACACTTTATACTGTGTTTTCCCATGGATGTCTCGTAATAACTTTCTTTTCTTTTTCATCACAAAGTTGATACTGGGGGGCGGCTATCTGTTGGAGCTATTGTTGGCATTGTAGCTGCGTCGTGTTTACTTGTAATACTGATACTTTTAGCACTGAGAATGAAGAGATTCTTCGCAGGGAAAGATCTTCAAGATCAAGGTGAGTATTAATTCTCTCTTCCTCTCTTAGGCTCCGTTTGGTTGGAGGGATGGAGAATAGGAAGGATGGAGAGAGTTAGAAGGATGGGGAGTAGGAAGGATGGAGAAGATTATAGTAATCTTTTGTGTTGTTTGGTTGGATGAAGAGAGAGTTGAAATGATGGATGATAATTATTTGTTTAATTACTATATGGTCCATTTTTCTATTTTTTACTAATTTATTTTGAAGGGTGGAAAAGTAATTTTCATATAAATTTGGGTGGATTGGTTGGAGGGTTGAAAAGATTGATGATAATTATTTGTTTAATTACTATATTGTCCATTTTACTATTTTTTCATAATTTATTTTGAACGGTGGAAAAGTAATTTTTATTTAAATTTGGGTGGATTGGTTGGATCCTTCCATTAATAAAATGATCCAAAATGGTGGGCCCAGAGGAAGAGAGTCTTCTCCCTCCTCTTCCCCATCCTACCAAACCAGGGATTCACCCTCTCTCCACCACTCTCCCTCCACCCCTGTCCCTCCCTCCATCTCTCCTTCCTACCAAACATACCCTTAGTGTGTTTATGCGTCTTTCTTAGATATGCTTGTTGGGAAACTTTGTTAGTTTGATTAGCTCTTGTTGGGCGATAAATTAAAATTTAGATGTTTGATTTAAGAACTTGTAAATATCCTAAAAAATGCACTGGCTCTTTCTGTGCTGACTAGAGAATTTGGTAACACTGTTAAATGAGTTGAGCCCTCTGAGGTGGTTGGGCTCTCTTTTGCTCCCTTGACTTCAGTAATGGCTCCTAGTTAGCATCTTCCTCTTTCAGAAATGCCATGATAGATCATTGTGTAAATTGCTCTGCGTATGGTTTTCCGAGTTAATGCACAATGGCATGGCATGTAACTTCAATTTCTATACGTCTTTAAGCAGAAAAAGGTGTTTATGAGGGACAAGTCATGTAGCAAATTCATTAGATAATGAATAACTTGTTTGTATATGATAATTTTATCTCAAACTTAAATTGTATCTAATTTAAGTGAATTACATTGCTTTTGTTTGCCATTTTGCCTCTCTAATTCCCTTTCTTTGCCTTAGAACTTCGTGCATTAGATGTACAGACAGGATATTTTACATTAAGAAAAATCAAATCTGCCACGGGTAACTTCGACCCTGCAAATAAGATAGGGGAGGGAGGCTTTGGGCCGGTTTACAAGGTAAATACCGTAGTTTTTGCCAACCAATCAAACTAGTTAGAAACTTTGATTCTGAACTGAGTTGCTTGATGATCTTAAGTAGGGCGTACTTTCGGATGGTGGCGTAATTGCAGTTAAGCAGCTCTCGTCAAAATCAAAGCAAGGGACCCGTGAATTTGTTAATGAGATAGGCATGATATCTGCTCTGCAGCATCCAAATCTTGTTAGGCTTTTCGGTTGCTGCACTGAAGGAAACCAGTTGCTGCTTATATACGAATACATGGAAAACAACAGCCTTGCCCGCGCACTTTTCGGTAACTGCTTGACCATAATTGGTGAGAATTAACCGTCATAAATGGCAGAATGAGACTTGCATCACTTTTCTAGTTTCTCAATTAATAGGTCGGGATGACAACCGGATGCATCTAGATTGGCCAACAAGGAAGAAGATATTGTTGGGGATAGCAAGGGGGTTAGCTTACCTTCATGAGGAGTCAAGGTTGAAAATTGTGCACAGAGATATAAAGGGAACCAATGTGCTACTTGATAGGGATCTAAATGCCAAGATATCCGACTTCGGTTTAGCTAAACTCGATGAAGAAGAGCACACACATATCAGCACACGAATAGCGGGAACGATGTATAGATCTCTAGTTCTTTGTCATTTATCTTTCTGAATCATTATAAGCCTTTTAACAAGGAAGCACTGTTCTTGAATGAATGATGAAATATTGAAGGTCGTAAATAACATTATGTTAGTATATTAGTTCTACGAGTAAATATTTGATAATAGATAGGGGTAAGAATTATTATTGCATTTACTAATGACTGGCTTTATATTGAGTTCTCAGAGGATATATGTCTCCTGAATATGCAACAAGAGGTTACTTGACTGATAAGGCAGACGTTTACAGCTTTGGAGTTGTGGCTTTAGAGATCGTCAGTGGGAAGAGCAACACGAATTACATGCCAAAAGAGGAGTTCCTTTTTCTTCTTGATTGGGTAACTCAATTATATAAAATTTTTCTCATTCAAGTTTACATTTATCTTTAAGATTCAAGGGGGCTCTTTTAGAAATTTTTCATTGAATATACATGTTACTCTATTTTTGTAAAATTCCAAACAAATACTATAATATATCTACAGAGTGGACATTGTTTGATTAAAGACTATTAAGACCATCAAACTGTACTTTAAACCCCCTTTAATCCATCATTTATGTTTTCCTGGATTCACTTATTTTTAATGTTGACAGAACGCATAAAAAGTTTGACATATTGAATGTTCAATTAAGGAAATTTCTTCTTGTTTTGATTTTCTTTCACTCTTTTATTTGAATATATTCATTGGGACTAAAAGTTTGTCTGTCTCCCTACATGAAATTTAGGCCTATGTTCTGCAAGAACAAGGAACTCTTTTAGAGCTTGTGGATCCTAATCTTGGTTCCGACTTCAACGAGGCGGAGGCAATGACAATGCTTAACTTGGCACTCTTATGCACCAGCACATCTCCTACTCTCCGGCCACCAATGTCTTCTGTCGTCATGATGCTCGAAGGCAAAATCCCAGTCCAAGCACCCGTGGTCAGTCGTCGTCGCCCGAAGCACGAGTTCAAGGCCTTTGAGAAGGTAATAGAAAATAGCCAAAGAGACAACTCTGTGTCCTCACATGACTATGATCATAATGTAGCATGCATGCATATGGATGGTCCATCAACTGGTTCCTCAGTTTCTCTCAAGAGTAAGGATGGTAATCAGGACAGTCCCGAATTCCCCATCATGAAATCTTCTCAAGGATCAATCTGAAGGATTTTAAGTGACAAAAAATATTGGTAAAAAGTAACAAAGATTGCAATTTCTTACAGTATTCTCTTTAGTGTTTATAATATTACAGTACAAGTCCATGTCCAAAGTCTTAAGAGAGTTAAGACAATTACCTGAATCAACAGAATTGTAGTTTTTTCAGTTATTTATAGCTATCACCAGTCTTCAGCCAAAAAAAAAAAAATTGTTAACTTCTGTAAATAAGTTATTTTTTTTTTTTTATTTTTTTTTTAAGTAGAACTTCTGTAAATAAGTTGTTCCGGTTTCTTTACCAAGTGGATTAATATTGAAGATTAATACAGTTCACCAAGTTTTGTTCAACGGTCATGTTTTTCTTTGTAATCCCTCTAATGTGAGTGATAATATTTGTTGGCGGGGGAGTCTATACTCTCACATTAGTACAACGGTAGACATATTTTTTAATGTCTATCCAGATGA
Organism: Morus indica; assembly: GCA_029231665.1. Taxonomy (NCBI): domain Eukaryota; kingdom Viridiplantae; phylum Streptophyta; class Magnoliopsida; order Rosales; family Moraceae; genus Morus; species Morus indica. The sequence continues at coordinate 4,393,585 of JACAGA010000020.1, forward strand.
CCAATATTTCTACTATTTTTATTAGAAAAGTGTTTTTTACAATACTTACATATTATACGAATTTTCATTTGACCTTTTTTGGATTTGGTCGGGACTCCTCGGTGAAATGCTGTCATGCTGGAGAAGTTCATGGTCTTTTTCTCCTTGTGTGTTCTCCAGCTTCCTAGTTGTGCACTGAAGCACTATCTACCAGAGCATTTTCTGGTTCAGTTGGGGTGAGGTTGGGAGGCATCATTTCATCCTCGAAAAATGGCTCACCACCAAGCTCAGGAAGAGTTGTGAAATCAGAGAAGTTTGATGCGACCATTTTTTAGAAAATTTAAATACCTTGGAATCATTTAAACTCAATTAATTAAATCAGATTAGGCACACTAATAATCTTAATTACCTTAATTAATCTCAATTAATTCTTCAGGGTGTTACAGAAATTAATTGAACTTAAACTTTGTTAATGAAAGAGCAATGAGTGATCACGAGAAAAATTATGACCGTTGGGCCCTTCGCGGGCCCAACGGTCGGCCCGTGACGAGCCTAACGGGAGGTCTGTCAACGAAAGGCCCAACGGTCTATGGGCCGTTACGCGAGTCTTCACGGGCTAGGGCAGGACTTGGGTTGCGGGCTGAGAAGTCGAGGCCCAACCCTAGCCCATTATACGTGTCAGGCCAGTACGCCCCATAACAGTACCGTATCAGCCATGTCGAATCCAGCACTATTACAAGTTGAATCAGGCCATTCATAGAGGCCCGGCCCATTTGACAACAGTATACATAATATATATACATAGTAGGATGGAGAAGAATTTTTTTGCAAATCTCAGTACCTAATATATCCAAAAAAAAAAAAAAGAAAAGAAAAAGAGTACAATTTGATAAAATAACGTGACACCACACAATCAATATCTAATGAAACTAATTCTTTTTTCCTTTTGCTTTATTGAACAAGTAGAAAGAAAGAAAAAAAATGTTACATGTAAACAGTTTAGCTGCGTTTGATTTGAATTTGTCGTTGTTCACCGTTAATCGGTTTTTTGCAACAACTTTACTCAACGGTCAATCGAGACCTGATCACGATGGAACCGTTCTGTGTCGATGCAGGGCGTGATGTAATCACGACCCCAGGAGGGGTTTGACCTTGTCGTGGGTGGGATGTGATCCACTGTCACGACCTGGTGTGGCTTAGAGTGTAGTACATGCCCACCCACAAAAGCGATGACGGAGACTTTTTTTTTTTTTTTTTAATTTTTGATATAGATCTTAATTAGTGGTGAACTTGTTTATTTTTCACCAATTTACATACCTAAGCAATGACGAAAAAGAACCTTCCTCCATCCTTATGATAGTTTTTCCCATAATTATTTAATGTTTAAAATAGTATTTAATATAAATAGTAATAAAGGCAATCTTGGTATTTTAGAAAAGGATTTATTGTAAGAATACTTCTCAATTTTATGCGTTTGATAAATCAATGCTTTTAACTTTAAACTGTTACAATTTTATCTTTTAAATTTTAAAATTTATTATAATGTTTGTTAAATTAAAACAAAGTTAAAAATTTAGACGGTTTCTTTCATGTTAATGTTTAATGACGTTACTTTTAGTCTTTTTGTATTGAATTAATCCCTGTATAAATATCATGTGTGTTTTTGAAATTGGGAAACCACCAATTTTTCCCCTCAAAAGGTTAATCTCCAATTTCAAAAAAAAATCTCACATAATGTCTATATCAAAATCAATTTGATGAAAAATTTATCAAGCGTTTTTAAGAATTTTTTAATTTGACCAACATTGCAATAAATTTTAAAGTTTAAGAAGTGAATTGTCTAGATCAAAAGTTAATGGGCCAATTTACCAAACTTATAAAGCTGAGAAGGTTTCCGTACCAAAACCTTTGGTAAACTTCAATCAATCCATAGAGTTTCTTGTGATTGATTTTACAAACACAAATAAAAGTGGTATTTTGACTAAACACGCGAGATATTTAGAGTTTTTCACCTTAATTACAGTCAAAAACTAAATGTTTTTTATTTTATTTATTTAAGAGAGAATGTAGTAAATAACAAATTTATAAAACTAAATTAAGTAAATAGCATGCTCAAAAAAATTATGTAAATAACAGATTTTAAAACTATTCGAAATAAATAACAGTCTACTATGTAAATGTTTAATCTACGTCTAGTAAATAGAAGTAAATTATTTTTTATGAGTCCTAAAAAAAGCATTTACATAGTAAACTGCTATTTACTTTAAATTAGAGATGAAAGTTTAAATTGCCCGATCTGGGTCCAGTGGTCCAAATGGGAATTTCAAACTGGGTTGGGTCGGACCCCCCATTATTTTCATTGGGCTGGTCGACCCGGCCCTAAAGAGAGAAGGATTGGCCTAACCCGACCCTAAAGCCCAACGGCCTAGAGCCTGGCTAGGCCGACTCAAAATTTATAAGGCGTTTCTAAGAATCTTTTTTTAAAAAAAGTGTTTGGGCCGTGCCAAAATAAATTTTCAGGCTTGAAATCTCAGCCCGACACAAATGCTTAAGCGAGTCAGGACCGGGACCAAACTAATATTGTCGGGTGCCAGGCCGACTCGTTTGGTCTGACCTAAACTTTCATTCAACTTCAAATGGTTTTAAAATCTGCAATTTAGTTAATTTAATTTCATTAATCTGTTATTTATTGCAATGTAGAAAGCAAAATTTGAGTGTGTGAAGATAATACTATAATACTCACTAATTAATATACACATGCTTACAAGCAAAAAATTAATATTTACACGCCAATGCCCAGGTGTCAACTGTCAACTGCGAAATGCCTAAAACCAACCACAAACACCCAAACATTATGGTCCAAATTTTAAACAAACATTTTCTGACCGAAAGTTCAAACAGAAAGACAAAGTCCATAGCTAATACAACAAAAACGTTGATCTTTATATATTCAAGATAGAAAACAAAGTCTCAGTACATAATTTATCAATACGAAAAGGAAAAAAAAAAAAAAAAAAAAAAAAAAAGAATCTTAACACATATTCAAACAATGGTAGATAAGACCACACCATCAATATCTAATCATGCAACCTTTTCATTTTCTTTTTATTTTTTTATTTTTTATTTTTGTCTTGTTTCTTTGAGCTAGACACGTAACATATCAACATTGTGAGAATTTTTGCAAAGGTATAGAAAGTCCTGATTTTGATGAATCCGTCAAATAACTGCCAGATGAATATTGGTTTTGATACTTGGTCGAACTTGTAGTCCCAGATGATGAATAGAAGGAAGAATTCATGTCCATTGAGGGTGCAAAATACATTGGCTTTGGTAAGTTTGGTGGTAGATTAGGCAGTGGAGCTTCAAAATTAAGAACATTCACCACCTGTTTGATAGAAGGCCTGAAAGAGGCCTCGGGATGGCAACACCACAACCCAACTACCATCAAGCACTCCATTTGCTCCTCATCGAATTCCAAATTTAGTCTCGTGTCAGCGGCTTCGAGGACTTGGCCTTTCCCATATAAGTTCCACACCCACTCCACAAGACTTACCTTGCTTGGCTCTGCATTTCGTTCAACCGGTCTTCTTCCGCAGCAGATTTCAAGTGCAACAACACCGAAACTATACACATCGGACTCTTTACTAGCTTTTCCAGTTGTCACACACTCTGGGGCCATGTAACCCATGGTGCCTGCCAAAACTGTTGTTTGTAGACCCGATTCGTGGTCTGCTAGCCTGGCAAGGCCGAAATCGCCTAGCTTGGCGTTGAAGTTTGAATCCAACATGACATTGCTCGACTTGATATCTCTATGAACGACACATTCTTCCCATTCTTCATGAAGGTACAATAGGGATGAGGCCAATCCATGGGCTATTTTGTATCTAACTGACCATATCAATGTTGGTTTCCCTCCAAAGAGATGTATATCAAGGCTTCCATTAGGCAAAAGTTCATAGACAAGAAGAAACTCACCCTTTGTATGGCACCAACCAATAAGTTGAACCAAATTCTTGTGTCTTAAACGACTGATGATTTTCACTTCAGAAATGTATTCCTTTTTGCCCTGTGTTGATCCTTTAGATATCCTCTTAACCGCCACTTCCATATTCGATTCACTTAACACACCCCTGTAGACACCTCCAAATCCTCCCTGTCCAAGCTTCCCTTGCTCGGAAAATTCGTTTGTGGCTTGACTTAGCTCGCGGTAAGTAAATCTTTTTGGCCCAGTTTCCCCAAATTCAACATCAATAGACTCATCATATGCCTCCTCTAGTTTCTTTTTCTTCGCAGCCCTTCTCCTCCAAAAGACGAACAAAATCAAACCTAGTCCACCCAAAGCCCCAAAACCGACGCCTAAACCGATCCCTAAACCTGCATTGCTTTTCCCTCCCCCGCCTGTATTGCCATCCTCCAAGGTTGAGATGAATGACCAAGAGAGAATGTTGTGTGTTTCATACGAGTCTCCGGTGGCTGCAGAGAAACCGATTCGGACGCTTTGTGGCAAGAATTCCTTCCAATCAATCCTATGTGCAAGAACAGATTGTCCACTGTATTCTGGATTCTCAACGTAAGTTAGATAAACACTGAGAATATTACTAGCCGAGACATAACTCACCCATGCATTCGCCACTCTTCCATCTTTAATGCTACTATTCCATTTGATAGTTGTTGCTGATTCAATCGAATCAACATTGATTCCGACATGATCAGAACTCGGATCCCAGGAATTCTGATAACTATCGAACTCAACCGCGACAATAGGATTGCTTTGTCTAGAGTCATTCGCGGATTCAGGACTCAACAACGCAAGATATCCACCACTCGAATTGGCAGGGATGTCCGACTCAAACGGCGCGATGAAGAAAGAGATGCCGTCGCCATATTTACGTTTAGTATCATTTGCTTTGATCCTGAAGGTGAAATGAGCTGTGAAATCTGCGTACTCCCCCGTGTTGTTATTCCAAAGCTGCACCGGCTTCGAAAAGGAGGCTCGGCCGACGCTATGAGCGACGGGAAACCCGGTTGTTTCGTTAACCTTTGTGAGCTGCAGAGTTCCATTGGCTGAAGAGGAATCACCTTGAAAGATAATGTTTTCACTAACTACGTCTCCGGAGAAGCTGGTGAAGTTGAAAAGTGACTCGGAATTTGGAAGAAAAAACAAAAAGAAAATGGTCTTGATGAGAAGAAAATTGAGGCATGAGAATGGTTTGGAGAGAATCATTTTTGTTGAAGGAACTGTTACAATGAAATTGAGAGAGATAAGGGGAATGGAGCTTAGTTCTTTGAGGTTATTTTGATTAATGGAAAGATTAGTTTAAAAATAACTATATATAAACTATATGTTTGGTACACCTAATTCATAAAACTCATGTTTAATTAATTACACAAGGCTACATTCAATAAATACACTCGGCTGAATTGATCTTGGTCAAAAAGACTTGGACAACTATAAGAAACGAAACTCAGACATAGCAACGACTAAGTAAACCATCCTCAATATATATATATTAACCACTATCCATAGTCGAGGAAAAAAAATGATGTTTGTTAGGTTTTTGTTAATTTGCTCTGTTGGCAAAACAATTTTTAGTTGTACAGATTCAAAAACTAGGTTCTAGAAGATATTATCTAGATGGCTGTTTTTGGAGAAGAGAAAGTGTTGTCGTTTGAATTTGAGATCGGATTTTGTGCAGAAAAAAATAAATTTGTTGACTTGAAGATTAGCTTGTGATAAAACAGATAAGGCTAAGCTAATACGGATTATGAGGTCATCCTTTATCAGCTGTTGGTTTATCTCCTGAGGTGATTTGATTCATTGAATTTTAAAAAGTGAATTCGTGAGTTTTTGGAATTAAAAACTCAAAAAGTGAGATGCTGTAGATAATGCTGAGGAGGATTTTTTGGTAACGAACACAGGTTCAAAAGTTGAAGATACGTAGAATGGTTTTATATGAGAAGATGCTCTGCAGGAAGGAGTCAGGTTGTTGACTACAAAAAAGTCTAGTAACGGAGAGACAGTGATTAAGGAGAACAATTTATAGTTTTGTGTTTCATGTTGAAAGCTTGATTAACTGAAGGGAGTTCAGTAGTGAAAGGTGAAGACGTGTGGTATACGCTAAACAGTGTCATTGTGGGAGTTAATCACAACAGTGTCATAGTCTAGGAGGGAGTCCTTGAGTGATTAAGTCCGTCAGGGTTGTAATTCTTAAATCATAGTGAAACTGTTTACTGTCTGGGCATGGCCCCGCAGAGTAGGTGTGCGCACCGAACTGCGATACCATATTGCGTGTTCATTTATTTTCTGCACTAGTGTTTTTCTTGTGCTGCTTAATTTAATCAGTAGAGTAAACTGAGTAATCAGTGTCTCAAATAATGTTCCAACGTTATCAGTGACATAAGGCGTAATATTAGATCTAAGAATGTTCAATAATTTCACGGTCAAATAACTTTTTTAAAATAACTTTTTTACCATCTTGATGAACTCGTTTTCAAATAAAGGACCAAATCCACAATTTTCTTCTCTCTTTTTTTTTTTTTTTTTATCAATGAGAGTAAATTGTGTAAAGAAATCGCAAAGTTCAAAAGAACAACATAATTAGAATGATAGTAACATTAACAAGTGTTACACATTTTCAGCAATATATAAATAGGGAGAAAGAGGAAAATAGGTCAAAATTTGAGTTGAATTAAAATTAATAGGCCAATAGTTTACATAAGTTAATAAATAGGCCAAATTATTATTTTCGTCCATAACTTGTCTGGTTATGAACAATAACTTGACAAGTTATTATTCATAATTGTCCATAACTTGTCCGGTTATGAACCATAACTTGACAAGTTATGGCCTATTAATTTCTATAACTAAAAATTGGCCTATTTCCTTTCTTAAGCTTTTCATATTGGCCTATTTTCTACTATTTCTCATATAAATATCGTAATTATTAGTGATATAAATTTATAGCTCATAAACCTTACAAAACCTATTACCCAACATAATTAGAATGATAGTAACATTAACAAGTGTTACACATTTGCAGCAATATATAAATATCGCAAACTTTACAACAAACTTATTAGTAATATAAATTTATAGCTCATAAACTTTACAAAACCTATTACCTAATATACTTATGGCTCATAGAGTATGTAATGGATAGTGGGCTATCAAGAGATTGGGGGTGTACATAACTACGTGATCTTTTGTTGAAGATGCATTAAGAAATTGATGCCCTAATTTTGTATAAAACCATTGCAGAAAGAAATAAAAAAAAAAATTTTAAAATTTATAAGGAATTGCGTTAATATGAGATTTCATAATTTTTCGATCGCTGCAGTAATTCATTATGACCAAAAAAAAAAAAGTTTGTAAGAAAATCACACTTCTTTTAACTCTATCTATCTGTTAATATCATTGTATAAGACTAATAATTATGGTAATAATTATGCTTCACTACTTAACAAGATGTTTATAGGGATCGGTAAACAGTAAAATATTCAAAAGTGATTTCAATTTTTGTTAAAATGTCATCTGTAGAGAGACTTCCTCAAGTAGTGGACTCAGCTCTATTGATCAGAAGAACTGATCAACTGGAAGAAAGACCAGAGGCCAGTATAGTTGGTAAAAGGGCTTTATGGGCCAAAATAGAAACTTAGAACCTTTTGGATTGTTAGAGTTATCCAATTTGTCATAAATGAGTCTTTAGAGCGAAATTTATTCTCAAAATTAAGAATTCGTTTAGTTTACTGATTTGAGTTGTTAATTTGAGTTGAAATATGACTTTATATAAGAGCTTTTTATTGTAATAAAAAAGTTAGATGTGAATGTTTCTAAGAGCTTTTTACTGTAGCAAAACTCGAATTGTAAACTCGAATCGGTGAAATGAACGTGGCCTAAGAGTCTGTTTAGTTTGTTGATATGAGTTTTTAATTTGAGTTGAGATGTGATTTTTTATGAGAGCTTTTTACTGTAGCAAAAAAGTTAGATGTGACTATTTCTTAGAGCTTTATACTGTAATAAAACTTAAATTTTAAACTCGAATAAGTGAAATAAACGAGACTTAAGTCTTAAGATAAGTGAACTTAGAAGCCCAACCTAAACCCTTATTATGATTATTATTGTCATGTGAATTAGTACGTAATCAAGATTCAAATTAAGGAGACAATACATTAATTAACTAATTGATTATTTTATGATAATCTTTTCTAAACTTTATTTAAGAGAGATTAACCAATTGAATTGATTAAACTTAAGAGTGTCGATATGTTTAAAGTCTCAAGATGAATTAATGATGTCGGTTGACCATAGGATGATAATTAAATACCCTAACTAACACAGTTAAGTTGTTATAATTGATTTAAAAGTTTTATTTAGAAAAGTTAAGTCAATTTTTAGATTTTTTTATAAGAAAGTTAGATCGAAGTTTAATGTAAATAAATACTCTCTGAAACTAAATCAATTAATTTAGGTTGTCAAACAAATATTCTAAACATTTTTTGTTACCCTAACAGTTGGGTTTCGACTTAAGCAAGACTCATGATCAACTTTGTGAAAGGGGAGGTTAAACTTTAGACAAACACTTTAGTGGCATATTCAGATAACTACGAAGCTCACCTATAGCATGAAACCTTTCGCGGCCTCGTTCATTTCACCGATTTGAGTTTTTAGTTTTAGGTTTCTACAGTAAAAAGTTCTCAGAAAATGTCACATCAAAATTTTTTGCTACAGTGAAAAGCTCTCAGAAAATGTCACGTCTCAACTCGAATCGAAAACTCGAATCCGCGAAGTGAACGAGGCAAAATCTAACCTCACTTGCAGTATGAAACCTTGTCCCGTAAATGCATTGGTATGTATGCATAGGTAGGAATGATTAATGCTTTAATCATTTTTACATGATTTATTGCCTTTACTTTTATGAAATGAAATTTTATATTTATGATCATAATAATATGCTGCTCACCTTAATAAGAGGCTATAGTAAATGAAATTAAGTGAAATGTGTGCTTCTTGGAGTCTAATCTCTTCTTGATTAAGCCCAGGTAAACAACTAATTTCTCAGGAAAACTTAAGTTTCACACTTCGATGATTTTGAGTCAAGAAATGGATTTTCAATATTAACTTATCTTATTAATGTATGTTGACTTATAATGTATTTTTCCTTTCTTTAACGTCAAGATCCAATGATAATCCACCTTAAGTATATTGTTTATTAGTAAAGTGTATAGTTTTTTAAAATTTATTTTCATTGATTTAGGTTTTTTTATTTTGGTTTTCTCCATAACATAAGCAAAAAACCTTTTTAAGGTTTATAATGAAAATAAGTTTTGTGTTATTTTTTTTTTTTCTGAAATTTTAGTAACCAAGAATATGATTAAAGTCAAGTAAGTGATTTGAAAGTATGTTAATTATTTTTTCAGTAAACTAAGTAGTAGCCTAAAATAAAAAAAGTTTCATTTTAATATCAATGTATCTGCAATGGAACCATGTTATTAGAGCTTAATTTGCTTTTATGGTAGACTACAGAGCTTGGAATTTACAGTCCCTGTTCTACGGCAAGTTCAATGGTGAACTCATTTGAGCTTTTGGAGGGTTGTTTTTATTTTTAAGATTAAGATAGTACAATGTGGTAGGAAGAAGAGTTGTATTTATAATGCTATAGTTTTTTTAATTGAAAAAATTAGTATATCTTGCAGTACGTGCTATTATATTAGTGGATTTTGCAGTATACAATTGAATTTTTAAAATTTGAGATAGTAAATAGCAAATCATTTTAACAAGCCACGTTCAATTCTCTGATTCGAGTTGAGATGCGACTCTTTGTGAGAGTTTTACTGTAGTTGAAAAAGTTAGATGTAACTTTTTATGAGAACTTTTTACTGTAGTAAACTGAAATTGAAAATTCGAATCGAAAAACTTAACGATAATAGTATAATCTTTTGATTTTTTTTTTTCATTTTACCCTTGTTTATATTTCTTTTCCTTTTTTTTTTTTTTTTGCTTTTATTTTCTTTTTGCCTAGGTTCATCCTTCGTCTCTCTCTATATTCTCTTGCTCCTCTCATAGTTTCTTCCTCACTCCATTTTTTTCTGGATTTTTGGATTTACATATCGCGAGCTAGGCCATGTTGGAGACGTCACGGACGTTGGAGAGAGAGAGAACGCAAGAGTGAGAGTGAGAGAGATTGAGGAGAGAGAGAGTGAGTAGAGATGAGGGGTCAGAGAGATTGAGGGAGATCGAGAGCATAGGAGTGAGGGAGAGGGATCGAGGACAGAGAGAGCGAGAGTGAGAAATAGAGGAGAAAGAGAAATCTAAAGCTAGGGTTTTAAGCATATTAATGGGGATATTTTATATGCTAAAATATCTAATTTACACTTTTCTATTATTTAGTTTAAAAATTCTATGGAAGTTTAACCTTTTTCATTTGCTTCTACAGTTCTACAGCTCATTTTAGGGATAACATTTTGTATATATGTAAATGAAGTGAATAGCATTTTTTAAAATGATGATAGATCATATCTTAAATTTTCATTCTAAAATAAAATGTTATTTTTCAACTTTACCCTTTCTTTTAGGGTTCCATTTTTTTTTTCTTTCCTCACACACTCCCTCATCTGCCACTCTCTCCCCTAGACTCCTACTCTCTCTCGCTCACTCTCTCTCTATTATCGTGATATATGAAGATGAAGATGTAGATCACTCAACCTTGATCTTTGTGAACTAGTGAAAGATGTAGATCACTCAACCTTGATCTTTGTGAACTAGTGACTCCAATCATTGAGAACTCGCGACTCTGATCTCTAGGAACTTGTATTTTCAATCTCGTGACTCTGATCTGGGTGACTCACGACTTCGATCTCAAAAGTGAAGACGAAGAAGTCAAAATTGACGGAGCACTCGTGACTTCGCTTTTTCTTCCTCCTTTAAATCACGTCAACGTTTTCCGAGGAGAGAGAGAGAGAGAGAGAGAAAGAAAGAGAAGTAGATCTGTTTGCGAGCACGAGGACGCAGGGGTTGTTCTTTTGTATTTTTGAGTTAGGGTGCTTTGAGTGATAATTTTGAGCTGAGTTTAAGTTATAACTTGAGTTGAAGTTGTAACTTGAGTTGAAGTTGTAACTTGAGTTTGTGTTTGCATGTACACATTTAAGTTATGATTTGAATTGAGAATCTTTTTGAGTTTGTGTTTAGGTGGGTTAAAACTTAAATTTGTATTTATATAGTATTTTAATATAAACTCAATGGTAATGAAAAATTTTAATAAGGTATATAGGTGGGGTTTTATTCTTTTTTTCGTTGTGAATGCATAGAAAAAAAAATCATCTCAATTAAAATTAAAACGAAAAAGTTATGATATTTTTAAGAATAGAAAAAATATTATTCATTAACTTGAGTTTGAATTTATGAACTCAAGTTGAAGGGAACTTGAATTTGAGTTTAACCCCAAATTTGAGTTCAATCTCGTGTTCAAACTCAAATTTTACAAAAGAACATGAACTTAAATAAAATTATAACTCAAATTTAAATTTTTTCTGAATTTTATTGCAAAAGAACAACTCCACATTCTCCTTAGAAGTATATATCTCATCAAGCTGTTTGCTAAAGTGCGAGGTTCTGAGGAGAGAGAAAAGTCGTTGCCAGAGAACGTCGTCAGAATCTGGATATGTAGAAGGTCGTCTTAAATTTTAGGGCGGTTGGAGATTGATTTTGGGGACTTTGACCTCAAGATGGTTTCAGACTTCACCCCGGATCTGAAGACAAGAAGAAGTACTCGTTCTCTGTGATTTTTGCTTTCTTTGGGATTGTGATTTTTGACGCAGGTTTCCACTTTTTACCTGCTAGTGATTGATTTTTATTTTCTTTGGGATTGTGAATTTTGTGATTTTTATTTCTGTGATTTTTTGTACATACAGTATTTACTAAGGGTGGCAATATGTGTTAGTGGGTTATGTTCATATCAACCCGTTTATTAATCGTTTCATAAAACATCAACTCGAACATGACTTGTTTATTAAACGTGTTAAAAATATCAATCCAAATACGATCTATTTATTAATCGTGTCAACCCATATAATCCGTTTAAATTAATATATGAAATAAATAACTAGTATAATAATTATTTATTTAATAGGGTTATGACAAATTTAATATGTTTATTGGTCAATTTATTTATTCCTTTAAGAAAAATAAATGAATTTAAATATTAAAATTCACATTATTTGTATTTAATATGTTATATAAACTTTCATGTTATATCACATATCATTAGATTACAAATGACACATATAGTTAATCATGTCATTTCGTGTTAGGAGGTCAATCCTAACCCAATCCATTTATTAATCGTGTTGATCGTGTCAACCCAATTATGATCCAAACTCATTTTATAGTAAACTCAAACCTGCTAATTTCGTGCGAGTTTCAAGTTGTGTCGTCGTACCACTATCTAAATTGTCAACCCTAGTATTCACCGGTAAATTCTGGATTTACTAAATGTCGGTGCAGTGGTTAGATTGACCAATAGATCCCGAATTTACTAGTTATTAACGCTTAAGTACTTACATGTAAATATAATATTTATAAAATAAAATATTATAAAATAATTATGTATTTATGTCTAAATATATATTTACCAGATACAATAAAATAAACAAATTATTTCCTTGTAAATATTGTATGTAACATATACAAGATGGAAAGTAAATACTTATTTACATGTATTTACCTGATGCAGCAATGGAAAAGAATTAAGCATTTCCGTGTCGTATTAACCATATACAAGATTAAAAAGGAACTTTATTACATGTAAATATCATATACAAAATTAATATAGAATTTCCTTATAAATTTGTGATTCATAGCTTGCGACCAGATTTGTGGGTAAATGTTGTATTTACTAATCGTCAGTGTCGAAAATAGATTTACAAATAAATATGAGTGTCGGAAATAGATTTACAAATAGATACGATACTTACTAATCATCAACACTACCTCCGATGTCAGCGGCCATATTTACGAGTACATTCGGTTTTTAACTAGTGGCCGTATTAAAGGGTAAATATGGTATTACCGATTGTCTGTAGCCGATCGTAGGTTGCCAGTTGTCAGTGTCGATGCTGATGCCGGTCATGGTAGACTTTACCATATGAGGGAAGGAGGGAAAGAATAGAAGGAGAAAGAATTAGTTTTTAATTATGCTATTTATTACCTATTCTATAAAAGTATGCTAATAATTTATTAAGCATTCTATTAAATACGCTATTTTACTTTTTTTTTTCTTCCTTAATTTTAATCATTTTATGAATGGCTAGGCTACAATAACGATAAGTGGTCTCATAGAAATATAAAATTTTTGTTTCCAATAGCATTTTTTTTTTCCTTAAAAGACAGCTGATTCGATAACAACATGCTCCAAGAAAAGAGTAAATCTTCTTCTATTTATTTTCTTGCTTAACAACCAAAATTTGAGTTGAAAATTAAAAGAAAATAAAAATGAGAGAAAGAGAGAAATAGGCTAAGACTTGAGATGAATTAAAATTAATAAGCTAATTGTTTACATACGTTAATAAATAGGCTAAATTACTGTTTTTGTCCATAATTTGTCTGATTATGAACCATAACTTAACAAGTTATTGTCCATTATTCACAATTTTTGTTCATAATTTGTTTGACTATGAACTATAACTTGACAAGTTTATCTATAACTTATTTAGTTATAAACCATAACTTAATAAGTTATGGCATATTAATTTTTATAATTAAAAATTGACTTATATACTTTTTAAAGCTTTTCATAGATTTACTATTTCTGAATAAAAATTAAGTTTCACACGTAGTTTTAACTAGTACTCTTTTTTAAAATAAAAGTACATTTGTATATGTACATTGTTTGCTTACGTAGTTTTGATAAGATGCCACCAATGACGGCATATTTGTATTTGTACGTTGTTTCATAGCCGTATTACAATGGTTTCTCTGCAGATACGTAAATTGATATTAAAATGAAAATTTTATTTTAGTATGGAATGATGACATTCAATCTCATAATTATAAGGATTTTCCTTCCCAAAAAAAATCATAAGTGTTTTTATACCCGTTTAGTTCGCTGATTCGAGTTTTTAATTTGAGTTGAGATGTGACGTTATATGAGAACTTTTTACTGTAGCAAAAAAGTTAAATGTGATTAATTTTAAAGCTTTTTACTGTAGCAAAACTCGAATCGGCAAAATGAACGGGAATATTTCATAGGTTACCATAAATTTATAGTTTCTTTCGATCATTCGAGTTGAGAACTTACGTTAAAATTAAAGAAAACACTGTAGTAAAAAAAAATTAAATTTAAATTTTTATAAGAAAAAATAACGTAATAAAAATTTAATTATAATTCAAACTAGCGAAACGAATGAGATTATGATATATTTAAACAACATGTGAGAGATTGAATTGTAACATCTCAAAAATTTTAATTATTATCAATAAGATATTATAAAAAAAAAATCAGTATTAATTAGAAATTTATTTGACAAGGCCATTTGAAAAGATATATTCAAACTATAATTAACGTTTAAAATTTAAATTAAGCTAGGGTAAATGAAAGAAACAGGCTAATGTGAGGATATGGCCGATATTTTCAAGAAATTTACAGTTTGACCGTTTAATTTTTGAAAAATTACCTTTTGAACCCAAAACTAAAAAAACCCATTTGATGGAAGAACCAAGTCACAGAAGACTCTGATCGCTCTCTTCTCTCACTATTTTCTCTCCCTCGGTTTCATCCCACTCTCTTTTCCCTTTCCTGTCGTTCTCTCTCTCTCTCTCTCTCTCTCTCTCCTTGTCTTGCCGCCGAACCACTACACTTAGAAGGAAGCTTCTCCTTTCATCAAATTTTCCGCAACAAATCATCGTAGAGCCGGAAAAAGTTACAAGGATTTTGAACGAATTTTGGTTTATTTCATTCTTTGAGGTAGGGGTTTCTTCTTTGATTTTTATTTGTTCTTAATTTCATCTTGTAATTGCTTAATGGGTCTGTTATGGGATTGATGGATTTTTCTTTTTTATCGACCCATTTTTTGCAATGGCTACATACCCATTTTAAACGAGCTCTTTTTTTTTTTTTTTGGGGAATTTTTCCAATGACTATGGTTGCCTGAATTCCCAATTTAAATCTTCTTCGAATATATCATCACCATTTAAGGAAGGAAATGGAATTTCTTCTTTTGATGGGATTTTCTTTGTGCTTCTGGAATTTTATAGTTTTTGACGAAAACCCTTTTGGATGTTTTCCTAAAACAGACTTTTCTAAGTTCTTTTATGGATCCTTTCATGAGATAATAGCAAATCTTCTCTCGTTCTTTGTAGAAATGCGAGATTTCACCTTATATTTCAATTTGGGAAAATGAAATGTTATTGTTTTGCTTCGAAAAGGTATGCATTTTTCGCATTTAAGCCTTATGATCTTTGTTTCTTACCGAATTTTATGTTTTTGTTTTTGATAGGATCGATCGGACTAATAATAATGGATGTGAAAACAAAGAGAAAAACTGTTACAGAGAATGGGGATACTGGGGAGGACTTGGTTCTTGCGACTTTGATTGGGAATGGCGACGATGTGGGCCCTCTCGTTAGGCATGCATTCGAGATGGGACGGCCTGAATCACTCCTTCACCAGCTCAAGCATGTTGTTAAGAAGAAGGAAGTTGAGATTGAGGATCTCTGCAAGACTCATTATGAGGAATTCATTCTCGCGGTCGACGAGCTTCGGGGCGTGTTGGTTGATGCTGAGGAGCTGAAAGGTGAGCTTTCGAGTGATAATTTTAGGTTGCAAGAGGTTGGGAGTGCTCTCTTGATCAAACTTGAGGAGCTTCTTGAATCGTATGCAATTAAGAAGAATGTGACCGAAGCTATTAAGATGTCAAAGAATTGTGTCCAAGTGTTGGACCTTTGTGTTAAGTGTAACAATCACATTTCTGATGGCCACTTTTACCCTGTGCTGAAAACGGTGGATCTGATCGAGAAAACTTACTTGCAGAATGTTCCTGTCAAAGCACTTAGAACTATGATAGAACGAAGAATTCCGGTAATCAAGTCTCACATTGAGAAGAAAGTTTGTAGTCAATTCAAGGAGTGGCTAGTGCACATAAGGAGTTCCGCGAAGGTCATTGGACAAACAGCAATAGGTCATGCCGCCTCTGCACGTCAGAGGGATGAGGAAACGCTAGAACACCAAAGGAAAGCAGAGGAGCAAAATATTTCCGAATTAGAAGATTTTTCTTATACTTTAGATGTGGAAGAATTGGATGAAGATTCTGTTTTGAAGATTGATCTGACACCTCTTTATCAGGCATATCACATCCACACTTGTCTAGGAATTCCAGAGCAGTTCCGCGATTATTACTACAGAAATCGTATGTTGCAGCTTAACTCGGACCTGCAGACCTCTTCGGCACAGCCTTTTGTTGAATCTTATCAAACATTTTTAGCTCAGATTGCGGGTTTCTTCATAGTGGAGGATCGGGTTTTGAGGACTGCTGGAAGTCTACTTTTAGCTGAGCAGGTTGAAGCAATGTGGGAAACTGCTTTGTCGAAAATGACTTCTGTTTTAGAGGAACAGTTCTCCAATATGGATTCCACAACCCATCTTCTTCTGGTGAAGGATTATGTAACTCTTCTTGGATCTACTCTTAGACAATATGGTTATGAAGTTGGTCCGCTCCTTGAAGCACTAGACAAGAGCCGAGACAAGTACCATAAGCTTCTTCTTGAAGAGTGTCGTGAACAGATTGTTAATGCTCTTGCTCATGATACCTATGAGCAGATGGTTATGAGAAAGGATGCTGACTATGAAAACAATGTCTTGTTATTCAACCTTCAGACCTCAGAAATAATGCCTGCCTTCCCTTATATTGTGTCATTCTCCTCCATGGTGCCCGATTCTTGTCGCATTGTCAGATCGTTCATTAAAGGGTCTGTAGATTACTTGTCTTATGGGATGCATGCTAATTTTTATGATGTTGTGAAAAAGTATCTGGACAAGCTCCTAATTGATGTGTTAAATGAGGTGCTGCTGAATACAATTGAAAGCGGTAGCATTGGCATCTCTCAGGCCATGCAGATTGCTGCGAACATATCTGTTCTCGAAAGAGCTTGCGACTTTTTTCTTCGAAATGCGGCTCAGCTATGTGGGATCCCAATACGGTCGATTGAGAGGACTCAAGCTAGTTTAACTGCAAAGGTGGTCCTCAAAACCTCAAGGGATGCAGCTTATCTCGCTCTTCTGAATTTGGTGAATAGCAAGTTGGATGAGTTTTTGGCGCTTATGGAAAATATCAAATGGACTTCAGAGGAGTTATCCGAGCATGCAAATGATTATATGAATGAAGTCATTATTTACTTGGACACTGTTTTGTCCACAGCGCAGCAAATTTTGCCTTTGGATGCACTCTACAAGGTTGGAAGTGGGGCTCTTGAGCATATTTCCAACTCGATAATAGCAGCTTTCCTTAGTGATAGTGTCAAGAGGTTTAGTCTCAGTGGTGTTATGGGCATCAACACTGATCTGAAGATGTTAGAATCTTTTGCAGATGAAAGATATCACAGTATGGGCTTGAGTGAGCTGTATAAGGAAGGTAGTTTTAGAGGCTGTTTGATAGAAGTGCGCCAATTAATCAACCTTTTGTCGAGTAGTCAGCCTGAGAACTTCATGAATCCTGTGATAAGGGAGAAAAACTACAATTCTTTGGATTACAAGAAGGTGGCCATTATTTGTGAGAAATTTAAGGATTCCCCTGATGGAATCTTTGGAAGCCTCGCAAACAGGAACGCTAAGCAGAGTGCACGCAAGAAGTCAATTGACATACTGAAGAAAAGATTGAAAGACTTCAACTAAGGCCCAGAAAATCTTTTAGCGTCATAATATTAGGAGTATATTTTTTGCCTTACATTCTTTCAATTTATTTCTTCTCTATGTTTAAAATATATGGGATTCATTAATTTTTCCTGCTGATGTATGTCGTACAATAAATATGCAATATCCTTTATTAGCCTAGTGCACATTTTGAATTTTCCCTTTGTGATCATATTCCTTTTGCTCTCGCATTTTTGAGTTGTCCGCAAAGAAACAAAAAACAAGACACTCCGGGATGCTTGGTGTGATTGTGTAATCTCACACGACTCGTGCGCAACCTTCTCTTTCCTGTCTAATATTCTCTTTTATGAGGAGTTTATAAGTACTCCCCGTTTTCATTTATTCCTGTTGCTAAGCGTTGGTTGACTCTCGCATATATTTTCATTTTATATAATTTCAGCATTTAACAGCCAAATGCCCGGCAATATTTTTGCATTTGATTTCAGGTCAGTGTTCTTGAGACTATGTTGAACAAGCTTCGTTGGTATGAGCATCAGTCCAAGCAGAAAAGACAAGGCCATCATGTTACTCAACTTGCACATCTTCTTCATGTCCTTGTAAACTACAAAAACAGGTATTACCGGTATACCGATTTCACTTGGGATTCGTTTTTGCTACGCGACACCATGCCATGATGAATTTTTTGAATGCCATATTACAATATCTCAAAAGAAAATTTATTGATAATTTTCCTGGCTAATCGATTAATTGTAATTGTACCAGATGCTTCAATTTTATTTTCAGGGAATTACCTTGCTACGTCTTTGTTAAAGTTTTCTAGTTTTTGGTTTTTGCTTTCTTTTGACCTATTACTTTTGGCAAGCATATTAGCTTCTAATGGCTCATCTTTTACCACGAAAAAGCATGTATTCTTCCTAGAGGAATTACGTTTGAACTAGGATTTAGTTCTATGTTCGATTCAAGTCAAACTATATCGATCTTTGGTGTTGAATTATCACATTTTGTTTTTAAAAGATTCATAATTAAATATTACAAATTTATTGGTAGCAAAACATAACAAATTATCCATGTACAAGGCATTTAAGGAAACTAGTATTTTAGATTGGAGTGGTTTTCATTAAACAAGCAACGATGAACTATCCTGCATGTTTGGTTTTAGATTCTCTTTTTTTGTTACTAAAATATTCATCATGAAAATAAAAAATTATCTATGTGCTAGTTTAGCTTGGTATACCTGCACTAAGAAGTAATTTTAAACTTTCTTGCCTCTCTTTTTTTTCGCTTGAATAATTTTAAACTATCTTCCCTGATCGGTAAAGACATCTTATTCGTCGCCAATCATTGGGGGAGTCGTATTTCATATTACATATTTTGATAATTTGATCAGCGGGACAACAAAAAGTAGATTTTGTTTTTTTGACGATTTTAACTCTCATATTTTCGAATGTTACAAGTGGTTAAGGTCACTACTGGTGGCGGTGGCATTGTGGTAAGGACGATTTCATTGATTTAAATTTGTAATTCGAATTGAAATGTGATTTTATGTGAATTTTTTATTGTAGTAAAAAAACTAAATTTGACTGTTTCTGAAAATTTTTTACTGTAATAAAACTCTAATTCTAAATTCAAAAACAAGACTTAAGTCTCCCTCATTCATTATTTTTAGGGTTCGAATTTCCTCTGTCCTCACAAAAAAATATAATACATATATATATATATATATATATATTTTCTGGCCTTTAAAGTAGAAATGCTCATGTGTGGACAGGCGAAATCAGGATTGTGAAAGAGCAGAGAATAGGTTTAAGTTCTCGACTATTACACCCGGTAGGACTCAGTTGATTTTATTATAGGTTCTTGGTGGAGGCGTGAGGACTAGCGATCCTATTTTTTCAGCTCTAAATGTCTTTGTTATTATTATTCCGAAAGATTAAAGTCCACAACTTGATTGATTTTTGCAACAAAAACCTTTTATTTTAGGTTATAGCAAATATAACCCCAAAGAATCCATTGATACAAATTTTGAGAAGAGAATGAAATGCAGCTGAAAACGCAAAAGGTTTGTTGTGTGTTTACTCCAAAATTAAGCCAAGAGTTTCTATTTACTTAAAAAATAGGCTAAACTTTTTTATTCGCTTCGGAATTACGACAAAAAAGCAGCGGCACAGAAGAAAAAATTAAATCAAAGAAACCCTATACAGAGTGAAGGGGAAATATATTAGCCTCAAACAAGACTGGCATATTCACATGTGGTCTTGAAACTATATTATATACACTTTCTAAGGCAAAATATATGTAGCCTGTATATATGGTTAACAATCAGAACTCCACACCTTTATTTATCTGAACAGAGAAGGAAGGCCGACCAACACTAGAAAGAGGACTATCCACTCTCAAAACTATCCCTGAATCTCCCACGTTTCCATTCCACTTGGACCTGCCAATCTGAATAACCAGAAGAAAGATAAATAAACAGATAAATTAATAGGTTCTATCAAAATCAAAAACTAAATAAATATAAAGGAGAAATGTAAGAGAATTTGAGTTGGAATACAAATAAGCCCCAAGACAGGAAGGTACAAGTTAACTCAAAACATCTTCCGGGAATATCAAGCTTTCAAACTTGAGAATTAGATGGAACAGAAGCTGCAAAAGCGCCAATAGCAAGTTGATGTGCTGTGGGATGGAAATGACTTACAGAAATAGATGCATATGTTGACGGATGTGTCGCTAGTGAGTATCCGCATATTAGATTAAGGTTCTCTTTCACAGAATGTATGAGTTCTGCCCGCAATCCAGGGTTACTTCCACCAAATGTTGGGTTTAGACTGACCATGACATGAGGAATATGTAAAAACCAAGTACCAGAAACTTTGAAGAGTAACATGAACAAAATGAATGCACTCATAAACTAATTAAGATAGGTGGAATGCCCAAATAATCATAGTGTTGTACTAACTAATTAAAAAATAAATAAAACTTATTATGTGTTTTATAATAAACTAAGTTTATGCTTCAATTATCATGGCGTACTTACGAATTTCCTTTAATTATGTGACTCGATTAGGCAAAATGCCTTGGTTCTTGAATACATTATCAGACTAAAGACAGAGCCAAACATTGATAAATAAATGAGCTCTTAGCCTCTAAAAGCTCCAAATGTGCAGGACATGGGTGCGATAGTGAAAAGCATGGAACTAACCTGAACTGGACAGTAGGCCTCATCATGAGACCAGATCTTTGCCAAGCCAAGGCTTGCGCAAGACCCAACGTAAAAGACTTGTCCGGCCATTGTATCATTGGTGTAAAGCGTGTTCCCCATTTGTTCTACAAAAGTATTTTAAGCAGAAATTCCTTAGTTCCCACTCACAAGAGAACAATATAAAATATTTTAACATTCTGATAAGATGATGAATATAATCATACATAACACACACACACACACACATGTGTGTGTGTGTGTGTCCGTTATTTTTAAAGTTTTTTAGGAAGTGGTTGCAGTTTGCAAACCTTGCAAGAGAAGCTGAATCTCATTTCTCCCGGATATTGACCTTGAGCTTGTAGAAGGCCTCCACAAAGAGGTAGGAAAGCACTTGTACTTAGCCCCTCACCAGAGACATAAGTGAATTGCCCATTTGGAAATTGCAAATCAACGAATGACTGAACAAAAAAAAAAAAAACAGAGAGCCAAGGAGAAGAAAGAAAAATTAGAATAATCAAATAATAATAATAATAATAATAAAGAAAAAAAGTTAGAGAACGAAAATTCAATTATATGCTATGGTTCAACATGCCCAGATACAGTGACGAAATCAATTTCTAATGAATTGTTAAAAGGAAATTCAATAAATTAATTAATTTGGCAATTTATCATGCACAAGTACGTTTATGTGAAGGCAACACAAGTCTCCATATATGCATGACCGTTGTCAAGTGTATTCATTTCTGCATTGGAGATGGAGCGTCAAATTTTTATGAAATAGAAGTAATAAGCTATTTTACTTTTAGTGAGACAAAATTGAAATTAACTTACACAAGCTAAGGGATTGAGACAGAGCATTGACATTAGGAGCCACCTTCTGTGTTTTGACCACACGGCTGGACAAAGAGAGTGCAAGCCATTCTATAATACAAAAGAAACAAGTAAGAACCTGGAAGAAGAGAATGGCAAATTCCTTGAAATAATATATATGCTACAAAAGTAAATAACAAGTTGTAATCCCAAAATGGGCTGCAAAACGCAAAAGCTATGCTCATGATAAAACAAGAGGAAAGAAGAGTGCAGACCTTCCTATCGTAGCCGTACCAAAGTAAGTGTTGCTTTGATAAATGCACAGGTAAAAGAAGAGTTGCATCACGAACAAAAAGTACTGGCCCAAGCTGGACAAGGAAGAGAGATGAATTGCCGTTCCTAGGAGTGGAACTATTGTGGGATGCTTCAAGTCTCCATAGGTCTCCCCTTGCGACCAAAGAACTTTCCACATCACGTGTTCTACTATCGTAAGTTGACGTGATATTGATGATCCCCTATATCCAATTGGAAACAAAAAATTAATTAAAAAATAAACAATTTGATAAACCATGGTAACCAAAAAAATAATCCTACATCCCATGTTCTTCTATAATTTTTGTACATGAAGTTTGTTATTTACAAGCAAAACACTTGCAACCGACTCCATCTAAAAGGACACAAAAAGTATACTGCCAAGAATTGCAGATGGGTAAAACTATGGTCAATCAGTAAGCAAAAGAGAACTCTTACACCCCAACAACAATCAACATAAAAAAAATAAAAATAAAATAAATAAAATAAAAAAAACCTAAATAACAAAAGAAATTCTACATTCCATGGTCTTCAATAATTTATGTAAGCTTTGTTATTGTCAACATCCAATAGACACATAAAAAGCAAATAACCTGCATCAAAAAGTCACTAAAAGTAAGTTGCTCCAAATCAACATAATAAATTCCCAATAACAGAACCAGCCCCCCCGTTCTAACCCCACCCCACCCTCCCAACCCAACCCAATTAAGGACCCAAAAAAAAGGAATTATTATTATGCCCACATTGGATTCTTATTTTTGTGCAGCTACACTGCACCGTAGTAGATGTGAACTTGTAATTAACAAGGAATACCATCCGAACTTGTGATCTATGATGACCATATTGCTTTTGTTACCCAATTAAATCAACACTTAGGATTAAAACACTTCCTTACACGGAAGCGCTTAAGGGTAATTGCAAATGACTCAAGGTGAAATTTGTGCATCTAAATAAAACAAGAGTGTAAAACTAGAATCATCAATAACTTTACACGTGCCTTATCTAGTTTGTATACATTTACGATTTAACAACCTTGCTAGAGTTCTCCACCAAAATGAAACAAGTCTTTTCATCAAAACAAACAAGAAGACTAGAAAGAAACTTTAAACATTAGGCTTAGCAAAATACTTGATGCAAGCAAGACATTTCCCCAGAACATATAATATAAGTGGCGAAGTTTCACCTTCACATCCACCAATCGATCCAACAATCTCACTATAAATTCTCCTTTCTCAATCTTATAATAATTTGGTCAATCAATAACTAAGAACTACAATTGAACTTACTAATGAATCCAATATACCTGGGGTCTACCAAGATGGCCAGCGTTCCTTAGATTAAGGCCAGCAACTTCTTCATCCCCCACTCCATCACCACCACCATTGTCATTCTCAACAAACCCGAAATCCCTCAGCCGATCCGTCAACGGTCCCAATTCCTCCCTAACACTCATACCCACATCACCCCCAAACCGACTCTTCTCGACGTCGACGTCCATTCGCACCACCGCCATCTCATTCTCGTCTTGGCGGAACGGCACGGGCAGCCTCCTGAAGAACTGCTGAACCATCCCATTCAAGCAGGCGCCGAAATCAGCCCCGGCTTGCCCAATCCTATTCCCGATGTCGAGAATCGCGGAAACCCCGTTGATTCCCGAGCTGTTGTCGACGACGAGCCCGAAGTCCCTGTTGCCGAAGCTCTGCGGCGGGAATTCCAGGTCGAAGAGCTTGGAATTATGGTGGTTCGGCCATTGAAAAGGAGGGTTTATGTGGGACTGAATCAACCCAGTGAAGCCCTGCGCCAGCCGGTCCGCTAGGTCCTGACCGTGCCGTTGTACCTCCTCCCAAGCCTCGAACGATCTCTCTACCGACATCATACCAGACAAAAACCAAATAAAGATTCTTCCTTTTTCTCGGATCTTTCAGAGAATCTTCATACTCCAGTATAAATTTTCCTTTCCCTTTTCCTTTTTCTCGAGATTCAAGCTTTACGGAAGAAAAAGGAACTGCGAAATAATGGTTTTTGACCTGATTAAAGCATCCAAAGAGGGAAAAGGGCGCTTAACTTACGGTTTTGAAGCTTCACAGAGAAGAGAAGTGGTAAGGAAAGATTTGTTTGGAAGCTCGGAAAATTTCTTAGCTGGGGTAATAATATTCCAAGTGAGGATTGTGAAAATTTCTAGTACTTTCTGAGATAAAAATTCGATTTTTTTTTTTTTTTTGTGGTTTCGATTTGTTTTCCAAGAAAAAAAATCTAGAGATGAAATTTGCGGAAACGGGAAAATGAACAAAAATACGTTGAAATTAGGGTTCGAATTTTGGAGGAGAGAGAAAGCAGAAGAAGTTAAGAGAGAGAGAAAGCGCACGCGGATAGAGAAATTATTGTGGGGAGAATATTTAAGCGTCACGGCTCGAGGACGGGAATGCCGTCACTGACCAATCACGTGCGGATTTTCTACTCTGCTGCTCCTAATAATTGTCATCCGGTCCCCATAATTTTCCAATTAATGAAGAAAGACACTTTTTTTTCTTTTGTTTTTTTTTTTTTTTTTGCGGGGAAGAAGAGACATTTGTTTAACAAAATAAAACAAAACAAAAAGGACAAAAGAATTGACCGATTTAAGTTTAGAATTTGAGTTTTATTACAGTAAAAAAATTTTAAAAATAATCATATTTAATTTTTTTTATTATAGTAAAAAATTCTCACTTAAAATTACATTTTAATTCAAATTATAAATTTAAATCAACAAAATAAACGGACTCTAATTAACAAACAAACAAAAGAATTATAAGAATATATTTCCATTTTTTATTCCTATGAATGATCTATTTGTGGAGGATTTATGACATGTCGATCCCAGTTATTCTGAATAATTTCCTTTTCGTACCATAATTCATCTAAAACAAAGGACATAATATCTAACTCAATTCTCAAATGTGTTAAAAACCCTTTAAAAAAACCACTCAAACGTGTTAAATGTCACATATTTTGATATATATACTTAAAACGTCCTATAATTGATAAAACTAATAAAATAAAAACATATATTTTTTTTTACAGAATTGAAAATTCCCATTATACAAATGTAAATGTATTTTTAAAGGTTAATTCTACTATTTTTAATTTATTAAAATTTAACAACTCAAATCCCGAATATTTTATTTTGACAAATGTGACAATAAATTTGAAAATCTATTACAATTGAGATCCAATACTGGAAAAACTTCAACTAATGAAAGGATGCCCCAATATTTCTTATATAAGAGCACCTTAAAAGGTTTGAGAAATGTATCTCGTTTATAATGATTTTGTGGAGACCTATTATTTATGTCATTTAAATATTTTATTTTCATTTTATTAATTAAATAAAAATTATTTTTGTTTAAATATAGTAGCATAAATAATATATATATGTATACCATTTGGAGTTGTATTTCTAGTTTTTTTCCTTAAAGTTCTCGTTAGTTAGCAATTGGACTTTGATGTTTGAATTTTTCTAATGTTGATATTTTGAACTTCATTAATTGACATACTTTACCAATTAATATATTGTAAATATATGATTGTTAAATTTAGAAATTTGAATGCTAGAAGTAAAAATTCAAAGTCCAATTTGTAAATAATGAAACATCATGGTGCTCGCTGAAATTTTGTTATTTTATCCTTCCTTTTTTTTTTTGGGTGCTTGCTGCCACTTATTGTACTTGTATTTTTTTTTTTTGTGTTAAAATATTCTCATTTATTTATAACTAATAGAATGTTACTCCAATATTGTGAAAAAAATATATATTTTTTTAAAAAAAAGCTTTGTACCTATGTTATGATACAATTGAAATAGTATTATGACATTTTAACAAATTCATTATGGAACCCTAAAATTATTTTTCGGGACATGGAATGATTTTTTTTTTTTATCCTTTTATCTTGTTTATTTAACATGTCTAAAAATTTTAACAAAACAAAAATATAAGTTAATATTACCCTTGTGTCCAAATATTAATAAACGATTTTTCTTAAAAACAATTATCAATGAATGATATTTAAGGTGTATTTTCTTTTTAAGTAAAAAAGGAAAAAGATATTAAGATGATTTTACATTAAAAAAAAATGTTATAAGGTATCAAAATAATATTATAAAAATATGATGGCATCATTCGAATATTATTAAAAACGTTTTTATTAAAGTGAATCTAAAAAAAAAAAAAAATCACACACACATATGGGCTATTTGCACATTTAACCACTAAATTTGTAGTAGTTTAGTAATTTGTCTCTCGAATTTTTACTTTTAGAAATTTTCTTCTTAAATTGTAAAACAGTTGTAATGTATCCCATTTTGATAATAATTGTGCTAAATTAATGATAAAAAAATTCATTCGATAAAAGAATTTTAATATCTCAATTCAAACTGTAACACAAATATGTCAATTCTTCAACTCTAAATCTCTTAAATCTAATTAAAAACAAAAAAAAAAAGAGGATAAATTGATAAAATGAGGCATATTGTAACTGTTTTGCAAGTTGGATAGGTAAATTGCAAACATTAAAACTTAGGGCGAAAGTTACTAATTCTCAACAAGTTTAGGAGGTAAATGTGCAAAATAAGTAGAAACGTGATTGATTTTTTTTTTTTCAATTCAACAAATAAATAAGCTATCATATTTGTTTTGGAGAAAGACCTAGTCATCGTGAGTGTGTTGATGGACGAGAAACGACAGAGAGAGGAAGCATCGATGGTGATGGAGTGACGAGGGATAATTTATTTTACCGATTTAAATTTTTAATTTTAATTTTATTAAGTTAATTTTTTTATAAAAAAGTCTCATTTAAATTTTTTTTTACTACAATAAAAAATTTTACATAAAATTATATTTAATTTAAATTAAAATCTCAATGAACTAAAGAACTTAAACTCTACCCCAACATTGAATGCAAAGACTTCAGCGCTCTTTCTTTCCCTGCCCGGTACCACATACTTGGAAAATACTCAAACCTTCCTTTTATGCTTTTCGTTGAAGAGAATAAGTTTGTAGGACACTTTTAGCCAATCGATATATAAAATAATGAGAACTTTTTTTTCTGTTATATGTTTGGTTTTTTTTCTTTTTTTCAATAGTTAACATTTTTTAGAAGCATGAATGAGGGGCTGTATAATATCTTTACATTTATAGAACTAAAAATAATATCTGATGGGTTTAAGATAATATTTTGCTTTAAAAAAAAAAAAAAAAAAAAAAACAAGAGAAAAAAAACTAGATAAAGGTGCTCTTTTTTTTTTTTTTTTTTCTGGTGAATGATGGGGAAACAAGATTGAAAGCTCTTTCTTTTGTTGCATTATAATAAGAATTTGTTAGCATCTCTTGCAGACAGACCTCGTTCACTTTGTGAATTTGAGTTTTTAATTTGTGTTGAGATGTGTTATTTTTTGAAAACTTTTTACTGTAACAAAAAAAGTTAAATGTGACATTTTCTGAAAATTTTTTACTGTAAAAATTTAAAACTGAAAACTCGAATCGGTGAAATGAACAATACTATAAACTATGAAACTAGATGCAGTAGAAGAGATAAGTGCTTTTTGCAGTTAATGTCGTCGTTAACCAACCAAAACGAGATTTTAATGTGCATATGAGTCAGTCCTAGAAGTTTGTTCTGGTGATGGTATTACTTTAATGTGCAAAAATCAAACACATGATTGTGAGGATTTGTGCATTTTGAAAACAAAGGGAACAAATACCAGAATAAGAAACTTTTAAGGAATGTATCAAACATTTGATCAAGTTTGAGAAAACCACAATTAGCTTTCTGTAGGTGGTTCATACTTATATCAATCATTTGCCTATTATATGTGTTTAAGAATGTTTAAGAATTTCAAGGCAAATGTATTGACTTTCAGGTAAATAAGCACCAAAACATTAGTAGCCCGTAATATGAGTTTCTGGTGTTTGATTAATGGAAAAAACAGGTTTTCTAGATAGGATGCTCGTAAGTCTTTTCCAGGCTGGGGAGCTGCGCCAACTCACAAATACATTTGTCTCTAAAGTCATTTTCCTTGTGAAGATGTTTGAACCTCTTTAGATTTCATACCGATCATTAAAGCCCCGTTCATTTCACCGATTCGAGTTTAGAATTTGAGTTTTATTACAGTAAAAGGCTCTCAGAAACAGTCACATTTAATTTTTTTGTTACAGTAAAAAGCTCTCACATAAAGTTACATCTCAACTTAAATTAAAAACTCGAATTAGTGAACTGAACGGGTCCTGACAAAACGGAAGTTTCTCCTCCTACGTAAACTGGTAATATAGTATGTCATTTGAGGTTCGGAGAAAACAAAGAGCTCACTATGTGGGATGTCATTTCTGAGATAGTAGTTGTAGCTCAAGGGAAAGCGTGTGCCATTGCTTCTCTTGATGTCAATAGATCTATGTTTCCTTAGGTATCAAGTCATCTTCTAGAGCAAGCTTTACAGAGGCAAATTTTGGTAATATTCAGGAGATTCTTGAAGCAGAGCCACCAAAGTGGTTGGCTGACTGTGCTGCTTCATCTTGCATGCTTTGTAACGCCCGCTTTCATCCTATCATGTGCTCTAGGCACCACTGCCGCTTTTGTGGAGGAATTTTCTGTAACGCGTGCTCTAAGGGGAGGAGTTTGTTGTTAGAAATCAATAATTTGGTAAAAATCATCACTCAAAAATCAAGAATATTCATGTTAGATCTTAAGAATTAATAAATCTGTAAGCAGAAGCGTACTTAAATCTATATTGACTTAGTTCTTTTTAAAATCATGCAGTTTATCTTTCAGATCAACACGTTAAAGAACCCTTTAACTTTCTCTCTGTACTCTTTCTGATGATGGGATGTCAAAAAAATAGAATGCAACTTGCGATCTGGGAACCATAACCACTATATATAAATAAATTTCTTGTAATCTTTTGTTATTTATATTTTAGTTCATCATAAAAATAGAAATTATCCTTAAGTCTCTACACATTAAAGGCTCATACCTTATTAGATTAATTAAAACTCAAAATACCTAAATCTTAATAGATCACTTTTAATTGAACTTAATCTTATATGACAACCTACAACATATAATTATTCACATATAAGCTCAACGTTGGATTAAGGATCCAACAGTTGTTGTCAACAAAGTTCCGTACTGCAAATCCACAAGGAGTGTGTGATGTGTGCGTCTTGAGCCCGCCCAATCTTCCTTGATAGATCGAGTGAGTCGTGCTGCTCAGTTGCCAACCCATGATTTGACTGATTTAAGCACTATTCAATCATGAATTAATTTTCCATGGGGCCAGTCCATGGAAGCTGAAATTTATATGGCCACAAACAAACACTATCCAGGGTTATAACAAGGTAACCCGTCACACCTCTTCTCTTCTCATGACTTAACTAGATTAACATGTTAGTCTTTTTAAGATGTGAATCTTCTAAAACCTAATTTCTATTTTAAAGTTAATCATATATCCTTGATAAATGAGGGGCATTTGGTATAGAGTTTTAGAAGGCAGTCTTTCTGCTTCAGAATTTCTTTTTCCTTTTATTTCTTCTCTCTTTCTTTCTTTTTCTTAACACACAAAAATTGATCAGGTTGGAACTCTGAAACATGAAAAATCCGTACCAGATGCTATTTTGAAAGAAGCAAAAGGCCTTGCTATTCTTACCGTTGCTAAGGTTGGTGTAATGGTGACCTATAAAGTTGGAACAGGGCTAGTAGTTGCTCGTAGGCAAGATGGATCTTGGTCTCCACCATCAGCCATTTCTTCCTTTGGAATTGGATGGGGAGCTCAGGTTAGCTGACTGTACCTTTAGAGAGATATGAGAGCATTGTAATTGAGCTTTTGAATATTTTATCGATGTCTTGTGGCCATTTTTCATTAATAAGCTTATTGCTTGTTCGGGGATGATTCTACATTACGTGAACATTCTAAGAAATAAGTGAAGAAAAATGCTTGTTGACTGAGCAAGACAAAAACAGTAGAATATGCATATTAAGATTATGGGGCATGTAATGACATGTACAAGTGTGCTAGTGAAATGCACAACTAATATGAACATCAGTTTTCCATATTGATAAGTGTATGTATTCTTTTGAAGGCAATGAACGGCCATCAAACAAGATATTAACAGGTTTAAATGGATTCGTTTAAAAGGTTGATATACTGAAAATGCTGCTCGTTTTATATAGGCTTAACACGCGAGATTGATCTTCAGCTAATGGTACTTTTGATAGATATGCATTTTGTTTTCTGACATGTTAAAATATGAAAAAGGTAATAACAAAAATTTACCGTACCAGATGCAGACGGATGAGTAGCAACTGTTTCTACAAACTAAGGTCTGTTAAGTATTGTTGTCAGAAGCTATAATGGACTTCAGTGTATTATGCTTCTTCTAGATTTAAGGAAAAAGTCTAGGTTAGCAACAAATGTTAATTATATACAGAGACAGCAAATTGCATAATGGCTACACTGAATGCATGATCTGTTCATATCTTTTTACTAGAAAGGCCTTAGTAGGAATTGCTTTAATGCATGTTTTGCCTTTAGATTCCAGTTCAGAAGGTTAAAACTCTTTTGTCATGTCCATCAGGCTGGAGGGGAATTTACAGATTTCATCATTGTGTTGAGGACTGAAAGTGCTGTCAAGACCGTTTAGCGGGAACTCGCATTTCTCAGTTGGAGCAGGTCTAAGTGGAGCTGCAGGCATTGTTGGGCGGGTTGCCGGCGCTGATGTACATCCTGGAGTTGGTGGCTGTGCTGCTTGCTATACCTATAGTTGCTCTAAAGGTAAGGTCTTTCCCTCTTCCTCTTAGAGTCCAAACACAAGTGCAAGTTTTGCTGGGAGCGGCTTTGTGAGAGTGTAATAGTTCATTTACTTTTAAACTAATCCATTTAAACTTGTGACTTCATTTACTTTTAAACGAATCCATTTAAACTTGGATTGGATTGGATTGGATCGGTCGGTTTGATCAGTTGATTGGATTCTTGCGTTATGTCTTCATTTACTTTCGTTCAATCATACAAATTTAGAGAATATTGATCTTCGATTCTTCTATTTGGCTGTCTGAAACAAAAAGCTACTTCGTTCCATGTAACAAAAAGACCTCATGGGCCTAAACCCCATTGCAATAAGACATATGTTGATTAGTGAGAAACAAAAACCTTTTTTAGTAAAAAACCCAGGACCCATGTCTCATAAATTGGTAGCTAACTCTCTAACTTCGTTTCCGTGTTTATCTCGTTTTTCGACCGAGTTTTTATGACTCAGGCTCAGCTAAACCTTGTATATGACTGGTTGGGAGGCCTAGTGAATGCATTTCCTTCATTTTTACTTGCAAATCTTTCCGATTAAAGTTGATCAACTTTGCAGGTGCTTTTATTGGGTGTTCACTTGAAGGGAGTATAATCATAACCCGGACAGAAGAAAACTCAAGATTTTATGGTAATCCTTCCATTCATGCTTCGGATGTTCTTCTCGGGCCGTTGCCTAGGCCTCCTGCTGCTGCTATTCTTTATCATTCTCTGTCAAATCCGTTTGCCAAGCTTGAGAGCTGATGGTAATTGCTTTTCTTTTTGTCTTTTTAACTCAACAAGTTTCCTTCTCATAATATGGCTGGGAGGTGGATCTATGCGTACATTCTTCCTAGTATTCATTTATTCTCTATATTCCCATTCTTTGCATGAGGTGTTTAGGATGAAGATTCGTATTATAATTCGAATTATATCACATGATTCATTATAATATTTTTTTTCATAAAAAACATACATAAATCTAAAATAATTTATAATCATGATTCAAAATTCATAAACCGTTTAAATGTTGTCTGTTCAATCACATGAAACTTTTGGTCTAACTTTGGTACATAAAATGTACAGCACATTGTTGATTGTTTTGGTACGTATTCAATTCATTGCTCAATAATCAGAGTTTTTTTTATCTCTCTCTTTCCGTGTATTATATTTGTGCAGATTAAATTTTTGCATGTTGGGTATCACGTTTGTTATTTGAGTGGACTCAGACTCGTTTACTTTGTTGATTCGAGTTTATAATTTGAATTGAGATGTGATTTTATGTGAGAATTTTTTACTGTAATAAAAAAGTTAAATGTGACAGTTTCTGAGAATTTTTTACTGTAACAAAACTCAAATTCTAAACTCGAATCGATAAAATGATAAAGTAAACGGGACCTTAGAGATATTCTCAAAAGAGTCGTTCTAGTGCTCGGACTTAACCGTCGGATGTTGAGATCTGTTGATGTATTGCCACGTGGATTAAAACTGATGATTGGTGATGGGTTACCTGCTACGCTAGTTGTTAGCCATTTGCCACCCTAGAGGCCATCTCCAACCCATCGCTTTATTTTAGAGTTGTTCTATTTTCAAGAAGTTCATCTTCAATTCATTTACTTTAAACTTTACTTTAAAATAAATATTTATGGCATATACCTTTTATATTCATTTTTCTTATTCTATTTTTTTCTTACTATAATAATTATTATAATAATAGATTAATCAATTATGCATATATAGAGCATATTTATATAACCGTATTAGAGTATCATATTGTATAATAATACAATGATATAATGTTTAGTGTGACTATTACATTATATAAATTAATACATATGGTAAATTAATATGGTTTATGTCGTATTATTGAATAAGGCTCATTTTTGCGTATTGTATTGTATTATTTTATAGCTGATTAATAATTTATGTTAGGGTTGAGTAAGACTAGAGGTCAGGGTCGGGCTAATATAAGGTCATGTCGGAGCTTATAATTGATGAAAAATTTATGGGACGCAATGTAAAATTTTTATTTTTAAAAAATTATATTTTGACTAAAAAGTTTTTGTAAAATTACATTTTGACCCAAGACTTTGTAAAATTACACTTTGACCCCCAAAAATTTATAAAATTTCATTTTGACCTCAAAACTTTAGAAAAAATATATTTTGACTCCAAAAACTTTTAAACTTTATATTCCCCAAAATTATTTAATAAAATTTTACATTGACCCTTTATACAATACATCAAGACACTAAACACCGTATTGTATTATAATAATACAACACAATACAATACACTTTATACAATACAATACAAACAATCAAACATAATCATATAGTACATATTAATATAATAAATAACATATTATTTAACCAACTTGCAAGAAATAATAAATTAATAATATTAATTAAACAGGGACGTGAGTTTATTCGAGTTGAACAATAAAGAATTATGCAAAGAAGATCTCAACAACAACAACACCAAGGGCCATCTCCTACGCCGAATATTTTTGGCCAATATTTTGATGGTGTTGCAGGAACTGGTCTACTATATTACTAAATTATTGATGCTTTATGTTATATTTCGTCATTGTGTTATTGTAACTTTATTTAATGTCTTTTAGTTATATTACTCAAACTCAAATTATTGATTATGTTACAGTGATTTTTTGCTCATAAAAAATTTAAATTTCAAACCTCAAAATAATGAATTATAGTTTGAGTATACCTTCTAAAAGGGTATGTTATGTTTTTTTAATTTATTTTAAACATTAATGTAAGTTTATTCTAATTATTGTAATATTTTGAATTTTTAGAATTGTCATCTAATTTTTATAATTACATATTAATTTAGTTATTTTCACAAATATTCAAATTAAACTAAAAATCATTTTAAAAAATTTTTAAAATAGGGTACCAAAGGATTTTTATTTCCTAGTAGTAAAAATGGAATAATTTTAATCATGTTTTTGAACTTGGGGTAAAAATTAGGACATAAAAAATGCAAATGGGCTCCTATTCTAATTAACAAAAGCAAAAAAAAAAAAAAAGCGCAAAAGCGCAAATGAAAAAGCAGGCGCCACATTTGGCGCATCATTGCCACGCGCCTGGTTGGAGTTCATTTGTTGCTCCATTTTGAAAATTTGAAAGATGTTTAGTTCATGAATTAAAATTATGATATTAGAATTATTTTTAATTTAAATATATTTTTTATAAGAGAAAATATTATAGCGAATCGTGAATCATGATTTAAATCATAGTATGAATCCTCCAACTAAACGTCCTCTTGGAGTTCGGTTGGAGATGGCATCCCGGGGATAAAAATTCTGCAAAATGACTTTAAGGGAAACACTTAATTGTAAAGTAATCTTTTAAAAACTTTTATTTGCAAAATAACTACAAGCGCTCATTTTACTTAATGTCATTTTGCTAATTTTACTTTTTAATATTATTATTTTATTAATTGTACAAAGACTTAAAATCTTAAAATGTTATGATTCAAAGGGTTCAATCATAACAATCCGACGGCTTGAGGCTCTAGAGCCCTAGAAATTAGACTTGAGGAATTGGAATGGACTAGGCCGAAGACAATGGATTCGGTATGAATGACCAATACCAGTAAATAAAATAAAATAAAATGGAAGGTCATCATTCATTATACATAAAGTTAAAATGACTAAAAAAACCTATTGTATCCTTCTTTTATCATATCAAATTAATTTATGATTAATATTGATATAGTTCGAGTCTCTCCCACTTTTAATTTAAGATGAGAAAAAATTTGTCTTTAGTATGTAATCCCGTATAGTGTGTTATTTTCAATTATTTTCAGTCACACGTCTCTAGCAAGGATAACTCTAAGCGCGGTAAGACCTTATATTTCGAATTTTCATTTCTTTTTCCAAACCGACGCGGCGGGGTTGCTCTTAACGCCTTAGCAATAGCGTCTTAACGTCGCCTTCATGAGCGAGAGAAGTAGCCAAATTTGGATATCATCACACTACAAAATAATAATCTGGCTTTTGCAAATTAACCGTGCAAGTTTTGTTGCAAGCATTTATCACCCGCACATACTCATTATTGTAAATTATCAATTGTTTTCGTAAACTTCAAAAAGAGTTTTATCGTAACATTTGATGTCGCAATCGTGTCATTTATTACAAACAAAAAGCGCACTCTCGTTCATATTCATTAACTTGATTTGAATACGGCTATTGCCTTTGGATCCCGATCCTGATCGGCAATATAACTCTGTGTCCTATGAAATTCGAACGCGGCAAAATCATTGTAAATACTAAGTGCCAGACAAAATGATATAGAAAAAGACAATCAATCTGATTCGAGTATGATTCTTTCGGTAATGTGGATACTGACATTTTCATTTGCTTTCTGGAGTGGTGGGAATGAGGAGCTCTTATGCATAATTACTCTCTTTCTTTTCTCTCTCTTTACTTTTTGCTTTTAGCCGCTCTAGCCAAAAGAAACCAACAATCGATGCCTCAATTTTGCTTTGGAATTGCTAGAAGAGCAAGCTGTAGTCAATACAAGAGTCACCTTAATATTGCTATTTGAGTTTAAAATTCAAGTTTTATTATAGTAAAAAATTCTCACAAATAATTACATCTAACTTTTTTACTGTATTAAAAAATTTTCATATAAAATCACATCTCAACTCGAATCAGCGAACAAAACGGACCCGTAAATCATTCTCTTCCAAATTACTCCTCGAACTTCTTTTTTTTTTTTTTTTTTCAATAAGCAATTACTTATGGAACTTATTATCTGATATTTCTATCTTATTCTTTTTCCTTCCCAAGAGCATTCAGGAAAAACATTAATATTGGAGGTCCATGGTTAGATTAATCGGACTTCAGGCAATGCCACTGCTTTACCATTTTGTAGCTTTACCGCCCCGCATCCAGTGGTAGGCCGAGTGGGGGGCCAATTGCACCACTCATGCAAGGAGGCCCCTTTAATCTTTGCCCCAATCAAATTTTTTTCCCCTTGGATTTGCCCCCTCTAAATTTTTCCATTTTTATATGAAAATTTTAAAAAAACATTTAAATTTACCCCAAAATTTAACTATTAAGTATCTCATATTTCAAACCAAAATTGCTATAAAAAAAAAAGAATGACACTATTATATAAGAATTTGAGAAGTGTAGACCTTGAAAAGTGAATTAAAATCAATTAAATAAAATATAAAAATCGTGAAAAATAATTACTACTATACTATTATTAGTGTAAAACTTTGGTTTCACCCACGCTCCCACCAAAAAAAATAAAATAAAATAAAATAAAATTCGGCCTTGTGTAAATTAGGAAGAAACATCAATTAGCATGGTTTAAGTAAGTGGTAGGCAGAAACAAGAAGGTAGGGCAAATGGGTCTAGTGTTCTCATCATGGTAGGACTTTACCAGACAAACTAAAGGGCAAACCTAGAAAAGGGTTTTTTTTAGTCAAAAAAGGATGGTAAAGAGGAATTCAAAGAGGCATAACCCTGTAGCCAATCCAAAATCCGGTCCACACTAGCAGAGCCCCTTGTCTCCCTAGTGCTTCTTCTTTTCTTACAAATACAAGTCAACAACATAACATAGAAGGCACCTTTTGAAAGGGCCAGAAAAAATATTCCCATTTTGTCACTCCCACCACCCGTGAAAATTGGAGAAGAGTTGCCACAAGAAGCCAAAGAAGTTGGTCTCCAGCAAAAAATCATGTCGGATAAGATATGGAATGCAATTTCAGATTTTAAAGTTTTAACCATTGAGTTACACTGTTCTCTCTCTCTCTCTCTCTCTCTCTCTCTCTCTCTCTCTCTCTCTCTCTTCCTCTCCTTTTTTTTTTTTTTTTTGCCTACGAAGTTACACTATCTGTTCTCTTGGTACTGATTGTCACTTGCAATGGCAAACAAAAATGAAAGGCAATCAATCCATACATGTATGAGAGTCCCTTCCATTAAAATTTAGGTTCAAATAGACAATGACAAAAGGGTTGTAAAACCACCCCACACCTTCAACTAATTATATATATAAATTAGGAACAAATAAAAATTAAATAAAAAAAAGAGAGGGATAAAAAAAATGAAAAAAGGGCCCAACCGTTTGTGCTCACCTTGACATCTTCGTTACTCTCTGCGTTAAACAGCACAAACAAGGAGTGAGTTTATATAACACCAGCTGATCTTTCTACTTGTGCAATTTTTTTACCTGAAATACAACATGATTAAACTAACCAAGTTGCAACTAAATCAATTAATGCAGGTAATCCAATTTTTATACCAACTCATCTGGTTCTTGAGCTACCAAGAGTGAGCTCCAGATCTTCTGATCCAAACTCTTCGTGGATCCTCTCGCCCTCCCAAGGCTTAACCAACCCGGTTGCGTGGCTTCCAAATGCAAATTCATCAGATATCACCTCAGCCATTGGAATATCAGCAGTGTGATCGGAGCCTGCAGCAATGGCAGGAGAGCAAGTCCCGCTTTGCCCAGGAGTCCACATGCGGGATCCACCCCCAGCCATAACCTCATCCTTGAAACCAAATGGGTTTGCAGAAACAAGGCTGAATGTTGGAGAAGTTGGCCCTGTCTGGGGAAGCCGGATACCAGCAAACCATTCTGGATCAACAACTTGACGACCGGGACTTGGTGGAGTAGATGATGGCAGGAAGGAGCAGTGCTGCCCACCCCAGAGTGGGCGGGTAGAATTTTCATCCCAATCAGTTTTGATTCTTGGTGTTCGGGCAGTTGGGGAGCTCAATGGGGGTGTAACAGGAGCACTGATGGAACCACTGTGAATATAGAGATGAGGCAGTTTTGAAGAGGAGGCTGATGAAGATGCCGAGGAGAGATTTTTTAGCCATGGGATAAGGGAACTACCATCACCATTTGCGTTAGCAACATAGGAAGATGATGCTGGGCTAGGGAAGGAAGAGGAGCCAGGACTTGGATTATAGGAGGCACAGGGACTTGGGTGGTACGATGAACATGGGCTCGCTGCTGCAGATCCACCCGCCACTTCCATGCATTCAGCAGGCTTGCATCCCTGCATGCATCTAAAGATGATTATTTACGCAATTAAAAATTCAAAGCCTCATTGATTTTAAGGATAACCCGCACTGTCAAAAAATTTCCACCAAAAACTAAACTAGAAGGTCTTTAAAAGAAATTTGCTAATAATCACACACAGACAGGAGAACCATGATACCTCTCACATGCTGCAAGCCTGTAACAATGAGAATGGCTATTCAATTCTTTGGGCATGTGAAGATGCTTTGTGGATGATAAATACATAATATTGACAAGTCTTAGTATTGCTTGAAGTTACAAATTCTAAAATTTCATGCCAAATATATTGAAACATTATTTAGAGAACTCTCAACAACAATTACAGACTTACAGTTATATCTTCTTTTTCTTTTTGTGAAAGAATATGTTTACATTTTCTTGAGTACATAAAGTATTTGCAATTTTTGGCAATGTATATGAATATATTTTGCTACTTTTTGCATTTGTAAATCAAATGAGTATGACTGACAATTGAGTAAAAATCATGCATTTGCCACTTCACCCAATTGGATGTATTACGCACGGAACATGACAATATCTCAACATTACTATTCATAAGCAATCCATTTAATTGTGGACATAAAATTCAATCTTTTTGCATTTAAGGACCAGCATTATCCATCAAACTACTATGTTGCTAACTCTGATTATGATTTTCCAGATTCTCTAACTAAAAACTGGACTTGGTTCACAAAAGCATTCTCAGGGGCTTGCCAACTGCGACTTCATTTTTCAGGAAGGAAAAATAAAATAAAATAAAATCAGCTAGTGCATTCCAATAATCAAATTACAAAATTACCAAAATACCCTTTACTTTTTTGTAACAACACAAACAGTAGTTATTGAATGCACACACTATGATTGGCTCAGAATACACCATAAACAAATTAAATGGACTCAAACTCAGCAAGAAAAGAAATCACGGGAACCATGAGAAAAAGGATCTCCCAAATGGAAAACTTAGCAGTAACCAAGAAAGGCTCTGCATTGTTGAATAAAAGCAAAAGGCTTTGCAGTTTGCACTAACTAAAATCTGTGCCACTGAAAAGGGTAAGCGGAAAAAGAAGAAACAACACCAAACTGGCAAAAGTAACCTTCTGAATTCTCGAAATCCCAAAACCCAATTGGCTGTTCTAGGAAGGGTATCTTCGTCTCCTCGAGATCTACGTGGTTACAGGGCTCTGAGACTAGAAAAAGAAGCAGCGAGGAGAATCTTGTGTGTTTTCTTTAACGCGTAAAAGCGACTAAAAGAAACGAAAGGCCAAAAAAAGAAGAGCAATATTTTATATACCACCTCACTAGATCTAAAGTACCTTGGTGAGAGAAGGTTAAAAAGCAAAAAAGAAGAGAAAGGGAACAAAAAAACAGCAGTAGAATCTGAACCCCATTTGTTGCTATCAGTTAACAAAAGAACAAAAAAGGCCCCCCCAAAAAAAAAAGGAAAAATCCTAGCCCCAGAATTGCAAAGCAACTGCCTCGCGCCACTCATCCCAGCGCATGTTAGCGAAATCCAACAGCGCACGGCTAACTTGCACCGCTGCCGACCGCTGCTGCTAACATGCGGCAATTTCTGGCCTTGAAATTTAGGAGGAAAAAAACCACTAAACATGCATTTGCTGAAAATCATCTGAACAATAATCTGAAAATTATAATTATATAATTTTGCTGAAATAATCTGAAAATCATATGTAGAATGGCAATTCGTAACAAATTAAGCTCATATTGATGATCACCAACATGGAAATTGGAAATCGGCAATCAATTAAGAAAGTTAAGGTTAAAGCACAGGAGAGATGAGAAGCAGAAATCTTACCTTCCGATAAGTGGTTCCATCGGGTTCGACAGTCCATCCGGCCTCATTGCAAAGGGCTTTGAGGACCTCATTGTTGTCGCAGTGTTTCGGGAGCTTGTAGTTCCCGTACATTCTCAGACCGGCGAAGATCTTCGCCGCTATGGCCCTCCGTCGCCTCTCTCGCTTCTTGTTGTTCTCTCTCTCCTTCCATGTCGGAAGCCGAGTCCCCGACGTCATCCCCTCTTCCTCTCCCCCCCTCTCTCTCCTTCTTTCTCTCTCTCTCTAAAAACC
Source organism: Morus indica (assembly GCA_029231665.1). Classification (NCBI taxonomy): domain Eukaryota; kingdom Viridiplantae; phylum Streptophyta; class Magnoliopsida; order Rosales; family Moraceae; genus Morus; species Morus indica. The sequence goes on from JACAGA010000020.1 coordinate 4,433,693, forward strand.
TCACAAATCCCCTGCTGCACGGAGCTGGCGAAACGGCACCGCAGTTTGGCAAATCAGAAGAAGAGAGAACCGGAGCGTAAACAACACCGTTTGGGAGAGAAGAGAGAATTTTCAGGTGTCGTTAGCTCGGAAATTAGATAGTGGATCAGATCTATGCATAATCGGGTCGGGCTTATGTCCTTGGACCGGATCGCGGGGCAATTCGCCTGAAAACCGGCGATGGTGGCCGGAAGTGGTATTGAAATCCCGGCAAAATGATAGAGAGAGGGAAGCGTAAAAACTAAAGAGACGCGACTGGGTAGAAGTAGCAGGGGCATGTGGAGACGACGAGCTTATTGTGTTGGGGATTACTGTTTGCCCACATGCTTTCCTTATTTTACGATTCTGCCACTACTAGACGGAGAGAGATTTTAGGCTTTTTATCCTCTTACAGGTGAATAAACGTGGATTATTATGAGGGCTAAAGTGCACTTTTGTTTTCTTAAATTGTCCTTCATTACTTGCTCTGATCTCCTACGTGATATTTATCGTGTAACCAAAATTTTAGTTAATATTTTCTTTTTATTGTAATAAAAAAATTAAATATGATTATTTTTTATAATTTTTTATTATAACAAAACTTAAATTTTAAACTCGAATTGATAAAATGATCAGAATAGATTAAAAAAAAGCAAGTCGATATTATAAAAGATTTGCGGAGATAATGCACCACTTGAAAATGTTGCATAATAGTTTGTCATTTTTATAAATAGAATTGGAAAATAATAAATGAGTGATAGTTTGATCGTGGACATTAGGAAATAAACTTTCCATCGTGTTAAAATGAAATTATCATACAACGTGGTTACTATTAGTAATATGTTTTATGATTCTTTTGTATTGTATGTGTGTTTGATTTTTTTTTTTTTTTTAAATGACTGTGATAAATATATGTTATTCATTTCTTAAAAAAATAAAAAATAAAAAACAGATTTTACTGTAGCTAAAAGCTACGTGCAACATTGTTTGGGTTAAACTCCCATTTTGAATTTTCGCAAACAAAATTCATGTTGCGTTTGAAGTAAGGATTTATGACTCGTTATAATATTTTTTCTCATAAAAAATACACATAAATTGAGAATAATTCTAAATTATAATTTTAAATTCATAAACTAAACGTCAATCCATTATCAAAAAAAATTATTTCACAACTTACAGTCAAATTTAACAATATGTATTATGTACTACCAATAATTGCGGCTATAACACAACTGATGCACAAAATATAACAAAGAACAATTAAGATCAACATTTTTTAGCAAATAAAAGAAAAAGGATAAACTATAATAGCAATTAGATGATCCATACTAGTACAATATTAAAATATAGAGTCTGTTCACTTCGCTGATTCGAGTTTATAATTCAAATCGAGATGTGATTTTATGTGAGAATTAAAAAATTAAATATAATTATTTTTTAAAAAAAATTTATTATTAAAATTTAAATTTAAATTTAAATCGATAAAATAAACAGAATTAATATTAATTTCAAGGACAAAACAAACCCACCCCAAATAATAATAACAAAATATATTATCCTAAAGCGGGACATTTTTTTCCTGTAGCCAAACATGCTTAGGTTGACCAAAATCCAAAAGCAGAAAGGGACCCACTTCACGCGAATGATAAATCTCCCAAGGGTATTTCGGACACATCGAAAAGTCCCTCCACAAACCAACACGTTAAAAGACCGTTACGGGATTCGTGATAATCTGAATCTGACCATCCCTCTTTTCTAACCGTCGCTGTGATCAAAATGTGACGTCTGTGACGGACAATCGAATTTTCTCTTTTTTTTTAAATTTTATTTTAGTGCATTATGTTCATTCGGGAGAAATTTATTTTATATATTTAAATTAAATTTTAAGTTTTTTAATAAAAAAAATTTTTAAAAATAATAATATTTAATTTTTTATTACAATAAAAAATTTTCATATAAAATTACATATTATTTAAATTAAAAGTTTAAATTAACGAATTAAACAAACATAAAATATCGTTTTTCTTTATTTTATATTCATGCCGTTCTGTTTTGATGTCCATCGGAGAGAGAAGAAGTCTCCCACGTGCCGGAGTTCGGCGCACGTGTAAGACCAGGACTTGGCTGGGTGATGACTGATGCGGGCTCGGCTACTTTTCTTTTCACGTGAGCGCACGCCCCAGCTTTGCCACGTGGGCTGCTTTCTATGTTCCAAGTTTGAACTCTTTTCCCTTATTTTGTTTTTTAAAAGTAAATTGCCGCTGCACTAAAAATTTTTTTTTTTTTTTTAGGATAATGCTCACTAATTTATGATGAAGAATTATTATCACTATTACCTTTAAACTTTAAAAAGAATGATGTAATTTATCTATTAATTCTCATTTTACTTTTAAAATTTTAAATTATTTTCTTTAACCTCTTTTATTATAATTATGATAAAAATAAATAAAAATAAAAATAATTGGTCCCGTTCACTTCATCGATTCGAGTTTAGAATTTGAGTTTTACTACAATAAAAAATTATAAGAAACAATCACATCTAACTTTTTTACTTCAGTAAAAAGCTCTCACATAAAATCACATCTCACTCAAATTATAAACTCAAATTAGCGAAGTGAACGGGACAGTAATGCAATCACGTGTTTTTTGTTTGAATTTCTTTTAAAAACAAAGAAAAAAAGACCACATGCCTATAATTAAGACCCCGTTTATTTTATCGATTCAAGTTTAGAATTTAAATTTTACTATAGTAAAAAAAACTCTAAAAACCAGTTACATTTAATTTTTTTACTACAGTAAAAGGCTCTCATATAAAATTACATCTCAATTAGAATTAGCGAACTAAACGGGTCCTAAGTCTCTCTTTTTTCGTCTAATTTTAACATAAATTCTTACAAAAAGACTGACAAATTTAAAATTCAAAATGTAAAGTAAGAGTTTTTAAAATTTAAAAAATAAAATAAGAATAAGTTTAAAGTTTAGAGACACTAGTGAGATTAATCATTTAATAAATTATACTTAACTTTAAAATAAGAATTAAGATCTAATAACTAAGATAATATAGAGGAATTGAGACATGAGAATGACACCTATATCATCTATTGATTTTCAATTGAATAACACCTATCATCTTTTTGTCTTTTTTTTTGGGTTGAATAAATACTTTTATTGAAAGTAGGAGAATCAGGGAATATCCTTTTAGAAAATTTGGTCACCACAGAGGGGGGACCTCCCCTAGTGAAACTTGGTCAGAGAAAGATGAGATTCTGACCCAAGCACACAAGGAGATTGCACAATATTTCTGAGGAATGCTCACTCCTACAATATTTCTCCTTATTAAATCTCGTTCCGTTAATTTCACATATTTAAATTTAAAATTTGAGTTTTTTTATAGTAAAAAGATTTTAAAAATAGTTATATTTAATTTTTTTACTACAGTAAAATTTTTTCTACATAAAATCACATCTCAATTTAAATTAAAAACTCAAATAAACGATCTAAACAAGCCCGATTATTTTCCAGCCATTCAGTCTCTTCCAAAGCTTTTCCTTTAGAAAGCTGAAATCCTTGGATTTATTTCTTGAAACGAACAAAGGAGAGCCCAAGATAGCACTCATTTTATTGAATTTCACCTATCATTTATTGAATTTCAATTGCGAATTATCTGAAAGTGCATAGCACAATTTATAAATTTAAAATTTAAAATAATTATATAAAAAATAAAAATTTAAGGTACAACAATGTAATTATCCTTTTTTCTTGAGTTTTTCTCTTTTTTTTTTTACGAATAATAATAATTAAAAAAAAACTATCACGGAGTGCGTGCATTTCTTTATTGACGGTTACTAGCATATTTTTTGTCTAAAAAACTAAAAAAAAAAAAACAATTTAAGTTTTAACTTTTTTTAAGTTCACGTTTTTTTAAGTTTCAACTTTATTTAATTTATTCAACTTTTTTCAAGTTCTAACTCAAATTCAACTAAAAAACTACACTCAAATTACACTCTAAACGAACAACCTAAAAATACTCTGTTGTAAAATGATAACTCTTAACCATTTGCTAAAAAGCAACAAATTAATTCAACTGCCAAATTAAATTCTCAGCAAAAAAAAAAAAAAAAAAAAAACTAATGGGATGTTTGGTTGGGGGATTCGTCCCCCGATTCGAATCATGATTCGTGGTTCGCTACAGTGGTTTCTCTCACAAAAAATACACGTAAATCGAAAATGGTTCAAATCACATAATTCGAATCCCTGAATTAAACGGACCCTAAATTTTAGTGTTGTAACTTACAAAAATTTTATAGATATGTCATTTGATGGTAACTTAAGTGACTGGATTTGTGAGTGTGGGTATATGTCCATTAGAATTCGAAATTTAATGATTTTAATTTTTGAATAAAGTGTGAACTATATACCTTATATTGTATCAAAAAAATCTGGTAGGCGCTAAATACATAAATTATTATGATTTTATTAGAACAAAAACAATATTTTTTAAAAAATAGACTTCTTGATTTGTTCTTTTTTTTTTTTTTAATTGATGTCTTGATACTCTTTTAATTTAGGATGGAGGATTCAAATTTACCCGTTCATTTCACCGATTCGAGTTTTGCTATAGTAAAAAGCTCTCAAAACAGTCCATTTTTTTGATTCTAATTGAGTTTAACTAGTTAAATTATAACTCGAGTTTCTTTTTTGAGTTTTTACAAAAGAACAACCCTAACAGCCAATTTCTTGAGTCAAAAACTCAAAAAAAGTAACTCGAATTACGATTTTATTTAAGTCCATGTTTTTTTAAGTTTGAACTCGAGTTTGGGACTCCAAACTCGAGTTTAAGTTTCTCCTTCAACTTGAGTTCAGAAACTCGAACTCAAATTAATGAACAGTATTTTTTTATTCTTAAAAATGTTATAACTTATTCGTTTTAATTATGATTGATATTATTTTTTTCTATGCGTTGACAACGAAAAGACGAATAAAACTCCACCCATATACCCTATTAAAATTTTCTATCAGCATTGAGTTTTTATTAAAATACTATCTAAATATAAATTTAAGTTTTAACTCACTCAAAACACAAACTTAAAAATATTTTTATCTCAAACCATAACTCAAATATACACAACTAAATACAAATTTAATTTTTAATTTTAACTCAAATTATAACTTAAATTTAACTCAAAATTTATACTCAAATCACTTTAAGTAAAAAAGAACAAAAGAACCGCCCTGAGTTACCGTGAGCTTAACCATATGAAAACGGTGACCCCTCACGCGTCTAGCGATGCGCGTATGAGTAGTGATTGAGCGTCAAAAGAGCCCAAAGGAACACAAGCACGTGCAAAAGCGGCGGTAAAGACCAGTCAGCACATGAACGGCTTTTGCTTCTCTTTCTCTCTCTTAAAAACGTGGGAAAGACAAGACAACAAACGAGAAATTTCAATAGAGAGAGAGACTTTGGTCGTCTCTTAATACACACGTGCGATTGTGATGGCTTTTATATATTCCAATATGTATTTTTGCTACTCATATTTCAATATGTATTTATTACTGGCTGAACTTTATGTGTTAAATTTTAGTTATAGTGTTAGAACATATAAAATTTAAATATAAAATCCTAAAAAGGAGAACAATTAAAAAAACAAAAATTTTAAGGTAAGAAGTCAAAAAAAGGTAAAAAGAAGACTAAAATGAAGAAATAAACAAAGTTTAGGGTAATAAGAACCAAAATAGAAAAAATAAAAGCTCCAAGCAAAAATAAAAAGGAGTAAAAAAGATCAAAATGAAGAAATAAATAAGTCTTAGAGTAAAAAAAACCAAAACAAAAAAGAAAATAAAATTTTAGGACCAAAATAAAAAAAAAGTCATAAAAAGGACTAAAATGAATAAATAAAAAAAATTTAGGGAAAAAGTAACTAAAAAGAAAAAATTAAATTTCAAGACAAAAATAAGAAGGGTAAGAAATAACCAAAACGAAAAAATAAATATTTTTCAGAGTAGAAGTAAACAAAAAAAAGGATAAAAAAAGGATCAAAATGAAGAATAAGATAAGTTTAGAGAAAAATAAACCAAAATAAAGAAGAAAGAATAAGATATTAGGACAAAAATAAATAAGTAATAAAATGAAACAAAAATAAAGCTAAAAAGGAATAAAATGAAGAAATAAATAAGTTTTAAGATAAAAAGAACTAAATGAAAAAAAATAAAGCTTTAAGATAAAAATTAAAAAATATCAAAAATAAAGAAATAAATAAGTTTTACGGAAAAAGAAACAAAAATAAAATAAAATTTCAGGACAAAAATTAAAAATAAATGATAAAAAAGTCTAAAATGAAAAAATTAGTTTAGGGTAAGAAAAAAAAAAGAATAGACCTAAAAAAAAAAAGAGAGAACACTTAGATCAAAACGTTCTAAAGTTATCGTTGTTTACTACTCCTGCCTCTTATTATTAACCTTCTCTGATTTCTATCCCTCCTATTAAATTTAGCTTTTTATTTCAATCACCCTTAAAATTTATTATTGTTTAACAAATTACCTCTTTAATTTTTAATTTTAACAATCAAGCTTCCGAACTTCAAAAATTATTACAATGTGTCACATTTTACAAAATTTATTTCAATTTTTTTGTTAAGATTTAAGAATTAAAAGTTGAGAAATTGAAAGATTTGTGTTACATTTGAATTGAGATGTTATAATTTTTCATCAAACGTAGTTGTTCGACACTAATTTAACACAAACATCGTAAAAATGAGATATACTATAATAATTTTATAAGTTGAGAGAGTGATTTGTTAAAATTAAAAGTTCAAGGGATAATTTGTTAGAATTGTACAAGTTTAGGAGCAAATGCATAAAATACCCTTATCCTTAGGTCTTATTACGTTTTTTTTTTTTTTTTTTTTTTTTTTTTTTTTTTCTAAATAGATAGAAATGTGAAATAGAATGCGAAAGTATCCTCCTTTTGTTGTTTAATAAGAGAATTTATACTATTCTTGTCGCTTTTAAAAAAATAATAAAAAGAAGAAATTAAATTAAAGTACGGGAGAAAGAGAAAAATAGGTCAAGACTTAAGATAAATTAAAATTAATAGGCCAATAGTTTACATAAGTTAATAAATAGGCTAAATTACTATTTTCGTCCATAACTTATCTGGTTATGAATCATAACTTGACAAGTTATTATCTATAATTGTCTATAATTTGTCTGGCTATGAATCATAACTTGACAAGTTTGTCCATAACTTATTTGGTTATAAATCATAACTTGATAAGTTATGACCTATTAATTTTTATAACTAAAAATTAACTTATATACTTTCTTAAGCTTTTCATATTGACATATTTTTTACTATTTTTCTTAAAGTATCTGAGCTAACCTCCTTAGGATCACACCAACACTAGTGGCATGCAAAACAATTGACTGATTGCATTTTTTTCCTACCTTATGTTGTTTTCTCATAGCAGGGGAAAAAAAGAGTATTCTAGAGATCTTTAATATATTATTCTAGTCGTCTGAGTCACTAAGGTTGTTTAGTGGTATTCGCGCTCTAGTATATGCTCTTACATTTTATTATAAACAGTCTGTACGTTTTTATTTTATTTATTTACTTATTGAATTTCTTTTGCAGGACCATACTTTCCATATATTCAACTCACAAATGATGCCGATGGAAAAGAATTTGAAAAGTAAGACGTTCAAACTTCAAAGGGTACGAAAATCTTAGATAAAGAAGGATATTCTTGAATGACAGAGATCGTAGATCAGAGAGAGAGAGAGAGTGAGCTGAAAGTCACGTTTAGAATTTATTTTAAAATAATTTTATTTTATATATAAAAATAAAAATAAAAATATTTTTAATTTTAAACATATAATTATTTTTAAATATATTTTAATAATTATTAGAAATTTATTAATATTTTTTTCTCTTTATTTGAAGAAGAAAAATAAAAAATAAAAAATAAAAACTAAAAATTATTTTTATTTTCTTTATTTTTATATTAAATTAAAAATTTATTTTTATTTTATTTTTTATTTTATTACATTAAATATTATTTTAAAAATATTTTTAATTTTAAAAAAATAAAAAAATAAAATAAAATTAATTCTAAACGCAATCAAAATATTCATAACTAACAAATAAAAAAGATCAAAAGGGAAAGCAAAGTCCACCAAATAAAGAGGTCCACGTGGTTACCGGGCCCTCCTACGAGACGAAGAGGCAAGTGAAATGACTGTTCTGTGTGCGAGGTGGGGTCCACTCTCTCAGCCCACTATGGTCTTTGGTATACGGTGGGGTCACATGTGAAATGACTGTTCTAAAGAGGGTTGAAAAAATGAGGAATATGAAGGATGAGGTAAATTATAATAATTTTTTAATTATTTAATAAAAGAGAATTAAAAAAATAAATAATGTATAGTTATTAAATTACTATATTATCATTTTTATTATTTTTAATAGCTTTTTATAGGATTAAAAAGTCTTTTTAAACATAATTAGATAGATTGTATAAATCCTTTTTATTAGTGAAAGGATGCAATTTTATTGGCCCAATATAAGAGCTCATCCTTCCATTCCTCCCTCTTTTCTTTTTCTCTTTTTAATTAAACAAGTGATTAGCGATCTCTTTCTAAAGAAGAAAGAGAAAATTAGACTAAAATTTGAGATGAATTAAAATTAATAGGCTAATACTTTACATAAATTAATAAATAGGTTAAATTACTATTTTCGTCCATAACTTGTCTGATTATGAACCATAACTTGACAAGTTATTGTCTATAATTATCCATAACTTGTCTGGCTATGAATCATAACTTGATAAGTTTGTCCATAATTTATTTGGTTATAAACCATAACTTGACAAGTTATGACTTATTAATTTCTATAACTAAAAATTGACTTATATACTTTCTTAACCTTTTCATATTAACATATTTTCTACTATTTCCCCTCTTTCTACCCATCGGTCTCTCTTTCTAACCAAACATACTTTTAGGACTTATTTCTTCATCCTTCCAGTAAAAAAAAAAAATAATAATTGAGTTCCTTTTCTTACATCTCTCAATCTCTGTATCAAAATAAGGAAAATGCCTTTTTTTTTTTTTGGGAGATTTTTTACACTGACACCCACTATATTTTGTCAACCACTCCCAATAGATTTATGCTCATCAAAATCACTGCATGGTCCCAAATTTTTGGAAGTGTACACAAAACATAGGTAACCAAACAGATAAATACAGCTAATCTTAAAAAGTCTAGTGAGATGACTTGAGTTAATATGATCATCTCATTCATACGCAGTGCAGTGAACAAGTAATGTTGTGCTTTGATCTAATCACTTTAATCAAATCCAAATTACCATCTAGAACTATATTAGATTAATTGTTCTATTTCATTTCTAATGATACTTATAGTCAACGGTATAATTCAGCTGCCCTATCTCAATGGCGAATATGGACACTAAGAGATTAGCTTAAAATTTGTGATTAAATGGAGCAGAAAGAAAGAATGACCAAATATGGTGTTTAATTCACTACTGTAATTTGCATGAACTGCAAAATCAACAAGCATGAGGATGAAGCAAACCGATATGCGGAAGCATGTTCATCTTTGGAATTCTGACAGGAGTAAGCCATATGCAAAAATCTTGGATGGAATTTACCCCATTGCCATCAACTAAAGCCCACGTTCGGCGTTCTTGCGCGGAACTTCTTTGTCGCGAGCATCAATCAATACGAAAAATGACGATCTCGAGCATAAAGTCATTATCTTAGACCTCAAATCCTGAACTCGTGTACGCCTCTGGTAGAAGGTTTGACTACGCTCTGTTGCAGTGTTCATCCCCGGTTCTGTTATTTTATTGGCAAAAAAATCAAATGAAAAGAGAGGAAATGTTACACAACATTCGGGGTGAGACGAAACCTCAATTACCTGTTGCGCTAATTATTTAAGGGACTTCGTGAAGTGGTTTGACTTAGCTTTACAACCTGGTTTAGCAATCGGCTAATTGAAGCCTTCATCTCATCGGGCACAACCAGCTGAGGAGGCACGGAGTCCATAGCATATAAAATGATCACGTTCAGAACATCACTAAGAATCAGTTTCTTGGTGTCGGTTTTCCACACATTCCGATTCACAAACTTGCACGATTGCTTCAAGGCACATTTACTACAAACCTGATGACAACAAAAAGGTAGAAAAATGAAAAAGAAAAAAAAAAAAAAAAGAGCAAAACATTTCTATTCGATAGTAACAATGAAATTAGTTTACACGATTTGGAAGAAGCTAATGGTGGATTTGACTTACAGTGTCTTCTTGAACTTGAAAAAATTTTCGAAGCCTTTTGGCGGCAAAAATACTCTTCTTTGCAAGGGAAGGGCATCCAATAAATGCCACATTTTTCAATTCACTGCCTGACAGCCATCTGGTAATCAAGTTTAAAACATGAAAAATAACAAAAAACATATACATGTATCTTCAAAACTTTTTTACATAAATCAAAGGATATTGAGATTAACTCAACCTAGCAAAACCAGCTTGTTAGGGGAGGATTGTCCGCATCTTATTAAGTGGATCATACCAATATCTCCAGCTAATGTGGGATTCTAATAGCCCCCTCACGCACAGGGTGGACCATGCCAAACCGCTACGAATAAGTTGATATTGAGGGACTCAACATTGCAAAACTGGGCCTACTCTAATACCATTTTACAGAAATCAAAGGATATTTGGCCTAACTTAACCTAGAAAAACCGGCTTTCTAGGAGAGGATTGCCCTCACCTTATTAAATGGATCATGCGAATATCTCTAGCCAATGTAGGATTCTAATACGCCCCCTCATGCACAGCGTGGACCATGCCAAACCGCTATGAATAAGTCAATATTGGGGGACCCAACATTACAAAACTGGGCCTGCTCTGATACCATTTTACAAAAATCAAAGGATGTTGAGCCTAATTCAACCAAGCAAAACTGACTCATTAGGGGTAGATTGTCCTCACCTTATTAAGTAGATCATGTCAATATCTCCAGCCAATTTGGGATTCTAATATTTTACAGAAATCAAAGGATATTGACCTAACTCAACCTAGCAAAACCGGCTTGCTAGGGGAGGATTGCCCTTACCTTATTAAGTGGATCATGCAATATCTCCAGCCAATGTGGGATTCTAATACGCTCCATCACGCACAGCATAAACCATACCAAACCGCTATGAATAAGTCGATATTGTGGGATCCAACATTACAAAACTGGGCCTACTCTGATATCATTTTACAGAAATCAAAGGCTGGGCTCGTACGACGCCAATTTCAAGCATAACACCAATTTCCACGGCACTACTCGTACGACGCCTTTTCAGGCACTGTATGGCCGGGCTCCACCGACTTTGATACGTTATACAAGAGGCAAAACAATAGTTGGTTCGGTCGATATGCAACTTTCTGAACGGGATGAGCAATTGAAACAGTTACGCTGCAACTTGGGGCGTGCGCAAGAGCGGATGAAGCGTTATGCTGATCAAAAGAGGGTTGAGCAAGAGCTTTAGGTTGGGGAGCTCGCTTGTTTGAAACAACAACCTTACCGACAACAAACTGGCACCAAACTGGCACCAAAATATCATGGCCCATTTGAAGTGATCAGGAAGGTAGGACTAGTAGCGTACCAACTTCGTCTACCAGAGGGTTCCAAGGTACACCTTGTTTTCCATATGCTTATGCTTCAAAAGGTGGTCGGTAGTTGTGCGGTTTTGAAGGAACCAGTGTTTGTGGATATTGCAGCGGACACTCCCGAACCGTTATTTCCAGAAAGCGCGCTGCAGAGCCGCACAAGGAAGCAAGGGGGACAGGAAATTAAGGAGGTGTTGGTTAAATGGCAAGGACGAGACATCGAGGACGCAACTTGGGAGGATTTTGAATAGCTGCAAATCCCTTCCCTGCCTTCGACCTTGAGGACAAGGTCCTTTTTGAGGAGGGGAGTAATGTTACACCCGGGCCTAGGCGAAATAGATACGGACGAACGTATTCTAGAGGAGCTCGTAACGTTTTCGGCTGGGGGAAGGGATGTGAGTGCTTGAGAGAGGTTGCTAATGTGGCCGGTAGGTGCTTAGGCTAGGCTAGGGAATAGTGCCTAGGGAGTAGGGAGGTTACAACGGTCTTGGGGGTTTAAGGGAGAGTGTGTGCGAGAGGAAGGCATCTTTTGGAAGAAAACTTATTCTTACTGTTTCATTATTCCTAGCCGAGCTAAGCTCGTGGATTCCAATGACGATTAATGAATTTGGACAGGGTTGAGGTTCCTTCACTAATCTAGTTGTGGTATTGTTTCTGTGGTGTGTATGTGTTGGCTGTGTGTTTTGATCTGTGTTGCAGGAACTCGGTGGCCTAACAGATTGCCCTCACCTTATTAAGTGGATCACGCCAATATCTCCAGACAATATAGGATTCTAATAAATATCAACAGGTAAAAACAAATAATAAGTAATAAAAACTATAGTACTATACAGTAGTAGATGAAACAATACTTGGGTTCTATATGATGTTCATTTTTCTCCTTAAAGAAAGAAGTCAGTCATAAATTAGAATTCGAGTTTGCCAGACCAGAGCAGGAACTTTGTTACGGTGTCACTTCCTAAATATCCCATGATCAACTTGGTGGGCTCAATTTCTAAAATTGTCGTTCTAAATCTATTTTCCCAGCTTGCGTTATATATTTGGCTGCACACAATTATCTACCGACATCAAATTATTAGAAAACTGAACAACAAATTATCAAGTTTTGGAAGCTGTGGCGGTTCCATAATTTGCCTTCAGTTTCTAGACATCACAAGGAGATTGAGGCTGCTAAGCAGAACATGTTTCAGCAGCGTGTCATGCCTGATCATCTTTGTAAATTTCAAATTGTCTTCCTTCAGGGACAATAAAACCATACAAAATTTCAAATTGACTTCCTTGGGAGACAATAAAACCATATAAAGTTTCAAATTGCCTTCCCTTAGAGACAATAAATTCGTATATAATTATCCACCTAGGTGTCATTCAATTCATATAAAGAACGTGTATTTACTTCTTACACAGTTATGCAATTAGTTTTCAAGTTCTACGGCAGCTCAAAGAGCACCACCCCAAATTTCAATAAATATTGATAGCTATCTATGTCATGCATTATTTCACTAGGACCAAAACTGGAAGGAAACCGTCAAATTAGGCGGCTAAAACACATATACCATCTATCAATTGTACCAAGTCACCAAAACCATACAATGAAAAAAAAATGTATGCAAACCCACTTTTTTTTTTTCTGTTGTAAAGGAAAATTTTCTGCAAGGAAAATGATCACTTGAGAGTTTATGTTTTAAGACAATATTTTGTAAAAGAGAAAACTACTGTATACTCAAACCTAGGGAAATAGTCCTTTCACGAAACTGAGAAAAATTCTCTCCCAGACAACTAACTTTTAAAAAAATAATAATAATAAACAGAGAATCTTTATTGATTAAAAAATTGAATCAATACAAGGGAAAAGAGGATTAGAAGTGCTCAAAGAGGAAAAATAACAAAACGACGAGCAAAAAACACTCAAAATCAACTGAAACTAAAAACCAGACAAACAAAAAAGAAGAAAACAAACATAGCACCGCACTAACAAAACAAAACAAACTTCTAAAAATCCAAAATGTCCCTCCAGTTCAACAACATCAAGGATAAGGAAAAGTTCTTGAATTCCGTATCCGTGGAAACCCATAAGAATGCTAACTGTTGAAATCCCAAATTTATTGTTGGGGATAATGTTAGTTATTGTTAGGGATAATGTTCCCGATTTAGGATAGATTGTTTCTTGATTTGATTTAATCACTTTCCTGATCTCTAGGCCTAAGTTGTAGGAGATTTGATTTTCATAGTTGTATTATAAATTAGGAACCCTAATGTACCGAATTAATTGATTCAATATAGAAAACAGAAAGCACTATTTCAGCTTTCACTAACTCTATAAACTCTATAAAAGGTTTGGTTTCCTCAACCAAGCAACTTAAACTTTTGAGACAAAAGTGTTCCTGGAAACTGTCTATCCAACTAATAACACTGTAATGTTACATTACTTTGACAAAAGGGAAACTAGCTAAGCAATTATAGAAGCAGAATATATAGTTACAAGTATATTCCTATTTTTTTCCTTAACAAAGAGCCCACGTTGAATCCCATGCCTGTTGAAATTGAAATGTAGAAAACAGCTATAACTACCAATCTAAAAATAGTACAGCTGCACTAACTCTATGCTTTAAGATAATTGAAAACTTTACAAAAGCATAGCAGCTTAGAAAACAGTATGCTATATGTTCTTATTTTGATCTTCTAATTCTTCTTTCTACTCTAAGCAAAGTGAAGTATTCAAGACGTAAGATACTAACACAAAGACAAATCAGCAACATTGACTTATGATCCTCATCAACTTCTAAACGTGCCCATACTGCAGCAACCTCACCTAGAGTATGTGCATGTTTATGCTAACACGAGAACGAATTCAGCAACATCAACTTATGATCCTCACCATAAGTCAAAACTGCCCCTAGTTCATTGTCAATTGCTATTAGTTGTCCAAAACAATCAAAGCTAACATATGCAGATATTTAAGACTCCAGTACCAAAAAGAATGATTGTTCAACGAAAACACCACATAAAACTATAGCAGAAAATGATGCGTACAGAATCATTATCATACAGCAACATAAACCTTCATCTACACAGTTGACACAAGACAATCAACTTTTTCAGTTGTTCAGAGAATCCCTTCGCTATCTAAAAGCAGAACCTTCCCATTTATCCCAAAATAAATAAATAAGGTCTCATTTATTTTGCTCATTTGAGTTAAGAACTTGAGTTAAAAAAGTGAATTCATGTGAGATAAAACACTGAAAGCTGAATTTGAATTTTTGTGAGAGAAAATGTTATAGCAAATACTTGAGTTATGATTCGAACTAACGAAATGAATGTGGCCTAAATAACTAAACTACGACCATTATGAAATATGAACACCTTCATTTATTTCTTCCTCCTCAGAAATTTCATAATTCAAACACACGGCATTGGTAAAACCAGCCTAAATTCATTAAAGCAAAACAGAGTGGACCAACTAAAAAAGATAAGAAATTCATACTTGGCAATTTCTTGGTTGTCTTTGGCAAACTTCTCCGCGGAAAACTTTATAAATCCTCTACCAAAGCTATTGTCAAAGCAACTAAAATCCAAGCCATCCTCATTCTTTTTCAAGAAATCGGCATTCTCCATATATCCTTCCTTGTACAAATGGCTCACAAACAACTTCATATCCCCAGAAAGCTCTCTAAACACCATTGGAATCTCCCTATTCCTCCCCATTAAGCCTTTACCACCGGACCGGACCCGATGCGTGAACACGCCGTGCAAGCCCTTCTCCTTAAAACCCTCTAACCCTTTCTCTTTCCCGTCATTTTCGCCACTCGAATTCTCTCTCAAACTCCTAACCTCTCTCTCCAAATCCCTCAAATTCCTCTTCAGCTCGTTGTCTTCTTTGTCTTCGCCGTTGTTTTCGGGCGTCGGGCATATTCCCACTGCCTCCTTGAACAGAATGTCCAGAGGCTTTCTGGGTTTGGGATTACTTTTGCTCTGGTTTTCGGTTGGAAGAGGCCTTTTGTTGAAGAGTGAGGAGAGAGAGAAGGATTTATGGGCGATGTTTTGGGGTCTGAGGAGAGAGTGGGGATTGTACGAGCGGAGGGCTTTGAATAGAGACATGGGTTTGATGGAAAAAGGGTTAGAGAGTTGATGGGTTCAGACTTCAGAGCATTAGGGGAATGGACGAAGACGAAACCATGCGATGCGTGTTTGTTTAGATTTTGAGGTCTATCAATCAATGGAGGCAGGTGAAGAGAGGAAGTGGGTTCTGTTACCTGTTAGACAGGGCGGGGTTTTGGAGGGGTTTTAGCCGGAGAACTAAACGGGGCTTTGGAGGGGTTTGCTGTTTTGTCAAAATGAGTTGTGTGGGTCTTTTACTTTTTCAAAAAAATAAAATAAAATAAAATAAAAAAAGAGGTTCTTCCCCTAAACCTAATAGGGTTTTAGCAACACCACTTTATCAATTTTGCTATTTTTTGTTTTTAGGTTTAAGAAATTAAGAATTAGAAGGGAGAAGAATTAGAGAGATATCATAATTTAAAAGGTACAATATATAAAGTTTAGGTGGCATATTGATATAAATGATAAAGTTTAGGAAAAATTTATAAGTATTTCAGTTAAAAAACTTGATAGAGACAAGCCGTAGTTTAATAGAGATAAGTTAAAAGTTAAAAGTTGGAGACAAACCATAGTTTAATGGGCACAACATGTACGTTTTAAAATTTAAAAGGCATGTTGATACAAACTAATAAAGTTCACAAAAGAATTATAAGATTGGTCCTATATTTAAACTCTTGGGGCTTCTTATTGGTTACAACCCCAAAAACTTTGTGGGAAATTTAGATTATTTAGAAAAATACCTATTTATAGCACATTAAACTAAAAATATCTCTATAATTTTATTTACAAAAATACCTATTGTCATCATATAAAGAACGTTTTATATCCATATATAACTGAAAAAAAAGGAAAAAACTAATTACAACAATAAAATAGGAAAAAAACATAATAAATATCAGATTTAAAATACAAAAAGTTAAAAAATTAAATCATTGCAACCTAAATTATTTACAAGAAAAAGAAAATTTCTTTAAACGAATAAAAAAAAAAGCCACCAATCCAATTTTTCAAAAATAAAAACAAAATACGGTCTGCACAAATCCAAAAGCAGACAAACCTTAAAAATAACAAACCTAATACGTTAAAGAATGAGGAAATGCAGGTAAACATATAAAAACAAGTTATAAAACAAGTAAATAAAACAACAATAAAAAGTCTTTTCGCGTTCAATATTTTAGTGAGATCTGAATGCAAGTTTTGCAAAGTAATCTGAAAAAGTATAAATGTGATAAATAATAAAAGTTGTTTTTTGTCATAAAGAAATAGAGGTTTTAGAATAATGACGAAAATAAAGATAAAAGTATTTATAATAATGACAAAAAAATAATAGAAAAAAAAGTATTAAATATGATAAATAATAGAGTTCTCATTGTATTGAGATAGAATATTTTTATGATTAATAATAAAAATATTATGAAAAGGTATTAAATAAAATTTGAATATAACCATGATCATAAAAAAAATAAAGTTTTATGATAATGACGAAAATAATTAAAAAAAAACCGTATTAAATAAGTTGCACTAAAGAGTCAATAAAAGAATTATCATAAAAAAATAAAATTTTTATGACAATGATACATAAAATATAAAAAACAAATGTGTTAAAAATGTACAACAAAATGTGAAAACAAACATTGTCATAAAGAATAGGTCAAAAAGCCTACAACAGCTATACAGAAGAAAACGTCAAAAATCATAGCAAAAAAATAAATAAATAAAACGTTAACATGAAAATATGAGAAAGAAGATAATGAATAATAATTAAAAAAAGAAGAAAATAAAGAAAGGAAGAAAGAGATGAAAAAATTATTTTCATTATTATAGGAATATCATTAGCATCGTTTACTTTATCGATTTGATTTTCAGTTTTAGATTTTTATAATAAAAAGCTCTCAGAAAATATCACATCTAATTTTTTTTGTACAGTGAATTTTTTTTTAAAATATCACATCTCAACTCGAATTGAAAACTTAAATATACAAAGTGAACGAGACTATTATGAAACAAATTACATATAAATTTAAAAGAAAAAAAAAGAAAAAAATACTCATTCAAAACATCAACGTCAGAAAAAATAAATAAAAAAAGAAACAAAAAAAATTGCTAAGAAAAAACATCAACATCAGCAAAACAAAAGGAGAAGAGAGAAAGAGATGAAGATAAAAACTCACCAACAATAGACTTAAAGGATTTGATGAAATGCATCAAATACGTTGCAGCAAGAAATGACTCTGTATCAAAATGTTACTGCAAAGTCAATAAGAACGCTTCAATCTTATTCATTTCACGGATTTAAATTTTCAATTTAAATTGAGATGTGACATTTTCTGAGAATTTTTTATTGTAGCAGAAAAAATTAAATGTGATATTTTTTGAGAATTTTTTACTGTAAAAATTTAAAACTAAAAACTCGAATAGGTGAAATGAACGAGATTTAAAGATTTAAAACTAGTACTACTCTCCGTACAGAACTATTAACGCTGCACAATCAAAATTCACGCCTAAAATCTAAAAAAAAAAAAAATAGAGAGAGGAAAAATCTAATAATTTAAAGATAATATCAGTTTTAAATAGGGCCGGCAATTTTGGACACGACACGATGAAACGACACGAAAATGACACGAGATAAATGGGTTTAGACCGCACGATTATTAATTGGGTCGTTAACGGGCTGGCACGAATAACACGAAAATAAACGGGTTGGATTCGTGCCAGCCCGTTTAACATGCTTAACCCGTTTAGTTATACGGGCCATAATCGGGCCGGCACGACACGACACGAACCGACCCGTTT
Organism: Morus indica; assembly: GCA_029231665.1. Lineage (NCBI taxonomy): Eukaryota > Viridiplantae > Streptophyta > Magnoliopsida > Rosales > Moraceae > Morus > Morus indica. The sequence continues at coordinate 4,452,267 of JACAGA010000020.1, forward strand.
ATTAATATATAAATATATTTATATTTATTATTTTTTTAAGATAAAACCCTAGCTTCTCTAATTCTCTTTCTCTCATTCTCTCATTCTCTCACAGCCCGTTTTATTTATATTCTCTCATTTGCATGAAGGGTGTTTGATAAAAGGGTTAACTTAATTTAACACTCTAACTTTTAAATAAGTTATGGCATGTTGATAAAATTACAAAATGCCAATGGACTTGTAGATGGTTGATTACAAAATGCTAATGGATGATTTGTAATGGATAAACCTAAACTTTAAATATATTTTATGCTTTATGCACTTAAATATGCCAATGGACTTGTAGATGGTTGATTATGTTTTATGCACTTAAATTTTCAAATATTTTGTTATGTTTTCAAATTTATTTAAATGTACTTGGTTATGTTTTCAAACTTTTTTAGATGTTTAGTAATTGGTATGTTTTGAAACATATGTCATAAGTGATGTTTTAGATATTTTAATGTGTGTTGGCTATTATGCATGATTTTAATTATAAGTGATATTAAGTAGTCAATTAATATAGTTTTGAATACAATATAAAATTCACTATTTTTGCTAGTTGGGTCATAAACGGGTCATAAACGTGTTTTTTTTTCGTGTCGGCCCGTCACGGCCCGTTTAATAATCGTGTTCGCGTGTCGTGTCGTGTTAACCGTGTTATTAGCGTGTCGTGTTCGTGTTTGGGTTTTTGACACGTTTATTAATCGTGTCGTGTTCGTGCTCACTATAATCGTGCCGTAATCGTGTCGGCCCGAACACGGCCCGCGAACACGAATTGCCAGGCCTAGTTTTAAATCAAGAAGTTATTATAGAATAATGATTGCGTTAAAATGATAAGTCAATAGAATATATAAAACAAAATCAGCTCAAATAATGAGAATATAACCATAAAGAAACGTGTTTAAAATAACGAATAAGATTATATTCGGGGTTACCGTTATATGTGCCTTATTATTCATAAGTAGGCTTTTTTTTTTAATATTAACAATAAGTGGGTATTTTTAGGTTTAAAACTTTGCAAGTAGATATTTTGTGTAATTATTTCGGGAAATTTTGAATACCTGAATCTATTGTCACGTGTCTCTGTATTCTATCATTAAAAAAAAATAGCGATATAATATTCCTAATGCTATGTCCCACACAAATATTGAATTGGTATTGAAGCTAATCCACTAGAAGAAAAATAATAAAAAATAAAAAAATAAAAAAAAATAAAAAGATTATACGTAATTGGTACATGAGTTAAGATGACGTCAACTCAATACATAAATAATTAGGACATATTTATTTCATAATTCATACATTTAAATTTATAATTTTAATTCTATTATAGTATTTTTTTAATTTAACTTTAAATGTTAAAATTAAAAATTATTTATTTAAACTTATACAAAAAAAAAAACAAGACATTAGAAAGAATTTCTATTAAATTTTAAAAGTCATTAATGAGCCCTTTAAAGAAAGAAAAAAAAGAAAAAAACAGGTCAAGACTTGAAATAAATTAAAATTAATAGGTTAATAATTTATATAAACTAATAAATAAGTTAAATTATTATTTTTGTCCATAATTTATCTAATTATAAACTATAACTTGATAAATTATTGTCCATACTTCACGATTTTTATTCATAATTTATCTAATTATAAACTATAACTTGATAAATTTATTCATAACTTATTTAATTATAAATTATAACTTAACAAATTATGATTTATTAATTTTTATAATTAAAAATTAATTTATATATTTTTCTAAACATTTTATATTCGGTGAGCCCAATATATATGTGAAAACGACAACTGATAATTATAAAGATACAGCCACGAATGGCATATTATAATATATGGTGTTTTCACCTGTATGTATGCGCTCCTTATTGCTATTATGTCATCGTTGATTTCTCTTTTTCTTTTTGTCCACCAGAAAGTCAAGGCAGAATGAGAAGAGAAAGATGGTTTCCCTTTCTTGTCTCTCTTTTTGTTAGCTATTGGAATTTCACATTTATGGAATTCAATTCTAATATAGCTAATCTAACAATCTAATAATACATAAAAGAGTTAAAAGTTCTTTTTTATAAAATTATCAATTGGCAGCTCTTTTATTTATATTTTTCCCCTTTTTTTAATTTTTATTTTTTGAATCTTTTTTACATTTTAGTTTTTTGTGTTTTTAAAAAATATATTTTCTCATTTTATTTTTTAGAGTACTTTTTTCATACGTATTCCTATTTTATTTTTAATTTGATAATAAATTTCTTTAAGTGTCCTTACTTAATTTTTGTTGTCAAAAAAAATCCTTAAATAGTTAGTATAAATGAATTTCTTATTATTTAGTATAATAAACTTTTAGGTGTCTCTAATAAAATAATACGTGTGTAGCACGTTATAAAAGTTGTGGAACTGGTATCGTTCACTTTGCGGATTCGAGTTGAGATGTGACATTTTATGAGAGCTTTTTACTGTAGCAGAAAATTTTGATGTGACATTTTCTGAAAGCTTTTTACTGTAGAAACTTAAAACTAAAAACTCAAATCGGTGAAATGAACGAGGTCTAAAATGTCTCCAATTTGCACAAGGACATATGGCAAAGAAAATTTTAAGACGAAAAGAATCCATTAGCGGAAACTACACTTTTATTTTCCTTGTCACACACGGTTAGTATGTAACTGCTTAGGCTTAAAAATGAAACGAATTTAATTTTATTAATAATCCATATATATTTCTCCTTTTATTTTATTTTGACGTTGGTTCAATGTGTTTGTATATTATAGAATTATTTTTAATTTACGTATTTTTTTTTAGAGAAAATACTATAACAAATTATGAATTATGATTTGAATCAAACAACGAATTCTCTAACCAAATGGGCCCATATAGAGTTAGGCGAAAAGTTTCGTCCTTGTTCCTTTTGAGGATTAACATGTTTTATTTACACCTTTTTTTTTCCTTGCTTAATTGTTATTATATTGTTTTGCTATTGTTAAGATAACTGCTTTGAAATATGTACTTGTTTATTTTAAAATTTCATTTTCTTTATGCTTCTTTGAATATTTTATTTTTCCATTGCTGGCTACTATAAATTATGTTGTTTGGGTTTTTTAATCGTGAACTGTAACAATTTTCTAATAACTGCATTTTTTTTTTTCTAATTGTTTTTGGTTGGGTTATCTTGAAAATCATTTTTTTTTCTTAATTTGCTTCTATTAACATTTTTTTTCATATGTCTTCATACTTAATTATTTGACTTTTGTATTTTCAATTATCAAAAAGATTATCACGTTCCTTGACATATATATATTTATATATATATATATATATATTTTTTCAAATGCCACCCTATTTAAGTTGTTTTCTATGTAAATTAAATCTTATCATTTTAAAAGTGATTCATACAAATATTTGTGTTGGTTGTGTATTGACCAACAATTAATTAACATCACTTTTTTAAAAGAACTTAAAACAATATAAAACAATAATTAAAATTCACAGGCGGTCTAATGTATGTAGCACGTATGGATTCATACCTTCCAACTAGTTATATATAAAAAAAGGACGCAGCAATACAACGAACTTGATTTTTTTTCCTCTCTCGTAGGCAAAGGAATTCATAAAAAAATTTAAGTTTAATTTCACAAATCGTTATTAAGTTTATTCTAAATCTTATTTTAATTTCTGATTTTTGAAATGTTTCATAATTAGTCTCTGAGATTTTACATTATTTCAGTATCGTTCTACTAGCTAGGTGTTAAATAGTTAATAAATTATGTCCAATTGGAGACTAATATTTGAAACATATAAAATTTAGGGGCTAAAACAATATAAAAATAAAAATTAATTTCCATCAATAGACCCCTAAATATTTAGATGTTTTTAATTATAATCCCTAATTTCCAATGCCCTTGTTTGGCTTGCTAGTTCGAATTTTGTTGATTTGAACTTTTTTATTTGAATAAAAAAATTTAAACTGTGTGATTTAAATTGGAGTTTGATGTGTAGTTAAAATTTCAATTTGAACAGTGGATAAAATTTAGATTTGTGTTTAGTAGGTGTGAAAAACAGAGAGAGTTGACACCTTTACACTGTTAAAAAATAATTTAAATGATTAAACTTTAATGCTATATTTGGTAGGATGGATAGAAAAGATAAAAGAATGAGAAGTAAAAAATTTAGGTGAAGGAAGTAAAATGGTTTTCTCTCATATTGTTTAGTAGAAGATAAAGAAAAGTGAAAAAAAAATGTCAAATCTAAGACATTTTATAATAATACTCCTATACAAATAAAAATATGATGAATGGTGAAGGTTAAAATTGTTATTTTATACCTCATTTATTTATCAAACTTTTTTCCTCATATTTTCTTCTCAAAGCTTTTAAGGATTAAAAATTAGTGGGTCTCATAGATTTTTTTTTTCTCATTTTCTTTCTACCAAACAACTTAAAATTTTATTTTTCTCTTTAAAATCCTTCCTCTATTTTCTTTCCTCTCTCTTTTCCACCTTACTAAACACACTGTAACGAAAAGTTAAACTCTAAATTGGACGTCTTAACTCAGTTCAAATAAAAAATATAATTCAGACTGCGTGCTTATCAAACATGAATATGTGCTTACCGTTCAAAATAAGTTGAACTAAATTAAATCAGTAAACAAACGAGAGCAATGTTTAATTTAACACATAGGGGGCGTTTGGTATGCATTATTCTTAAAGGTGAGAATAAAAATCTGCAAGATTACCACGTTTGGTACAAGACTTATAATTTTTAAATTCTCAAGAAAGTAAATCCCATAGGATTCACTTTCTCTCATTTTGGGAAAATTTAAATACCACCTAAAAAGGTGATATTTAGATGCGGAATCCTAAGAAGGTGGGAATCTCACCAACAACCAATAGTCACCATCATTACAGCCACACCACTACACCCATCTTTACAGCCACCTTCCCACATCTCTGCCATCATCACATCTACAGCCCCACCTTATTGGCCTCTGTCACCTAGGGGTGGCAATTCGTGTTAATAGGTCGTGTTCGTGTCGTGTTAATAGGTCTGACACGAACATGACCCATTTATTAATCGTGTCAAAAAACAAAACCCAAACACGACATGTTTATTAACGGGTTGACACGACATGTTTCACGGGTTCGACCTGATTTTGACACAGACTTATTTCGTGCAGGTTTCGAGTCGTGTCGTCGTGTAAATACCCGAATTACCAACCCTACTATCACCAGCATTAAACAGCCAATCGAGTCCCTTGCCAATGTCCCATGACCAACCCAGCTCTGTGCCAGCCATCATCATGTAACCCAATCACCATCGAACGCCACCGGCCTTCGTTGCATGGGACCAAATCGAGTTGACCTTTGTTGCATGAGACTTAAATCTTGTTGGCCTTCGTCACTCGAAAGCTAGATCGTGCCGACCTCTGTCTTGTGAAATCCAGACCCCGCTGGCCTCTGTGCTGCAAAACCTAGAAACTGCCGCCCTCTCTTCCACGAAACCTAAACCCACCGGCCTTCGTTCCATGAAACCCAAACCTCGCCGCCCTCCGTCGCGTGAAAGACATACCTCGTCGAGTTTGTGGTGTGAAATCTAGATCTCATTGGCTGCGAGAGAGAGAGAGAGAGAGATTGGTGGTAAGAGGGAGAGGGAGAAAGATTGCGATGGTGAGTGATATTCTTTTTTTTTTATATTCAATTAATAAACTTATTTCTTTGATTTTTATTAATTTTAAAATTGTTAGGATTTTTTATATATATTTAAAAAGTATTTAAAAAATATTGGTGTTAATGTTATGGGTTAAATATTTTAAAAAATATCAGTGAAATTTAATTCATTTAAAAAAATATGTTTTTTTAATATATAATATTTTAATGCATAATTAGACACAGTAATGTATTATTTGTAAAAATTTGAGACAAAATTCCTATATAAAACTAAATATAATAATATATTATTACTCTCTACCATTTTTTCAAGAACACGATTTCTATTAATTACTGCGTATCAAACGTCTCCATAAATAGTATAAGAGCTGAAACTATAATAGAATGTAGCCTTAAAGACTAAAGTCCCATTTAGTTCGTTGATTTTAATTTTTAATTGGAATTGAGATGTGACTTTATGTGAGTTTTTTTATTGTAACAAAACAGTTAAATGTGACTATTTTTGAGAGCTTTTTACTGTAATAAAACTCAAATTCTAAACTTAAATTTGGCATCGTTCACTTCGCAGATTTGAGTTTTCAATTCGAACTGAGATGTTACATTTTTGATAGCTTTTCACTATAGCAAAAAAAGTTAGATGTGACATTTTTTGAGAACTTTATACTGTAAAAACTTAAAATTGAAAACTCAAATCAATGAAATGAACGAGATTTTAGTAAAATAAACGTAATCTAAACGTGATACATTAAAAATCAAGAACTAATGTAGGGTAATGGATAAACCTCATGACTATTTGTGATGTTAATCCAAAAAAATTAAGACCCCATTTATTTCGTTGATTTAAATTTTATTATAATAAAAAATTTTTATAAATAATTATATTTAATTTTTTTACTATAATAAAAAATTTTCACATAAAATTATATTTTAATTAAAATTAAAAATTTAAATAAGTGAATTAAATAATCCCTAATACTTTTTAAAATTTGTCCTAATATTTGACGTAATCAACGTGAGAAAGCGACCAGAAAATGCAGACACATAAAACATAGGGGGCGGAAGGCGAGGACGGTGGGCCCGCGCTGCGGGCTGCATATTCATAAAGTTTATATGCTGAATATCTTGTCACTTCCTCTTCTTTAGGCTAGCTGGACCCCACCAACGTCCTTTTCAAAGAAGAGATTCAACCGTCCTCTGTCAAAAAAGTCCCAAGGAAAGACCCTTTTAAGCAACCTCTCGGTCAATTTTCCGATCCTCCATTTCTTCTTCTCCTCCATGCCAAACCCTAACCCTCACCAGCACCTGAGAAGCCCTCGCTTTCCATCTCCATTCTTCTCCGATGCCCTCCCACCTCATCTCTAACTCCCTCTCCACCACCGCCGGCAAGCCCTCCGACGCTGTTCTTCACTCTTCCGCCTCCGCCGCCGATATCCCTGCCGAAGTTGTCTCTCTCTCCGCCGCCGCGCCTTCGTCGCCTTCGTCGTCGGCTTCTCGCCTCTCGGAGATGTGGAGCTACCTCTGGATTCCGTTCCTGATTTCGTTGTCTAAGGATTTTGGGCCCGCTAAGGCCGAACCGGAGTCGATCCTCCTGCCGAGTCAACTCAATCGCGACTCGCCGCCGAGGTGTCCGGCGTCGGACCCCAAGCTCAACTACCGCCCCGTCATCGGCATCGTCAGTCACCCCGGCGACGGCGCCTCCGGTCGCCTTAGCAACGCTTCCTCGGCTTCCTACATTGCCGCTTCTTATGTCAAGTTTGTCGAGTCTGCTGGGGCTCGCGTTATTCCTATTATCTATAACGAGCCTCCCGAAATCATTTTCCAGGTGAATCCTCCTAGTTATATATGTTTTATGTATATACTTATATATGTGTGAGTGTCTATATGGATGAGAATATACATATATATGTATCAATTTTCTATTTCTTTGTGTGCTATAATTTGTACATTTTTTATAATTGGATTCAGCTGTATAGAGAAATGATAAAATGGAATAGAACAATTAGGGAAAGAGAATAGAATCAAGAGAGGGAATGATTCAATGGTCTGACAATTCAGTCAACAATAGTCTGCGGTGTTAGCATAATCGAGTTGTTGTTGTTGTTGTTTTTTTTTTTTTTTTTTTCCTTTTTTTGAGGGGGAGAAATCAAGCTTATTTATATTTTATAGACGGGCAGTTAGTATAAAAGACTATAAAAATGAGATTAAATTCAATTGAGATATATAATCAAAGTGAAAGGACAATCTCAATTCCCTATTTATCCTACTTTTTACAAATCCTGTACACATTGAAGATTATTATTGCCAAGTTAGTTTGGGATTAATAATTGTTGAAAAAGGGCAGCCCTTTTTTGAAATTAAATCCTATGTGTTACCTTCATTTACTGCAGACGAGTTTATGTTGTGTTACTTCTGTTAGTTTTGGCGATAATCTGTCCTGTCCTAGTTATATTTTCAGTTGCTTAATGCAATTCAGTTGTATTGCAGAAGCTTAATCTTGTAAATGGAGTACTTTTCACTGGAGGCTGGGCTAAAACTGGTCCCTACTATGAAATTGTTGAGAGAATTTTTAAGGTAATTGTTTACCGGATGAATATTTATAACATTTTGATTTACTCCTTAACTAGTTTGTATTTCTAGAGTGGGCATTCTGAGCCTTAGCAGCCCCATCAAACTATATTTTCCTTAACTTTCAATTTCAAAAGGGAATTTCAGTTCAGCAGTATTTTCATGAATTCGTCTACTTTGGTGGAAAACAGTTATCCAACTTCCTGTTTATACATGTATAATATATATATATGTATCCGAAATTTTGGACCTGTGTTGTAGTTCTATAAGTGATTCTGTCCTATGATTTGGTTTCTGCAGAAAGTTTTGGAGAGGAATGACGCTGGAGAATATTTCCCACTGTATGCCATCTGCTTAGGTTTTGAAATTCTAACAATGATTATCAGCAAGGTAAGTCATCCTTTTCCTTATTCTGATTTGGAAGGACTAACCATTCTTGTTATCTTTTCATGCTTCCCTTATTTTTAATCTGAACGTAGGAATGTCTAACATGCTGCTTTAGAATTTGTTCTCTGTCCTTCTGATGATACTTCTGTGTGATTCAACTGTCAAAAGGAGGACAAAAAAAATGTTATTTTGTTATTTTGTTTTTTTATTTAATAAATGCTACATATCATCGTTTGAGACAGAGAAGGAGGGGTCGGTGGGTGTGGTTTGGGGAAGGTTTTATTTTTTATTTTTTATTTTATTTTTTTATTTTTTTTTATTAAACGGAAAGTGCCTGAAATAGATACAATCCACGATGGAAAGAAATCCATCCATTCATGCCTTTTGCTATCCAAGGAACGAGCAAGAATAAATCATATGATGTTAAACAACACATAGGATTTATCTAACTGTATGGAAGAAGAAATAAGACATGATAAAGATCAAGGATCAAAAAGTTGTTGGAGACATCAAACTGAACTTGAAAAAATTGGAGAACTATAAATAAAGGAATAGAAACATAATCAAAATCAATATTAAAAAGGTAAGAAAGATTGACTTATCTGTAAAGTTAAAAATTCCAGTTAGTCGTATAAAAAGGCTGATACCATAACAGAGACGTTGTAAATGTATTAATCCAATGAGGTGAATGCTGCTTGCTGCTTGGCTGAGGTTGGAAGTAAAGGAAGGTTGTTTAGACTTTCCCTATAAACCTCCATATCTCCTTATTTATAATACATAGAAAATGTAAAAACTTAAGAAGGAAAATAATAACCAAACTAAAATCAAGATACAATTATTAAAGTTTGAATAGACGCAATATTATGGAGAAGAGTAGCAGTTATTAAAGTTTGAAAATTGGATAGGGATTTATGAAAATAAGTGTTAAAGGCAGTTGTCTTAAAAAGAGGTAATAACTAAATTATATTTTAATTTTTAATAATTTTTTGAATTGTAAAAATTTGGTACAGAAATCTGGGGTTAACTGAAGGAAGGCAGCTATTTTGAGTAGAGTTAACGTTTACATAAAAATTTTAAAATACAAAATAGATATCAGTGAGTAACTGAATATAGGCAGTTATTGTATTAGGAGGGAAATTTAAAATATTTTATTTGTAAAAACAGAGGGAAGAGGTCATGAAACTGCTTTTAAACGAAAATCATTCATATATATGAAAGATAGAATTAACTTTTTCAGTAAGCATAGTATGAGAATAACAGAAGATTTTGAAAAAAATTGTATTTAAATGAAATACAATAGGGGATAAGGTGTAAGATTGAAGCAGCAAAATATCTTAAAAGACTTGAGAGAAATTAATGGCGAGTAAAGTTGAAACTCCCAATAAGGAAGACTATTTAACTTACAAGAAGAGATTGGTGAATTAATGAAATACAATAGGGGATAAGGTGTAAGATTGAAGCAGCAAAATATCTTAAAAGACTTGAGAGAAAATTATGGCAAGTAAAGTTGAAATTCCCAATAAGACTATTTAACTCTTACAAAAAGAGACTGATGAACTTTATGGAAGAGAGATCATAAGAGTACTGGGTAAATAAATAATAAAAGCAATGAAAATAATAGAAACAAAATAAGACAAGGTTAAAGGAGACAGTCTCAAGAGAATTATTCATATAAAAAGCGGTACTAATAAATTATACAAACATCTGAATCTAATAAACCTAAGAGCAGAGACAAGTTTGTTCAGGGGGAACTAATAACAAACATATAATCGACAGTAAGTAAAGTATTAAAGTTAGATACATGATATTAATCTAATAAAAACAATGTAGTCAAAATAGAAAGAGGTAAAAGATTCAGAAGAGAATCTGCCTCAGGAGGATAGAACAATGAGAAAAAAGATTGTATAATTCTTCAAATAATACTAAAATAGTAAAAAGTGAAAACTATCCAAAGCAAATGAAAAGGAAAGTATGTGTTGTCAGTTTTTTGTTCAAAACAAGAGGATGTTGCAATTATTGGTAGTTAAAAACTATACATTACAAACAAATCAGTAAAAAAGCTTCAATACTAGAAGAATGCTGCGTATAAATACCTCTAATCCCAACACGAGAAGTGCAGAGAATATCGACTATGATTGGTGAGACTGCCTGACTACAGATCATCCTCGTATCGATGTCATAGAAATGCTGAACAAGTTTCAATCCACAACTCCACCATCGTCAGAGTTGGATCCCTCTCCACAATTCCATTTGTACCCGGATCCATTACGAAAAATTTCCCAAAAAGCGAATTTCATTTTCCCGGATCAGATATGATAGATGAAAAACAACTAAATTAGGATCAATCGAAAGAAGAAAACAAGGAGAAATCGAAGACGAGATCGATTTTGGAAGAAAATGAGAGATCAACATCGATTTGCCTTATTTGTGGAATTCTTTTGTTGACCGATGGTTCATGTTTGGAAAAGTCTTTTTGGTTTGGGGAAGGGGTTGTTTCTTTGTTATTCCTGCCTTTTTTAATCCAATCTGAAAATATCCCGTCAGTGAGCTGGTTAAGCATCCAGCCTCCAATACGAAATTATTCAACGACACAATTCTCTCTTTCGTTTTCACTATGTTCTTTGCTTTTCTTTGGTTAATAACTTCTCTTTTGTTGGTCTGCTAGGTCATAGTTGTCCATTGGTTTTGAATCACCTTACTCACTTTAACTAATGGTGGTGAATTTTTCATGAGAAATTGCTTCAATACTTCTTTGATTTTGTGGCTGATAAACTTGTTCTTGATAACAGGACAAAAAAATTCTTGAATCATTCAGTGCATCAGATATGGCGTCTACGCTACAGTTTACGCAGAACGTGAATATTGAAGGAACTGTATTTCAGAGGTATATGTTTTTTTATCAGATTTTTCACAATTCATGTGTTGTATTGGACACTAATAGGAGCAAACAATATGTACATTTATGAGCATATTCTTCGCACCCACTCAAAGTTCTTCAAGTCATTATTGTTTTCTTTCATTTTAATTATTATCTTTGCAGATTTCCTCCAGATTTGCTTAGAAAGTTGAGTACGGATTGTCTCGTCATGCAAAACCATAAAGTGAGTTCGAATTCTTGAAAACTTTTATCTACCTTGATAGCAAATTATGATCTATTCATTGAATCCCAATACTCAATTCATTCTTGATGTAGCTTGAATTCCTAATCCTAAATATTATCATTAAAAGGAAATCCTATCTCTAATTGAATTCAAAATCCGAATCCTAAAGTGTATCATAGAAAAGAAATGTCCTAAATATAAGGCTCAATTTAAAATGTAAATAATTAAAGATAAACTTCCTGAAGATAAGCTATACGACTGCATCAACGTTGTAGTCTTAATTTTTTCAAAACTTTAGACTGATTTTAAAAGTACAGTTTTTCTCCCCTTCATATTTCCAAATTTTCTGATTATAGTAACTAGCTCAGAACTGGAACGTTCCCCCCAGTCTTTGTTATTTTTTATTTTGTTTTGCTCTCACCTTTCCTTTTCCCAAGATCCAAATCTTGAGGTAGGGAGATTAGGAAGTAGTTATTGCATTATGATATTGCTTGATTTTTTATGATAATGGGTTCTGTTGATTGTGTTTCCAAGTTGTTTACTTGTTTTGAGCGCAATATGCATTTTTCTTGTTGTTTGCTGTTAATGTTTTATATATTTCTTGCAAATTAAACTGTATTTTTGTCATAACTAATAACTTTTCAATGCTACAGTATGGTATCTCACCAGAAAGATTTCAGGAGAACCGTGATCTTTGTCAATTCTTTAAGATATTGACAACCAGTGCTGATGAAGATAATAAGGTACTGAAAGAAGTTTCTTGTTCCATTGTTACTTTAGAATCACGTTACTTTCAAAGGAATAGTAAAGTTCCTTTCCCCCTAAAATAGTTCTCATTTATTCAATGTTCATCATTAATTTCAGGTCTACGTTTCCACAGTTCATGCACATAACTATCCTGTGACTGCATTTCAATGGCATCCGGAGGTATTACTATACTGTGTTGTTCAGCATGTCGTGCATAATGCATGAACACTAAAATCTTTCATCCACTTAACCTTCCATTATCTTGTTGGTCAAGAGTATTTTCCACTTTTTCTTTTTTAACTTGGCATGTGCTTGATGATTATGAATTTATTCTTTCTTGCCATGAGACTACTGATTTACTCGACTCCCCCATGTCCTCAGTGAGGCCAATTTGTTTAGCATTATGAAATCCCGCTTACATGTTTTATCTTGGAGGTACAATACTGATGGTTCTGGTTCTTCTGGAGTTCAATGGTTTTTGAACAAGCAAGAGGGGACAAAAATGTTTTAAAGTTAATGGCGCCTCCACCTGTATCACAGAAAACCCCTAAATTCACATACTATTATCTTTACTGCGATAAGAAAATGTTATTATATTAATGCATCCTCCATCTGTATCAAACAATTTTCCTTTGCCCCAGTCAGTTTGCTGTCATTATAGAGATCACCAACATTACTAAAGAAACCTTTTATTCCTCTTCTCTTCAGATAAGCAATTAGAAGTTCTAACCATTAAAAAGTGAGAGTTGAAAGTTCACACAAGATGGATTTACATGTGCATGTGCACTCAATGTTTCAGAAAGTATATGTTGGTAACAGAGCCAAATGAGTTATTAGCTTTAGTGGTGCTAAAGGGTATTTGGTTAACTTTCAAATACCTTCGGTGTCATTTAGTTTTCATTGTGCAAGTGTTACAGGCTACAGCGTAAGCATTGTAACTATAAGTCTATAATGCTCGAAGATTGATAATGAGTCCATGCCTTTGAATCTCTCTCTCTCTCTCTCTAATATGCCGTGTATTGTGCAGAAAAATGCTTTCGAGTGGGGCTTGACACAGATTCCACACTCTGAGGATGCCATTCACGTGACCCAGCATGCAGCAAACTTTTTGGTCAGGTCAGAACCTAGAGATATACTGATTGTCGAGACTTGTTTCCCGTCAGGGACTGTTTTTAGCATTTCAATATTTGTTGCAGTATTATAGTAATGCTTGTGTGCATCTTCAGAATAGGCTCACAGCCTCGAAAGACAACAAATTTTGAAGACCAATATTTCATCATCTTATTGCGTTGTGTTCTTTGTTCTTTATATGGTCTTTTGTTTAAATAAGACCAATGTCTTAAGGAAAACAAAAAGAGAAACTGAAACGATGTTTCTCAAGTGCCTTTGCTTGGCATAATGGTTAGAAGCCGAAGCTTACTTCAACCGTATATTTGTCGTGCAGTGAAGCGAGGAAGTCTTTGAACAGACCACCTCTTCAGAAAGTGCTCGACAACCTCATTTACAATTACAGTCCTACATATTGTGGGAAGGCAGGGTATGCCCAAAACGCTCTTGGAACTGGGTTATTAATTAGCTTTGAAACTTATTTTTTTGGTCTCAATCTATGAATATTGATTTTATTTGCAGGAAGGGATACGATGAAGTCTACATTTTCACAAGATCTTCTCTGTGAACCTTGTAAAGTTTTCCGTGTGAACATGGAAATTTGTTGTGAATCACTGAACTGTACAAGATTGTTGAGAAAAACCTTTGTATATAAGGACATTATAAACGTGGCTTTGAACATATTCGACTATGAAAGCCTGTTTCTACGTGCTTTTCTTGGCTATAAATGGTCTCTGTGTGTGCGTATGTATACATACTATATAACACGTATGAACCTTGATTAAATCTGTCCTAGATAAATGATTTTAGATATAGGTTTATTTCTTCATATCTTAAAAGCCGCGAGTCTTTCATTCTTAAAAAGAAACAAGGTTTTTACTTTTTAATGTAGTTTATTGGCAGTCGGAATATTCTATTCTAGGGTACAAAAAATTCCCTATGGCACAGGTTCAAGATTGCCAAAAGAAAAAGTTGTTCCGATCAAGCTTGAGAACCAAAGGAACAAGCATTGAGAAAACGGAACAAAAGCAACTTGAACAGAAGAAGAAGATGAAGATCCATATCCAGATCCATCGGAGATTGGTTGAGCAGAGCACACCATTCACGTTTGTCAAGGAAGCTCTGATACCAAGAAGTGAATTGAACAACAAGAGAAATGTAGAGAGAGAGAGAGAGAAAAATCTAGAGAGAGGAATTTTGGTGAAAAATGCTCAATCAATTAATTGAGTCACTAGATCGTGTATATTTATATGAATAAAATTACAGCTGTACCAATTCAAGACTAACCAAGTGTCGTAACAGAATATGTTACAAAACTGTTACAAAGCTAACAGCTATAACGACTCAAACACAACCACGACTCTCAATACAGGTGATGCGAAGTCGACGCTCGTCTCCACCCGAGTTATCATTTTCTCAGCCGTAGAAAATGACACCGACCTCGCCGTCAACACCTATCCCCTCTGACGGAACCTTTCACTGGAGCTAATTGGGACAAGTTAGAATTGTTTTCATTTCTTCCATTGTATTTTGAGTTAATTCCATGATTCAAATTTTCTTGTTTCAAAATAATGCCTCGAAACAACTTTTTTTTTTTTTTTTTTTTTTTCCAGTTCTTTTCATTTTATTCAATTTTAAATCATAAAATTTAATTTGGGATTAGAGCCAAACCGCGGTGCATGATTTTTCAGAAGAACTGAAACCTCAGACAAGTTTATTCCCGTGCATCATCCTAAAAATTTCCTATGGATTTCACCAATGTAGGAGAGCTAGCTTTCTAGATTTTACAACTTAACCAAAGAAAATACACAAACTTGGCCATGGAGAAGTGCTAACATTAAGTAGCATTGTCTGAAGAGGGTACTTGCGATAAATTTCACTAGTACATCTTGAATTTTTCCTCAATTGTAAATTGAACATCAAACTTTTAATTTTGACATTGAGAATCCTAAATTTGATAAGCTTTCGGCATATAGTCCAACAACTAAGGGATGTCAATCTATAAACAATAATTAAGTCCAGCATGTCAAAATTAAAAAAAAAAAAAAAAAAATCATAGTCCACTTTATCGTATCAGCAAAAATATTCGGATGCATTTTGTAATAAGAAAGAAAAGGTAAGACATTTTATCCATTAATTGACGTCCATTAGCTATTTGATCGCAATGACAATAGATTTTCCAATGAGCATTATTTTAAGCAGCACACATACAATCGGAAATTTTATTTGTAGGTTGAAAACTTAACATAATCCTCCAATTACTATCTCCGAGTAAAAACAACAAACTGAACTGAAATTTGATTTCCTTCCTATGATACAATACAAGAAGACTACAACAATACATCCAATTTAAGAAAATGCCATAACGAAGTTTTGAACTTTATTGGAACTTCAACTTCACTTACTTGTAAGCCTTGTATCGATTTTCCAATTTCCCACTCAAAGGTTTGGGGGAATCTCTTTTGCAGCGATTCCGAGGACGCCCAAAAGCTCCGGGAACATGCTTTTCCTGATTTCCGCGAAAACCTCACCGTTCCACTTCCTCTTGGCCAGATGCTCCCCCAGGCGCACGGCAGCCTCCGCCGCACTCTCCTTGCTATCGTGCGCCGACTCGGCGATCCCCATCCTCACCGCTTCCTCACCCCCGATCTTCCTCCCGATCAGCGCCACTTCCCGCCGGACCGCCGCCGATCCGATCTTCGCTCTCAACACCGCCGCGAAGTAGTCCGGCAAGCGGAGCCCTAGATCGACCTCGCTCATGTACAGGACTCCCCGGTCCTTCCTCATGACGATGTAGTCGTGGCTGAGTGCGAGAAGGAATCCGCCCGCGGCGGCGTGGCCGGGGAGGCAGGCGATGGTGGGCATCGGGAGAGAGATGAGGGCGGCGATTACCGGCTTCAAGGCGGCGACCATGTCCTTGAGGCGGTCGATGGCGGCGGATGGGGAGCCGGCGGATTGGGCCCATGCGAGGTCGAAGCCGTTGGAGAAGAATTTGGAGCCATCGGCAGTGGTGATGAGGGCGGAGCCGCGGGTGGCTTGGGACTTGATTTGGGAGAGGGAGGAGAGGAGGGAGGAGATGACGGCGGGGTTGAGGCGGTGGTCGTCGTCGCCGGTAAGGATTAGGAAGAAGAGGTTGCCTCGCTTCTCAACCGTACACATTGTGGTTCGTTCGTTCGTCGTTTCTGGAGAATATTTGATAAAAGAGACAGGAGAAAATCAGAATTTGAGGAAATAGGCCGGTTTTTTTTTATAACAAAAAGAGAAATAGTAAAAAATATGACAATATGAAAAGTTTAAGAAAGTATATAGGCTCATTTTTAGTTATAGAAATTAATAGATCATAACGATTTATAACTAGATAAGTTATGGATAAATTTGTCAAGTTATGGTTCATAACTGGATAAGTTATGGACAATTATAAATAATAACTTGTCAAGTTATGGTTCATAACCAGACAAGTTATGAACGAAAATAATAATTTGGCCTATTTATTAACTTATGTAAACTATTGGCCTATTAATTTTAATTTATTTCAAATTTTAGCTTATTTTTCTCTTTCTCCCTAACAAAAAAATGATGACGTGTATCTCACGTGGTAAAAAATAGGTCATATTAGTCTTAGGTCATTTTTAAAAACTCTCAACTCTCAAAAACTCTCGACCGACCCTCTCTCTTCCTCCCACCCGACTGAATCCTCTCACGACCGACCACCGATTTTTCTCTCCGATCACCTCTCAACGACCGCCGATCCACCCTCTCCGATCTCTCTCGTCTCGGCCGACCGACCACCTCACCAAACACCGACGGTTACGAAAAACCGACCTCCCTTCCCACTAAAACCGACCAAAAACCGACCTCTCTTCCCACTAAAACCGACCAAAAACTGACCAAAAATCGTTCCCGACCACTAAAACCGACCAAAAATCGACCCCGACCACAAAAACTAACTAAAAACCGGCAGCTTTTAAAACTAATGGCATCACAAAACGACTCTTCCTCAACTAAAACGGCCATTTCCTGAACACACGAGGCAACGAAATCTACTGAGGTAATATTCTTATTTTAAATTTTCTTATATATTTTTGCAAGAACAAAAACTTAATATAAGCAACATTGGTCTGTTCAAAGTCGGTTTAGGTTCTGGTCTGTTCGCAGTCGGTTCTAGGTCCGTTTAAAGTCATTTCTGGTGGTCGGTTTTGGTCGATCATGGTCGGTTCTGGTCGATTTTGGTCGGTTCTGTATGAGATCGGTTCTTGGTCAGTTCTTGGTCAGCTTGGTCAGTTTTGGTCGGTTCTGTTCGATTTTTGGTCGGTTCTTTCTGCTTGGTCTGTTCCTGCCGGGATTTTAGGTCGGTTCGGTCGTGTCATGGTCGGTTTTGTCATTTTGGTCGATTCTGACCTATGTGTTCTGTCTTCTTTTACAGTATGACCTCCCAAAGTACAACACTGGTGAACTTCCTGGGATCGGACATCTAAAGATGACTATGGATCCTATACGGGAGTATTTCCCAGTGAAAGTGACAATGAAGTCAAAGATTGAGGCTTTGGAGGTAATTAGGCAGAATCTAGACCCCGAGACGGAAATGCCAATTTTCAAGGAGTCTGCCTTCGGACATTTTATTTCAATGTCTGAAAATATGATATATTGTGGGGTGTTGACACACTATCTGCTTTTAAGGCAGATAGAAACAAAAAAAAGACATGAGTTGTGGTTCATGGTTAATGGAACCGCAACTAGGTTTGGAATGAGGGAATTTGCGCTAATAACTGGATTGAACTGTGGGGAATCTCCTGAGCCAGATGTGATCTTGAAAGCTTCAAAGAGTAGAAGATTATTGGAGCATTTTAACTCCCCCGTAGTACTTGTTGCAGATTTAAGAAATTTGCTCACAGGGGATAAGATAAAAGGTAGCGATAAAGCAAAAATCGCTATCATTTATTTTTTAGCACAAGTACTATTATCTGGGGACGAGAAGAAGACCGTCTCACTGGATTGGCTGTCTTACGTTGACGACTTAGAATTCTTCAACAGCTATCCATGGGGTAGTGTGTCTTTTGAATGCACTCTGCGGGATCTAAAGAAGAACTTGAGAGACAAATACCAGAAATGGGTTCGGAAAGGACGCAATAAGAGCATCAAGGAAACCTACTCAATATGCGGGTTTCCTTGGGCCTTCCAGGTATGTCATACAGTTATGTTCATAATTTTTCATGCGTTATAGTAAATAATATCATAATTGGTTTACTATACTTTAAAAAATTGGTTTAACGCAGGTTTGGACATTCGAAACGTTTCCAACCATCGGCGCCACGTTTGCAAAGATGGTTGAGGGACGTCTTCCTAGAATGCTCAAATGGGAGCAACGCCGGGTTTCATTGGTCGAGGTTAGACAGATAGACGACCTCATGCACAGTGGCGAGGTAAGGGTTTAAATACAATGTTTTTATAAGTGTAAATTTTACAAAATAGGCATATTTGTTTTTTTTACAATATGTTTCTACCTAAATAATCATTGAATGTATGTTTTTTAATATACAGGGAATGACCGTACCAATTTTTTATCCCACTGAGGAGAAAATGAATAGTATGTGCATGAGGTCGTATATGCCTTATGCCGACCAAGCAGATGCTGAGATTGACCAGCTTGCATCAATTTTGGACTCTGGTGCAAAAATGGTCCATGTCCATCAACCGAAGCCCCCGAAACAATTGGCGCGTCTCCAACTACTTCCCCAACAACAACAACAACAACAGCAACAACAGCAACAACAACAACAACAACAACAACAACAACAACAACAGCAAGATGGTATGTCTATTGATCACATAGTTGACATACTCTATCACAAGATGGTAGAGTACAATAGTAGACATTTTGAAGCCATCAATAGGAGGCTAGACTCGCTAGACCAATTCGTTAAGGAAATTAAGGACAATATATAGTGTCTAGCAAAACAACAGCTACAGCCAGAGCCTGAGGCAGAACTTGACCTCCCTCAGGTTCAGCCAGAGCCAGAGGCTCAGTATGAGCAACAGGTTCAGTCGGAGCCGAAGTCTGAATCGAAGATTGAAAAGCGACTTAAGAGGCCCAGCAGGTATATGGACTCACCTTACACAGATCCCCTGCGTAACGTGAGGAAGAAGGTGTGGACCTTTAACGATGCTGTTGAGGCCTTCAACAAATGGTTTGCTGATTCTACTACGGACTTTGAGCTGATTGAATGCGGCTTTGGAGATTGGAGGAAGGACTTCTTCCAGGTCCTCTTGAAGTCAGGTGAATGGCTGTTTAATGATGTAAGTAATCACAACATATTTTCTAAATTTAATCTTATTTTTTATACCATTATCATTATACTGAATTAATTTTTTATGACTTATAGCAAATTGACGAGGCATCGGGTCTTCTATCAATTCGGAGGTCAAGGGCACCTGAAGGGTAGTTCACTAAGGATATTGTCATCCTAGATGATATATTTTGCCAAAAGTTGAAAGCGCGATACTTCACCAACAAAAAGAAATTGGCAACGTATACATTTGATGACGACCTAGATGAATATGTCCGTGGAGAGAAGCGCTTAATTGGCCAGAAATGAGATGACGCGCAGGGCTTCACTATGCCTCTAAACATTCAGATGAAGCATTGGGTTGCGCTTTATGTTGATTTATCTGAATTCAACATAAAGGTGTATGACTCAGCTATTCTGATGTACAAATATTCATAGATGCAAAGACAAGTGGAGCCAATCGCTGTCATGATGCCCATGTTCTTGAAGCACACAGGCTTATTCAACCATCTAGGCGATAAACTTGAGTGTGCATGGCCAATCATTCGTTTCAAGGGGTTGGTGCACAACGTCAGATCAGGTGACTGCGGACTTTTCACTTACAAATTTATCGAATACCTTCTCCGCAGAATCCCATTAGAAGACCTCAAAGAAGAAAAAGTAGAAGCTTACCGGCTTGAACTCGCCGTCGGAATTTGGAGCGAGTACAAGATGAAGAAGCCCCTGAGTCCAACTATATGAAATGTTGTTTGTTTTGGTTGTTGTAAAATAGAAACATAACATTGTTTAACATTGTTTTGGTTGTTTTGGTTGTTGGTGTTACAATATGTTTATTATTGGCATTGAGTTGCATTTAGAATTTATCATATTCAACAGGTTATTTTGGCTCTGGAGAAGCTTATATTTTATGGGGAAATACTGCCCACATTTGTGTGTAATAACGTATGTCTTTTAATTTTTTTTTTTTGAAAACTTTGAATCAAAACAGACCGGAGAGGTCTGTTCTGCGCAGGCTGCAGCTGCAGCCTGCGCAAAATAGACCACTCTGGTCGATTTTGCTAGGTCCACGCACTGCAGCGCACGCTTCTATGTGTTGCAGCGCGCGGACCTACAAAAACAGACCAGACAGGTCTATTTTGCGCAGGCTGCAGCTCTCTCCTGCGCGCTGAAGTGCGTCTGTGCGCTGCAGCGCGCAGATGGAGCAAAAAAGACCCAAGAACAGGGGCGCGGGGGCCCCGCCCGGGCGCGCGCAGGGGCCACGCCCGGGCTCGCGCAGGGGGCACGGTCGACCAGAACCGACTAACATAAAGGAACAGACCAACAACCGACAAAAATAGAAAGAACAGACAAGAACCGACCGAGAACAGACCAAGAACCGACCCAAATGGCAAGAACAGACCAGAACCGACCAAGAACAAACCAAGAACCGACCACGAAAAAAATTTGTAAAAAATTATAAAACATAGATTTTTTCATATTCTTTGGTCTTTTTGGGTAATACTAAACTTTTTAGTTTGTGCAAGAAAAAAAAATTTGGTTAGAAATGAAAAAAACCTAGAAGTGTGCGCTCGGGCGTGCCCCCTGCGCGCGCCCGACCGTGCCCCCCGCCTCCTGGCCCCCGTGCCCCTGTTCTCGGGTCTGTTTTGCTACGTCCGCGTGCTGCAGCACACAGAAGTGTGCGCTGCAGCGCACGGACGCGCTTCTCCGCTTCTAGAGCCAAAATAACCTATTAAATATGATAAATTATAAATGCAATTTGTGACTGGTTTGAAGTTTTCCAAAAAAAACAAACATTATTTTATAAAAATTTGGGCAGCATTTCCCCATAAATGTAAGCTTCCTCAAAGCCATAATAACCTGCTGAATACATTTTGTAACCCGTTGAATATAATGAGTGTAAATACATTGTAACACGGAAATTTATAAGTAATGATTACATCGGTGCGTTCTTACATTTCTTCTGATAGTGTCCATATTGCCCACACCTAGCACATCGATTATGTCTTCGTGTGAACTCACCTATGCTGGGAATGCGTTTTTGCTTTGGCCTACTCCTCTTTGGTACAACTCACGGTGGAAGAAGGTGAACTTCCTTTACATGATTCGGAATATCCCATTGCGAAGTATCCGGCACAGGATAGATTGTCTCAGCATACGCAAGAGCCCAAACTTCTGTCCTGTAGTATTTTGAGCATAAATCATAGAGTGACATTCCTGCTTCTCTACAACATGATATTGCATGCTCGCATGGTATCTGTTCAAGGTCGAACACACGACAAGTGCAACTCCTCGCTCCAATGTTGACAATTACAGTTGCCTCTCCACCTGTCACTTGGAACTCAACAGTATTAAGTCTTGTGGCCGTTAGAAATCCCGCTTTGTTGTGCCTCTCACGAAGAGTTTTTTCCACACTTGGCGTTAATAATGTTTTAGTTTTAGAAGCTTCGACCCGCCTGTTATTAAACCACTCTGACATCTTCGCTTGTATAAAATTAAAGAGGGCAATGACAGGGTAATCTCGAACATCTTTGAGCATTGCATTCATTGATTCAGACATGTTTGTGGTCATAATATTATATCGATTTCCTTTAAAATGAGCACGAGACCACATTTCAAAACGAACTTGCTCCTGTAGGTACCTAGCAATACTGGGATATCTTGCAGACAACTCATCAAACAAGACATAAAACTCGTCAATGCGGTAGGCCTCAGAGGTTCTAAAGAATAGTGGCAGAACACCGCTACAGCTGAAATTACTCTTGATGTTTTGAGACACATGCCATGTGCAACAACCGTGATGTGCTAATGAATAAACTGTAGACAATGCATTACTTATACTTTGATTCCTATCAGAAATAAAAACTAATTCCTCAGAATCAGTGACAATCACCTTCAAGTTCGAGAAGAACCATGTCCAGGATGCATCATTCTCTGAGTTTACAATGGCCCATGCGATGGGATAACAATGACGTTCACTATCCTGTGCAGTGGCAACTAACAACGTACCTCTGAATTTTCCCTTCAACTACGTTCCATCAACATTGATAACTTTACTCATGCAACTGAAACCTCGTATACAAGGTCCATATGCTAGGAAAAGATACATAAAACGGTTTTGTTCATCAAAATGAATATTGGTGATGCTGCCGTGATTAGTAAGAGACACCATATGAAAGTATGATGGGAGCTTAGTGAAGCTTTCTTCGGCCGTACCTCTTACGAGTTGAAGTGCATGCTCACGAGCCTTCCATCCTTTGTAATAACTGAAGGTCGTCCCGAATTCGTCACGGGCATATTTCTGAATTGATTTCGGAACCGGACCCTGTTTGATGCCTATAAATTGGTTTTTCATGCAACTTCTAATAACGGAGTACGTTGCTTGCCTGTGCTTCGCTGAACGCTTTTCTAACGAGCAAGAGTGAACACCATTATACTTGCGGATTACAAACATGTTCGTCAGTCTCAATTTGCAGGCTCGGATACGCCACACACATTTCGGATCCACACACTATACTACAAGCACGTCTTTATTTGATTTTGTTGTTCGAAACTCAAACTTCCCTTTCAAAGCTATTAAATGCAGCTTTTCCTTCAAATCATTCTTACTTGTAAAGTACTGACCAACTTCTAAACTACATCCGTCACTGAAGGTAGATCCATGAGATGATCCAAACTCAGTCTTGTCCATACAAACTAAAGGACCAGCAACTTCTACTTCATTTAAAATGGTAAGCGGTTGTGGCTCTAGCTGTGGCTGTGACTCTGGTTGTGGTTGTGACTGTGGTGGAATATCATTACGAGTCAAAAACTCATCTGTAGCTACATTACCCATAAAATCACGATAAAAAAAATCATCATGCAGAGGATTTCTCCTAATTTTTACTCCATCAATATGTTCTTCGGGATTGATAAACTTCCCATCCACAATCACGTGTAGCGGTACCTCGTGGGCTATATCCCTGAAAAATAACAAATCATCATTGTCTTTTATTACAATGGGCAACGATTTCTGTTTCAAATTCGGTACCCATGATAGCTGCAAAGAATGTTTTTGTCCATCAATTCTGCATTTTCTACAAATCTTATCAACAAAGGTTTCGAGAGTATCCTTCTCATCCATATATATGCCAATTAAATTACAATTTGTATGCCACACCCAACAACTTTCAGTCTCATCCCATTTTCCTCCAATGTAAAAAAAAATCCTCCACTGAGCCATTATTTAGATTTTAAAACCGCAAAAATTTAATCAAGATAATAATACGTCATTAAACCATACCATATAATGAGAACAAACCAAGAACATACCATATAATAAGAACAACCCAAGAACAGATCAAGAACAGACTAAGAACCGACTGTGCAATAAGAACAAACTAAAAACTGACCGTGTAATAAGAACAGACCAAGAACAGACCATGAACAGACTAGAACCGACTGTGCAATAAGAACAGACCAAGAACAGACCATGTTATAAGAACAGACCAAGAACAGACTACGAACCGATCACGAACCGACCATGTTATAAGAACAGACTAAGAACAGACCACGAACCGACTATGTTATAAGAACAGACCAAGAGCAGACCACGAACCGACCATGTTATAAGAACAGACCACGAACCACGAACCGACCATCCTTTTTTTTTTCTAAACCCAGCAGATCTTCATCATATTAGACAATGTAAACTAGTCTTTTAACATGTAAAATTACTATTTTAATGGATTTTTAACATTTTTAACTACATTCTCATCTTAAAAACATATGAACAACAACAAAAAACACCACAAAAGATATAGAAAATGAAAGACTTACTTACTAGCTCTTCTTCAAACTTCGTTTTGGATGAGAAAAAAACGTTGAATGGGCAAGATAATAATGTTAATGAGGTTATGCGATGACGATGACTTGAGAAGAAGAGAGGAAAAATTGAAGGCGGCTGGGAGAACAAAATGGCGCGAAATGGAAGGGGAGGAAGAGAAAGAAAACCCTAAAAGCATAATTGATGACGTGGAATGTTGATGTGGAAGCACACTTAATGATGTGGAATGCTGATGTGTAAGTTATGTTATTTAGTCAATTTATTTTTTTTGTGGTTTATTTACTTAAAAACACATTTTACTTAGACTATTTATACAAAGGGCCCTCGTTTCTGTGTGTGCGCGAAAATGGGAGAAGTGGACGCGGTGAGGTGATGTTAGCCAGACTCGACTCTCTTTCGTTCGTGTGCTTTTGGCGTTTTATAGACCAACCGCTAGGACTTGTTTCATTGCTTGTTTCTTTTTTATTTTTTTTATTTTTTTTTCTTTTTTGACAAAATTCAGAAGGCTGGATTTACCTAAAAAAAAATAAAAATAAAAATAAAAATAAAAAAACTTGCATTTATCCTTATGTTTTCCATAATCCAATCACTTTATTTATGTAGGCAAATAATTTATTTATTTATTTTGTGTAAATTAATATAAATCTATAGAATATTTGTTCAAAATTTTTAAAATTTTTTTTTTGTAATTTTCATCAAAAAAACATTATGAATTCTAAACTTATATTTATACTTAATTTTCATCTAAGAACAATATGAATTCCAAATATATTTCTACTTAATTTTCATCTAACAACGTGTTGAATTCCAAACACAAGAAAACCTGATAAGCACACCACCAAAATAAAACAAAAGAAAACCCCCCAAATAACACCGACACATTTCTAACAATAAGACAAATAATGACTTAGTTTAGTAATGCTGTAGATTTTTAAAAAATTATTTTAACTGCGCTGAAGGAAAAAATAGTTGTTATAAAAAACAACTGAATGTTTAGTAAACTGTAAGTATACTAGTTGTGCTAGTTTAAATCAGTGTAATTGTATTTGGTAAATTATGAGGTTGATTGCTATTAATAGTTAAAATGACCAAATATACATGGTATGAAACTTGAATATATATAATTATTTTTGGTATTTAGAAATGCTTGTTTAACTTTAAAAAAAAAAAAAACATAATGCTATGATTCTAAGTTTTCTAACAATAAATTTATAATAATTATTTTTTTTTTTCATTTCTTCATTCACAATATAGTTTCAATAAAAGAAGCATTAGTGAGCAATCAACATATATAATAAAAATGTACATTCTATATTCAAAAACTGGTAGAAGTATGAAAAGAATTAAGTCGTGTTCATTAAACTTGCTGCAATTTGATCTTGTACTTCATCCATTTCCGTAAAGCTTGATTTTTTTTTCTACATTGTCCTCTGGTTGATTCTCTTAATAAGTTCCTTCAAAAGCTTCTAGTCATTCTTCAAAACATCTCACTTATTATTCTATTGTTGTCTTTTATATACTCTTTTGGTTGCCTCATAAAATTTTTGAATTAAATTTTCCCATCCAACTCTATCAAGATGAGTTCTAGGATGATATCCATTTTCCACCTCTTTGATGCACAAATTACAAAAAACGATCTACATTCTCGGAGTCTCATTTTACTTTACCTTGTGGTATAGTACCCTTCATTCGAGAAATGATAACTGAAAGTCTAAAATATCTCTCTCCTTAGTGAGTAAACAAACACTGGTGTTCATATGAAATTCTCATGGCATGCATAATAATTTAATCACTTTCTAAAAAACAGAGTAGTAAAATATCCTGATTAATAAAAATCAAATGAGAATCACAATCAAGAACAAAAATTAAGTGAAAAGTGAAAAGTGAAAATCGAACGTAAGTGAAAATTTCAAGAGCTATAGCCTTACATAGTCATCATTTAAGGGTTTGAGCCTTGAGGTGTCAAAACGAATACATAGAAGAGCAAGTTATTAACAAAGAACAACCCAAGCGTAATTTTTAATTTTATCAAAGTCCAAATCACAACGGCAAATCAATAAGCACTTCCTTGTGTATAACAAAAATACTAAAACTTAAACTGTCTAACAAAAAAAAACATTTCAAAAAGCTGATTTCTTTTTTTTTTTTTACTTATTTATGACAAGATTACATCATAAAAATTCTCCAAAGCATCAAGATAACACAGAAAAGGAGCTTTTTTATTTTTTATTTTTAAAAAAGAAGAAAGTTACTCTTATCTCAACACATGCTAATAACACACTCTCAAAAACCAACCTCCTACTTGTCTTATACAACTCTATTTAACAATGCATTTTCAGAGCCAACATCAAATAAATGAGTCAATATGTATACAAGTGAATTAAGAATGGAAAATAACTTAAGTGAAAAGTGAAAACAGAGATAAAAATAGAAAATAAACCGACCACAAACTACCAGCATACATATTAACACAAGTATAAGCTCAAAAGTATGAGATCCTGCTTACTCAAATGAGCTTGTGGGGTATTGATCAGTGCATGAAAATGCACCTTAAATACTGCTTTTGATTTATATAATATTAAAATATTTAAGCTTTAATTAAGCAATTTCATTATTTTTATTCATAATATTTTTAATTGGAATTTGTCTAGTTTTTACTTAATTATTTACTGATGAAAGCAGTGTAAAAAGCTACACAAGAAGAAGCCATGAAAGCCATATTTTTAAGCCTTTCAGCCGAGCCACACGTGAGAGCCGCGTCAGCCGAGCCGAGCCGCAGCAAGCCGAGCCACGCCATTGCACAGTCAGCGCGAAGATCCGCGCCCATTTCTTTCCACCATCTCGTGCCTCGCGCGTCACCAGCACGCCCCACTGCACAGCGCGCGTTCCGTGCACGCGAGATCACCAGCACGTTCCAACCCGAACTCCGCATGGGTCCCACACCTGCGTTGCCAGACCTGCCGCTCACTCTGCACACGCCACCTGTCCAAGGCGGGTCCCACACAGCTGTCTCCACTCTGACCTTGCCAGCACAGCCAACCACTCCGAACGCGACACGTGGCGAGTTGACTATTTTCCTCCAATTGTTACGCGACACGTGTCCAGACGATGAGCTGAATCCGAATTTCTTCCTAAAAATCTGAGCGATTTCTTCCCAAATTAAATATATGATTTCTCCTAATTTATGTGTAATTTTATTTTGTTTCCTTTTCCTTTGTAATTTTCTATTTTTACTATTTGTTTCCTTATTTGACAGGCAACCTCTGAACACTATAAATAGAGGGGTTGGCCTAAGGTTTTAGGAGCTTTTAATATTCAGTTTTCTGTCGTCTTGCTGTCAGTCTCATATTTTCTCTCTAGAACTTGTGAGAATGTTTTGCAAGATAGGCTAGAGTTTTCTTGGTGAGGTTAGAGATGAACTTTTGTTGAGTGACCCAATTCAGGGTTTTGATTCCTTGTGCTGTAAAGTTCAACATCTGAATGAATTAAATCTCATCTATTTTTCTATTACTTTTCAAAATATTGTGTGCCAATTTTTATATAAGTTCAGTCACGCTTTTCTTATGTAATTCTGTCATGCAATGTTTTGTTATTCAAATTATTTTACAAATTGTCTTTTACTGCAATATTGTCAGATTGATATATTGTCGATTTTAGATAACTTGTAATGATAATATTTCCAGAGTCAACATAGAGATTTAATCTATTCAGTTCTTTTATTTTGTGAATCAAAAACTGGAATTGGTGAACGAAACATTAGGGATTCTCGACACCTTACCGTTTTTATTACTGAATTTTCTTCATACATATTTTCTCCTTTTTATTATATTTGCAACAAAAATCTCAAAAACTATTCTTTTTCTTTAATTCACTTTTCTCTAACGCTCTTATTCTGTTAGTCATTCTTGTTATTTTGTTATCTCTCTGTGGATACAACCGCCCTTCTGTGCTACAATTGACCGCTTGTGAACATCACTTTTGGGCGTTAATCAAATTTTGGCGCCGTTACCAGGGAGATGCTATTAGCAAGAATGATCAGTAGATTTTGAGCCAAAGAGGTAAGTACATTTTTTTCCTTTTTTTATTTTATTTGTTTCTTTTTTTTTTTGTCTGCGTAATCTGTTTCCTAACTCAGAAAAATAAAATAATAAAAAAATCTTTGTTTGCCGCACCATCACTTGTCTTTCTGTTTCTTTTTCTTTCCTTTGTCTTTTATTTTATTCTTTTAGTTTGTTAGCGTTTTTCTCTTTATTAAAAATTCGATTTAAAAAAAAATGGCTCAAGAAGTTCTTAACTGATCTGAAAATTATTCCAGATATGGATAAGCCAATTAAGCTCTACTGTGACAATAGTGGAACGGTGGCTAATTCAAAAGAACCTAGAAACCATAAGAGTGCGAAACATATAGAAAGAAAATATCACTTGCCAAGTCTCAAGTATGACAAGTCATTCAGAGTATGAAACCGGAGGAATAGCATTTACATCAAACAAACATTGGATAAGCAACCATAACGGTGAAGTGTCGTAAGGTAATAGATTCTCGGTAAAATAAAAGAACATTGTTGATATGTACAAACTACAAACACCACTTCAAAAAAAAAAAAAAAAAAAAAAAAAAAAAAGAAGCACCTCAACGAGAAGATCCTGTTCTACTCTACCCACCAAAATGGTCGCAATAAAATTGCTTCAAAACCTGAACTACAAGGAAACCCAACTTGAAGAACCATTTGAACAAACAATCTTTCTTATACGTTCAAACTATGAAGAGAATTTGAAAGATCACCTCAGACCCTCTTGAAGAAAGAAAGAATGTTGCCTTGCTTGGGATCCTTGTTTCCTGTTTTCTTGTTTCCAGCTTTGCCCGTTGGATTTGATGGAGCGGTGTTTCCCACTGCTGGTGACTTCTTGGCTGCAGGAGGCCTGGATTCATAAACCCAGCTTAAGAGTCAATTCAAATGCATAAGCAAATATTTCAGAAAGGGAAAACCATTGCCATAACGGGCTTAGTACAAATCAAATAGAAAAGTTCATAATTAACAATATGAATGGCACAGCTTTTCCCCATTGATAAGAAGGCGCAGCATTTTTTACATATAAGCAATAAGGTTTCAATTAAGTCAGAGAAACTGTACAAATGGTCGCAGGGATAAGATATCCACTTGAGACTAAGAGGATCAGCATTTAACGTGAACACATTCCCTAGGTGCCCGAATAATCATACAAGAACGAAAAGCAACGGTCAAAAGTAAAGATACAGCTGGATGATATATGGCAACTGATTCACATGCCATTCCAGCAATTTACCCTAAAGCTTTTATCAAAAAGAATCACACCACTAAAACCGATACAGAAAAGTTGTCTACATTTGGTTTAACCACCCACCCAACATAAGATGGAGTGAGAAAGTTGGACAAGTAGTGGCAGAGACTGAGGTTCATAACCCCTCACGATGCAAAATAATGCATTGAAAGGGTTTAAACAAGTAAATAAATAGAAATATATATATATATATATATATATATATTATATATATATATATATAGGAACGTTTCTTTTCCTAAAAGGATCCAAGTTTATCGATTTTGATTTAAGGAAACTGGAGAAAGAAGGGAAAAAAAAAAAAAAAAAAAAGCGCACTGCGAATTGTGGAACAGCAATGCAGAGCGATTTCCACATATTGGTGATATTATCCTCGTTAGAATGAATTAAAATAGAAAAATTTTAAAATTAACGAAATGAACAGTTTACCTGTTAATATTATTGGTACTTGTATTACTCTCAATTTTCTTTCTTGTGTTGCTGTCAGCTTTTTCTTCCGTCCCATTGGTAGCTTTCTTTGCTTCTGTATCCTCACCCTCCCAAATCACCTCAGTCACTGTTGAAACAACACATTATATTATTATTATATTCCGCTCAGATGATACTTGAAAATTGCACCTACAAAAAGTGCATATACAAATGTCCGTTCCCCTTAAGATTTACTCCCTCCCTCCCTCCCTCCCTCTCTCTCGCATGCTGATTCTTTTTTACAAAACCTAATCAACAAAAAAGGTTAATGTCTACTGCTTACACTGCTTACTTTGTAAAAAGATGCAACTGAAAACGCACATAAACAAATAACAAGAAAACATTATACTGTTAGAACAACAATAATAACAAGAATGATGAAAGATGACGACAATAATGAGATGATGTTGGAAATAACAAAAAAAAAAAAAAGTTAATATTGAACAGTATAAATTTAGTTAGATTCTGACACATCTTTGAGCATTAGTTCATTTATAATGATAACAAGACTTTTTGGAAACCGAGGCGTCTAGAGCAGTTTACCTTCTCTTCCACGCTCATCAATCCGTGTTTTTAGAACCTTTCTTCTTTTAGGTGACTCTGGAGTAGTCTTGGTAAGCTTGTCCCTTTTGTTCACATCATTTTCTTGAACAGAGCATAGTGCCTTCTCTTTCGGAGAAGTCCCTGTGATCTTGTCATTAATGATAGCTGAAGCATCATTTTTCATTAGTTTAGTAGAGCCTTTATCTATTGTCACCTTTTCCTTGACCTCTGATTTATCATCCTCCCGCTTGTCAAGTTTTGCATTTGATTTCTCCGGAACCAAAGAGTTGATACTTTCTTTTCCTTTTGGATCCGGACCTGCTTCCGGTGATGATAAACTGACTGCATTTTCATATTCATCATCATCTGAGAAATAGAGAACCACCCTTCTTTTCCTAGTGCTCTCCTCGTTCGATGCTCTCTTAAAATTTATATCTTGACCATCATCATCACTGCTGGCACCCTCCACATTTACAGCTTCTCGAGCACAAATCTGAGCCTCTGCACTAGCTCCTAAAAGGCAAAATATCAGAGGAAAAAGGTTAGCAGAAAACACAATAATTGATCATAAAAACAATGTGCCACTGCCTCTAAGATAAATCAAGTGAAGGTTTATATTCATATGCAACTTATATTTTATGGTCAAGCAGCCAAAAACAAAAAACTGCATAGCATAGACCCAAATGTACCAACCAGAACTAGTTTCAGCTGGACAGCTGGCCTTAGACTTTGCAGATGCACGGCTCCAAAAATTTGCCAGTGAACCTTCTGTACCAGAAGAGCCTTTACCATTTTGGACTTTCTTTTTGTTGGCAGCCATGGAGGGGACCTTTTCTTTATTTGTAGGAGCTTGGTTAACCGGATCTTTAAGTCCTGTATTTTCACTTTTGACATCTTTTACTAAATTGGGAGACGGAAAACCAACTTTAGAACTATACTTCTCTCCTTTCTGTTGCAGAGATTGGGGAGCTGCAATCTTTTGACTTGTCAAACCACTTTTAGATAGACCTACGCCTACTCCACTTTGAAACTGTGCTGCTGAAACACTTGATGGAGTTCCCTCCACATTACGCTTGATAAAGGAATTGGAAATGGCACAGAACCTGAAAAATATGGCACTAAGCATATACTTGCACAAAAGCAAATTTATTGATAGATATGCTATATGATAAAATCAAGGAATGTGGGTACAGTTCTTGAAAGAAAATACAAGGGTAAAATCACCCAGTTGAGATAACAGTATCGATTTAACTTTTGGAATGATTATGTTTAAATGACAAAGCCAGAACATATGTTATTTTTGATATGTAGAAAAAGAAAAGGCCATTAACCAATATAAATTCCTAATTCCAGGAATCACCAAATGGTTACATTTATTATGATAATTTTTTTAAATTAAGAGTGTATGTATGTTCTTGTATATATGCATGTGCGTACGTAATTCCTTTTTTTTTTTTTCAAAAGTTAACTCAGTCTACTAATAAGAAAACATCATCGTATGAAAAAATAAAATAAAATAAAAAATATCTAAACGTGTTCACCAAACTTTAAAAGAAAACTAAGGCCTTATCAAAGAGCTACAGGGTTGTAAAAAGTGTTTTCCTTGAACTGTAACTACAACCAATTCAACTTCATTTACTGCAAAATACACAGATGAACTTTATACTTCCAGAAGTTATCAAATGAAGAGGCAACATATATACCTGTCATTATCAAATGAGGAGGCAACATATATACCTGTTATCTCTCAGGCAATTGTCAATCGTTGAAGGCTGCTTAAAGAGCTCTTCTGCTTGTACAAATTCAACATTCCAAAGTACAGCTGGATCCTTTGGTATGCAAGCTTGCACGCTATAAACCTGAACTGAGCAGCTGCCATCAAATTCTTGTTTTGCTTCTGCATAAAATTCAGGAGAAAAGAGTCCAACACTATTCCTCTTTCCAAATGATAGAGAACAATGAAAGACTGCCACGTACACCACATAAATGCGCACACACACATGATAATCAAAATTTTCAAAATTCAATAACGATGTTTCCTGAAAAGGTAAACTACTTAGTTGCTTAAGAAGTTAAAAAGAGATACATTTGGGGCCATATAATCAAGAAGTGAAAGAAACCCATCTGATTCTCCTTAAAAAGATCATTGAAGGATAGGTCAACACAACATTTCAGAGAAGAAAATACATGAAGTTAAAAATGAATCATCACGTGGCTTCATTAATCTACTCTCTCTAATGCACAAAAATCGGAAACGATATTACCATAAACCTGTACCAGGTAAAATATTACAGCAATAATACCTTCAAGTTTTGTCCCTGTAACGAGTCTTATATGATAGCTTGGAGAGTCACCCTTCAACCAGCCAGACAACGCATACACCACTTCAAATCCATTTCCATGCTTTTCAACAAATTCTCGGAGCAGCCTACAGAAGAAGAAATCATATTTATATTGTATATATTGATTAACATGGAGTTGAAAGATGCTTTTGCGAGTTTAAATAACAAAACTTACCTCTTTGCAGAATTTGACGACAGCAAGTAATTGCGACTCAGCCATTTGTAAGAAACCTGACCAAGTAGAAAAGTTGCTAAAACATATGCAGTTCCAAATGATTCTTTCATTTTGGGATGTAAAGGGGTAAGCGTTGAGGACAGAGTACTCTATATCCAAAGCCAGAAGTTGAATACAAAACAAATACCAGTATTCATTTTTTTTTTCCCTTTCTTTTTACTCACTAAGTACAAGAATGACTAACTGGATGTATCCAAGGTAGAACATCTCAGCGGATCGAGAGATATCATTGAAATGGTTGTACTTTTGTTCAAATACAGCTTTATCGCAAACAAAATGTAAACTTGATATATAATATAATATATATATATATATATGTATGTATGTATGTATCTGTGTGTGTGTGTCTAGTTAAGAAGCTCAAATATAGACGTTGTGCCGAGCATACAGCTCAGTAACCGGTAACGTCATGCATTCTTCAACTTGATATTTGTCACACACACACACACCAAAAAAAAACAAAAAAGCTGGAAATTTTGTCAATCAAATTAGGCAAAGAACAAACTATTTTCTTCAATTACCAACTATTAAAAAAAAACGATTTCCCCATTCTAAATTACGCAGCTAAATGTCCTATGTCATATGTCAATAAAAAAATTAAACTGTAATTATCACCGACAAAAAGATCAAATAGAGCTCAGTTATTGTCTCTACTTGCTCAATTTTTCTTATTTCAGCCATACACATATTAGAATCCCCCAAAACAAGAGGAAAATTCTTTTCTTTTTTTTTTTACAGATAATTCAAGATCGATTTTTTTTCCCTCCTCGTATACGGATAATTCAAAGGGTAGTTGATACAACCGACAAGGAAACACGTGTTTCAAAAAAGAAAAAGGATCGCAGAGAACAACCTAAAACAGCACGATAAACTACGAAATCAAATGAAATCAAAGAAAATTTGAGAGAGTAAAATTCACGGGACTACTAAGATTGGGGCGAAAATTGAGAGGGGGAAAATCAGGAAACACAGAGAGAGAGAGAGATTGGTACCACTTGAAGCTGATCAGAGACGAGGGATTCGATGTCCTGAAGTATGCCTAGGGTTTCAATTTGAGCCATTGAGAGAGAGATAGAGAAAGAAAGACAGACGGTGCGAGAAATGAATGAGATTGGTTGTGTTTCCCTCCAAATTCCCAATCCTTTTTACTCCCTTTCCCGCCCTCCATGCAATTCTTCCCCCTCTCTCTCATTTTGTTTCTTTTTTAGAAATAAGATTTCAGCACAAATGATTTTTTTTTTTACCATATTTTTTTTTTATAAATAGCTGAAGTTTTATAAAATTATAAAAATAGTCATTTTTATTAATTTAGTGGTCAAACATTAATTAGTTCAGTAGTTAATTATTGATTGATTTAACGGTTAATCGTAATTGATTCTAATTTATTATTGATTAATTTAATTATTCTTTATTATTAATTAATATTAATTAATAATTAATCAAATTAACCAATAATTAATCAATTTCAATTAATAAATTATATGTTTATTAATGATAAATTATTAATAAATTAATAATGAATTGATTAATCATGATAATTGTAGGTCAATCACTAATTTATTATGGTCTATATGTCAATTACTGATTAATTCATGTAAACAAAATGACTATTTTCATAAAATAAAACAAAAATTCAACCTATTTATGAAAAATAGTAATTAAAAAAGGCCACCCAACATAATTTCCCTTTAGAAATTTTGACATTTCATGCTCTAGATTTTTTGAGGTTATTTATCAACGAGCTATTCGCTATTACAATACATAAATGCCGACTATGAATACCTTATTTTAAAAAATGCTTACGTTTTTGTTTATTTATAAAAATATCTACTATCATATATAATATATATATATATATATTTAAGACAATTATATCCTCGTACAACAAAAAAGAAAAAAGAAAAAAGTGATTAAACGAACCTAATAGGTAAGGAATATAGAAACAAATATGCAAAATCAGAAAATAAAACAAAATCCAACACCAGTATATTAGACACAATCAGCATTTAACGAAAGTATGATCCTTTTAAACAAGAGAGAAAGAGAAAAATAGGTTAAAACTTAAGATAAATTAAAATTAATAGGATAATGTGCTAAATTATTGTTTTTATCTATAATTTATCTGGTTATGAATCATAACTTGACAAGTTATTATCTATAATTTATGGTTTTTATCCATAACTTATCTGACTATGAACCATAATTTGATTATGAGCCATAACTTAATAAGTTATGACCTATTAATTTTTATAACTAAAAATTAACTTATATACTTTCTTAAATTTTTTATATTGTTTATTTTCTAATATTTGCCATTAATGGTTTAAGGCCCCACTTTAGGTCTCAAAATTATTCCTAAAAATCAGCCTATATTTTCTCAGTATCATATTTTAAAAATTAAATTTTATTTCTCTCATAAAAAAAAAAAAAGTAAATTCAGTTTTAGGAACGCCCCAAAAATTTTCCTAAAAATTAAGCCTGTATTTTAGCTGTTATCATATTTTAAAAATGAAATTGTTATTATTGCTTTTATTTATCTCCTTATTTAGTGGAAGTTTTTATTTATTTATTTTTCTAGCTCTCTTTAAGTTTCGGGTTTTCTAAACTGTCAGAGAGAGTTTGGCTTGTCTTTCAATTAAGGAAAAACGTTAAAAAAAACTGAAGAGACTTTTAGAAAAGTAAAATAAAATAAAATAAAAGTAAATAAGAAAAAAAAAACCCTCAAACGTCACTCTGTCTATCAGAAAATAATAAATAAGAAAAAGTTATTTTTCTTCACATGATATCTCTTAAATCTCAAAACAAAAATCTTCTCTCTAAGATCTTCACAAGGCTATAATTGCTACTTTCTTCTCAATAAATCTCTAAGGCCTCGTTCACTTCGCTTATTCGAGTTTAGAATTCGAGTTTTGCTACAGTAAAAAGCTCTCACAAACAATCACATCTAACTTTTTTGCTACAGTAAAAAGCTCTCATATAAAATCAAATCTCAACTCGAATTAAAAACTCGAATCAGCGAAGTGAACGGGCCCTAAGTTATATTTTTCTTACTCATTTCTTGTTTACTTGCTAAGTATTGTTTTTTATAGGGAGAAAGAGGAAAATAGGCTAAAATTTGAGATGAATTAAAATTAATAGGCCAATAGTTTACATAAGTTAATAAATAGGCCAAATTATTATTTTCGTCCATAACTTGTTTGGTTATGAACCATAACTTGACAAGTTATTATTCATAATTGTCCATAACTTGTCCGGTTATGAACCATAACTTGACAAGTTATGGCCTATTAATTTCTATAACTAAAAATTGGCCTATTTCCTTTCTTAAGCTTTTCATATTGGCCTATTTTCTACTATTTCCCTTTTTTATATAATGTTATATTAGCTATTTTATTATTTATTTTTGTTATGTTGTGTTGATTCGGTTTTCATACATATATACTTACGTTAA
Organism: Morus indica; assembly: GCA_029231665.1. Taxonomy (NCBI): domain Eukaryota; kingdom Viridiplantae; phylum Streptophyta; class Magnoliopsida; order Rosales; family Moraceae; genus Morus; species Morus indica. The sequence continues at coordinate 4,489,321 of JACAGA010000020.1, forward strand.
GAATAATCATGTCTAATAGAAAATGTATTTCAGGGTATGAAAAACTCAAAAAAACAAAAAACAAAAAAAAAAAAAAAAAAAGAATAGAAAGTTTGATTCAATCTAGAAAGTACAGGTTTATCCTTTTTGTCAAGTTTTGTTATTAAATAGATTAACAATTAAGCTGAAAAAAATAATAATAAGAAAAAAAGATGGAGTTGGTATCGCAGTTCGGTAACCATCTACATCCACAGGGCCACACCTAGGGCATGTTATTTTAGAGTGTAATTAGAGTGTAATTTGAGTGTAGTTTTTATGTTTAATTTGAGTTATAACTCGAGATGAAGTTGTAACTTGAGTTTGTGTTTAGTTGTGTATATTTGAGTTATGTTTTGAGATGAAAATTTTTTTGAGTTTGTGTTTAGATGTATAATAAGACTTGAGTTGTAAATAGTGGGGTAGAAAAAATATTTTTTCTCTTATTTGATTTTATTTGATTTAATGCTACAAACAATATGTCGTTTTATTTTTCTCCTCTAAAAACGACAATAAACTTTTTAATTACAACCATTTAATAAAAATATATGTACATAATAACAATAAATAAATAAAAATTGGAACCACGAGGAGGTAGCTGAGCCTCCATTCCCAAGCATATATACCTTCTCTACTTCCTAAAAAACTGACCCGTCTCTGAACAAAAACAAAAGAAGCCCATTAAATCCAATAAAGGACAAACAACTCAAATCTTTTTCCCCTTCCTCAAATTCGATCTCTCCAATCCGGGTTCGAAACGACGACGTGACGATATTTCTCTTCGATTGGTTCTACAACATCCTTGCTTCTCTCAGGCAATGGCAAAAGGAGGCCAAGATCACATGGGTGAAGAATCTCTTTAGCGGTGCTTTTTCATGAATATGCATTGTAGAAGTACAGAGAGGTAAACTTGAGTAGCAGGGGGAGGATGAACTCGAGAAAGGAGTAGGTAACTCAAAGTTAATTTCGAGTTTGGTTTTGAGTATACTGGCGCCAAACACAAACTTGGCCCAAGTTCATCACTTGAGTGAGCATTTATCGAGTAAATCTACCCAACCGAACAACCCCTATACATTTGAATAATCTACTAAGTAAACAAGCGTACAATCTCAAATGGACTTAATCAACCTAAGATTCTCTCTCTAAGTATGACGCCTATGATATTACAACTACCTAATGAACTTACTCAGCAAGATCCCCTCGATTTAAAGTTGAAATCCGTTCAACACTTATGTTTCTCCCCCCAAATCTTTCTCCTGAAGAAATATGAAAAACAAATGCCAAATAAGCTAGCTATCAAGATCTTCAATGCAGTCCACTGTTGTACAATCTGCTGTAGATTCTGCAACAACAAATACATCAACAAAGCACTCAAATCTAGTTTGAAGTCAACTTTTCCCGATTCTTAATATCTCTATTTTAATGCAGCACGATTCTTATAAAAAAACTCCATAAACCTAGACGATATATATAGTAGAGTAAAATCTCTCTTTACAAACTAAACATCTCAGTAAATTTCAACTTACCAAAACAATCAAAAGTTGACTTTAATCAATCCAAATTGATTGTCTTGAAACAGTCTCCATAAAAAACAGAAACTCCCCATAGATAATTCCCTGCTGCAAATCAAAGTCTTCTCTGACAGCAAATCAATCCATTAAAATCTATAAAGTTTCCAAAACAAGCACAATTTGACTTATTTTAACCAAATAAGAACAAAGAAAACAAATTCCAACAAATCCGAATCTTTCCAAAATGTTTTTCTGCAGCAAAATAAATCTCCAATCAATTCAAAATCAAATCCTTCAATTTGCAAAATAATGCCAATACGAAAATCCCACCAAATCCCAAAAAGGAGTTCCAGATAAATTTTTCACTAGTAGCAAGCGAGATGGAATGAAATCAAGTGAAAAACAATTGAAGAAATTATTTAAATGAATTAGGTGATGAGGAAGTGATGCTAGAGGAAACCATGGAGAATAAAAGTGTCGAATTATGTGATGGTGTAATGAATGATGAAGAGGGTCAAGAAACAAGTGAAGAAGATGGAATTGAAATAGACTCTAAAAATAATGATAATTTAATTATTAATTTAATTATCGTGTCATACAATAAGACATTTTGTTATATTGAATGATAAAAGTGATTTTTCTTTTTTTAAAGTAAAATATTTCAAAAAAAAAAAAAAACTATTTGAAGAGGCCCTAAAAATTTCACTTAAGGCCTCAAAACTTATTGAGTTGGTCATGCACGCAACAAACAAGGGCTTTGTTCATTTTACTGATTCGAGTTTATAATTCGAGTTTTATTACAGTAAAAAGCTCTCAGAAATAGTCACATCTATCTTTTTTGTTACAGTAAAAAACTCTCACATAAAGTCACATCTCAACTTGAATTAAAAACTCGAATCAATGAACTAAACGGACCTAAGGATTATCCCTTTGTATTACCAACTTATGCTAAAGGCAAACTGTTCATTTTAACCTATGATAAATCATTAATTCGATTTGATTATAAGGATATAAATAAGTCATTAATCAGAAAGTGCATATTCGGAATTTCACACGTCAAAATAGACTATATTATGAACAGTATAGATTTAACATAAATTCGTAATATAAATTAAGATCATGGAGCATTCAAGAGTTGAGATCACTCTGTGGAAGACAAAATCATTAGTTTCCTTGTAATAAAATATTGGAATTGGTTTGTGCTCTTTTTGTTAATGACTTGCTAGAAGTGATTCTACGAACCCAGAAAAGCTACAAGACATACTAGAATGGAAAGACTTTGAACGAGCCAAAACATTACATAAAGTTGGGACAACGAGGCACTTATGGTACGTTTAGTAAATAGATTCAGAATCAGTATTTATTTATAGTTATTTTGAATTATGATCCTGAATCATGATCCAGAATCAGTGTTTAATTTGGATAGTTCTGAATCATGATTTGAAATCTGATGTGATGTTTTAAACTAGCTCAAATCATGATTCTAAAATCACCCCCTCTTGATTTAAGGTGATTCAAACTCCTGATTTTGAAATATAATTTTAGAATCATAATTTGAACCCAAAATCATGAATTATGGATATGATTTCAGAATCATTATTAGAATCACTCTGATTTAAATAGATCAACAATGAGAATGACAACTACTTTTGCATCAGATTCCACAATCAAGTTTTCGAATTGGTTAATGACTTAAGTGGATGTGTGTTCCTAGAGTACAAGAAAGGTACGTAGTTGGGGATTTGATAAATTAAACCGAACAAGTGCGACAATAGAGAGAAGGTAGAGAGCTAAGACAATTTCTCAATGTAGCTCAAGTCTTCACTACGGGGTATTAGCTAATTGTTCGTTTTGTTGCTGACTTTTCGTTCCACTGCTTTAAGGTCATTTTTAGTTAATCCTCGAACTTTAAAAACTCTCGCATTATTTGTTGTATTTAATCCCTTTTTATTGTAATTTCTATTAAAAACATATTAAAAAAGAGAATAATATAATCACGTAATCTTTATATTTAAATTTCTGTTAAAATTAAATAGATAAAAACCACATCGCACCCTTAATCCTCTCTTTTTTCGTCTTGATTTTAATAGAAATTCTTACAAAATGACTTAAATAGAACAAATATAAAATTTAAGAACAAAGTGAGCTTTCAAAATTTAAGAAGCAAAAAAGAACGATACTAAAATTCAGGGGCACCAGTAAGATTAATCTTAAAACTTAAGAACAAGTTATGTTTCAAGGAGGGATGAATTGAATTAGGAATGTCAGGTTAATCAGTTTGGATGGTGTTTTTCCATTTTGGATATTGCCCTTTATGTGTCGTTTATTGCTTAGGTTGTCGTTTACTAGTTTATTCCTTTCCCCCTGAAACACCTTGCCGTTCGGGATCGGCTTTGGTTCTATTTGTATTCATTTGTAAGCCAGACGAAACAGTTCAGATTTTTGCTAATTTTGAGATATTGTCGAATACAATTGGGGTAGACCCGCCGTTTCTTCGTTTACCACGGATTTGGCTTAAATCTCCTCCATTCCGCTGCGTCATGTGCCTTGCCAAACTTCATTAACTAAAGGAACAAAAGGATTGCGAAGTTAGTTTGAAGTCAAGCTCACAGCCCCGGCTCGTAAGCAAAAAATATGAAAATTCAGGTGCTCTCTACAAATACTGATACATGTGATGACTAAGTATATATATATTATTTATATATATATATATATATATATATTATAGTTAGGCTTATTAGATAATATGTCATACTCTGTAACAAATTTGGAATGTATGGTTAAGTTATTCATTTATAGAAGTGAAGTAGTCAATGAAAGAGATGCTCTCTGATTCATTACAAGTACTTAGAGGATGACAACTAAAAGATGATGATGATAATAAATATGTAGCTAGCTAAGGATTCACTAAATAAAACCTTACTATACACCACTACATTTCTGGCGTTGCAAACACACGCGCGCGCAAATAGAAAAGAAAAAAAAAAAAACAGAGAAGAAGACAAAATAACTTGACAAATCAACCTCGTTTAGAAATTGTTGGAGAATTTGAAAGTGGAGGATGAAAAAAGTGTAGAAAATAAGAGAACTTGAGGTGTATTCTTTTCTTTTAAGGTTTTATTTGCCCCACTTTTTCGAAATTTACTAATAAGTTTTAATAGCAAATTGCCTCTAAGACACGGCAAACCCTTGATCACAATATCTAGCAAAAATATTATGCTCCAGAACAAGAATAAACTCTGTAAATTTTTTGGAGATTATAAATTGATAGAGGTATTATTTCAATAAACACAATCATTTTAATTGTTTCAACTATTCACATAAAAGTATTTTTTTCAATGTAAATGTATCTTTTTACGCATTAATGCAACTATTACAACAAATATGATTATTGCTAATAGGTATTCAGATATGTATGAAAACATATCACAAATTATTACAATTCAAATCACAAATCACACGCGCACAGTTTTTTCTGCAATGGGCGCTGATAAATGAAGTATCCGTTGCAGCACACGACACTGAGCAAACTGCACCCAAGTCGTGCAGTTTGCGGGCTGCAGTGGACCAGCCCATGAGCATCCGCTGCAGCGGACGTGGAATACCAAATGCACCCAAAACTGTGCAGTTTGCCGGCTGCAGCGCAAAAAAACTCTGTAGCTATGCTTACTAAGTTGTGTGACCTTTAATTCTCTAGTATTTGAGTGAGATATATTGCAATCTCTCTAACACTAAGAATGACTACCCAGGGTCTTATAACAATGTAATAATATTAGCATGCAAACCAGACACACTCATTGAGAATCCTATTGCGATGTTATATGTATATGTATACGCATACGCCTTTCAAAAAAATGTGTATATATACGTAAATATATATGTATTTAGGGGTGAGTTTCACCCTATTTTTAGACAACTTAAGACCTTTGATGTTTCTTCTTTAATCTAGATTAGAAGAGGTTGTAATAGAGCAGTTTATGAGGTTGCACGATGTCTCTTCACTTCTTGTAATGTTGGCTTTTTCTCTTTAGGGGAGGTAGGACCCGTGTGGTAGCCAACTTTCCTCTCTGAGCAATTGGAACAATTTGGGGGCACTTTTAGAGGAATTGCAAAATTCTTGGAGAAAATAGAGTAAATGGTTCGTTTATGCATGAACTAAATTGAGAAATCCTATAGTGATACTTTGACAGTTCAAATATCAACCAAAGCTTTTTCTAAAAATGAAAAGAGTTTCTCTTGTGAGACTAAAAAATAAACTACCGAATTTGTTATTTTCAGCCGCCAAATTTACATAAAAAACTCTATATTATACACACACATATATATATATATATATATATACTTCTTTTACATTTTAATCATAATCAACGATAAGATATGAAACCCTATTGATGGGAAGGCCTGTTGTAGAAACTCCAAAATGAAAAAGAAAAAGAATCAACCAAAGTTCATGCTCTCTCTTTTTAGCTTGAAGCACATCCTTCCAATTTCACTTCAATTGATTCGACTCCAAACAACTTAACTTATAAACACATTCTGCGAGATACCCCGCAACATTTTAACTAAAGAAAAAATCATTGGGTCAAAATTTAAGAAAATGCTACAATAAGGTCCTAAATTATTACGAATGCAATTTTGAATCCATAAATTACATTAGAATCATACAAGATTGACCACAAAAAAAAAAAAAAAAAAAAAAAAAAACCACGATTTAACAAAACTTGATAAAAATATTATTTTTCGTCAAGAACCCGTATCTCTTTCTGAAGTTCATTTTCTTCCTCAGAGCTTTGAAATGCGACTTGAGTCTCTTTTGGCTTCTGCGACTGTGGATTTTTCTCCTCCTACTGCTAATATTGCTACTAATCACAAGAACACCTTTAAATCTAAAACTCAAGGCTCTAATGGTGGTCAATCATTACAGAGCTTCTCTCGTGGTGGAAATCCTCACTCTTGTGGCCGTGGTGGTCGCGGTTGTGATGGCCGTGGCAATCTTCGACCTGTTTGTCAAATTTGTGGCAAACTTGGTCACCTGGCTCCACGTTGCTATTCTGGATTTGATCATACTATTCAAGGTCCTAACACTGCTTCCTCTTCACAGAATAATACTGTTCCTCAGGCTTTTGTTGTTACTGCTAGTACTGTGAACGACCCATCCTGGTATGTGGACAGTGGAGCTACTGCTCATGTTACTGCAGATCTTGCTAATCTGAGTCTCAGTTCAGATTACAAAGGAAAAGAGAAGTTGACTGTTGGAAATGGAAATTCTCTCCCTATATCCCATGTTGGCTATGCTGTTCTTGATAATGATGCTCATCCTCTTTATTTGACTAATGTTCTTCGCGTTCCTCTTGAGATTATTAAGAATTTGATTAGTGTCTCTAAATTCACCTATGATAATGATTTGATTGTTGAGTTTTTCTCTGATTGCCTTCTCATCAAGGACAAGAGGACGAGATAGGTTCTGCTTAAAGGTACTCTGAAAGATGGATTGTATCAGTTTACTGGCATCAATATTCAGAGAGCTGTGAGTGGTGCTGATTGCTCTAAAGTTGCATTCAATAAATCGGCTCAACGACAAAGTTTTGCTTCCACTACTGATAATAAAACTGTATATAGTTGTAGTGTTGAAGAATTTCCTACTTGTAATATAGGTGTTACATCTGCTGTTGATTCTAATAGCCTAAATCTGTGGCATAAGATTCTTAGCCATCCTTGTAATAAGGTTTTAGGACAAGTTTCTCAATTGTTACATTTACCTTTTGTCAATAATAAACTTGACTTTTGTAGTTCATGTCAGCTTGGCAAATCATACAGATTACCTTTTCCTATTTCAAAATTTTATGCTCGTGTGCTTTAGAATGGTTTATGCTGATGTGTGGGGTCCTGCTCCTGTATTATCTATTGAAGGTTTTCGATATTACGTGTGTTTTGTTGATGATCACACACGTTTCACTTGGATTTTTCCTTTGCATGCTAAATCCGATGCTGTGAGTGCTTTTCTGTTGTTCAAAGCACATGTTGAAAGCTTCTTTGATAAGAAGCTAAAGTGCTTGCAAACAGATTGGGGAGGAGAGTTTCATAGTCTAGAGCTAATTTTACAGAAACTTGGTATTATTTTTTGTCACCCTCATCCTCAAAATGGTCGAGTAGAGAGGAAGCATCGTCATATAGTAGAAATGGGTCTTACTATGCTTGCGCAAGCTGCCTTGCCTTTGAAATTTTTGGTGGGACGCTTTTTCTACAGCTGTATTCTTGATCAATAATAAGAGTCCTTTTCAGCTTGTGTTCAATAAGCAACCTGATTTTACTCATCTTAAGGTCTTTGGCGTTGCTTGCTATCCTCACCTTAGACTATATAATAAATCATAAGATGGATTTCAGGTCTTCCTTGTGAGTTTTTTTTTTTTTTTTTTTTTTTTATAGTGAAAAACACTAGGGCTACAAATGTTTACACTCTTCTGGTTGTGTTTATGTGGCTCAAACTGTGGTGTTTGATGAAAGTTGTTTTCCATTTGTGACTGGTTTTCCATCACAGACTAGCTCTTGTTCTAGTTCAGGTGCTGATTCTTCAGGTCTCAGTTTTTTTCTTCCCGTCTCTATGGAAAATCCTAGTAAGCACTCTGCTTCAGTTTCAGCTTCTGATGGTGTTGTTCATAATACTTCTAGTTCTTCTCAATCTGTATCTTCTACTGATGCTAATGCTACTTCTAGTGCTGATGTTGATAATTCTAGTGCTACATTAGTTCCTGCTGTTCGTGAACCAGTTTCTTCGACTATAGAACTGTCAAGGCCTCTCAATCAAACTCCACTTGTACCAGGTCTGCACAGGTCTTGTCCACAATCTACTCATCAGATGGTCACTAGGTCTAAAATTGGTACTTTCAAGTCCAAATGTCTTCAAGTCAGTAAGTCAACTTCTCTTATTTCTGAACCTAATACTGCTCGTGAACCTTTAGCTGATTCTAATTGGAAAGCTGCGATGACTTCTGAATACGATGCTTTGATTAAAGATGGAACTTGGACACTTGTTTCCCCCTCTCCTGAAATGAATATTGTTGATAATATGTGGGTGTTTCGAGTAAAACAGAATCTGTTGACGGTGTTTTTCCGACAACTCGTTTTAATCTCTCTTAATCACTCGCGATTATGATAAACCCGGGATAATGGAATGAACCGAAAAATAATACAGAAGAAACAACAATTTTATAGTGGTTCGGCAATAATCTTGTGCCTAATCCACTTGTGCATGCACTATGTTCGTTGAGGTGAATACAAATGTTGCCCTTTTCATACAAAAATCTCTAACCCCTTTCTGAGTCTCTGTTCGCTCTATTTATAGGCCTTCTCACGTACTCACACATCCCCGGTTCCCAAGATGGAAGCCAACTTCTGTCCTCGATCCGCGGGAGGGTAGGTGAGTTCTCATGATGAAAGCTCCGATAATCAGGCGGCTGATCCTCTGTCTGCCGTCTGATTTCCTGACCTCTACGCCCGCTGTCGGATCAACACTTCCCTCCTCGAGTTGACATGACTGCTGGCAGGCCCACTTGCAATCTTCCTCGATATCTTGGTTGTAGGAGGTCGAGACAGTTTCTTCGACGTTTAACTGTCGCATGATGACTCTCGGCGCCAAGGACACCATTACACGGCCCTACCCTCGACACCGAAGACAGGTTCCAAAGGGGAGTCCTCGGCGCGTGTCATCCGAGGGAGTGGTCGGCTCATATTCAAAGGGAACGGTCGACCCACAGACCGTGGTGTAACAATTACCCCCTAGACTGGGATGTCGCAGCGCGGCTTCACTGGCTACTCAGCGTCGAGGACGCCACGTGGCAGCTTTCTGCTGGGAGCAGCGACGGCGGCTCGTCAGTACAGCGATCATTGCGGTTGGTTTCTCGGGCAGTGGGTACGTCGCGTCGATTGTGTCGACTGTCACGCTCCCGCCTCTAGGGTGCCACGTGGCATTAGCGGATGAATCGCGACCGTCCGATGGAGTGTCCCTTGGGTTGCCTCGCCCCTGACCGTTAGATCGTGTCCCACCATTTCCACCGTTGGATGGAGACTTATGACCTTCTGCGGCTGAGATTTAAGGGTTCCTGGGCGCCTATTTAAACCCCCGAGAGGGTGTTAACTCGGCACGATTGCTCAAGTGCCGTTACTCTGCCGGATTTTCACCAGACGTCTTGCGTCCGCGTGCTCACTTCTCACTTCATTTCCAGGCTTCCGTCTTCCGGCGACCGGTAAGTTCCCATTTTCTCTTCTCTTTGCCATTGCTCTGGTGTAGTTGCGTGTGGAAAACGAAATGGGGGAGGGAAGAAACGCCCTCACCCGCCGCGGCCGGTGGTATACCTTTGGCTGAAGCTGCCACGGGCCACCGGCTGGGTATTTGCTATCTTAACCCTGTGCTGGGCTTGGTTTCCCAAGTTCTAGCCCAGGGACATATTCCCCGCGCCTTTGTGCGCGACACCTGGACCTCTCGACCATTAGGAACTAACCTTTCCCTTCATTTGTTTCCAGAAGAAATGTCTTCCAAACCAGCTAGGGGTCGAGGGGTCTCCACATCTCGGGTGAGGGATGACCCGGCCGAGATGGCGACGCCGAGCTCACCCTCGGTGGAAAGCGCGGACTCTCTCCTACGTGAGGTCGAGGAGTTTCCCGAGGGCTCGACCTCAGGCTCGCAGTCAGACGAGTTGATCCTCCTTGAGGACGAGGGAGCGGGAGGTCAAGCCGGCCAATCAGAAGATCAGGAGTGTGAGGTCGCGTCAACCAGCGGCCTCTCGGGACTTGCCACGGATGTCAACCCATCCAAGCTAAGGCCCCGAGCTGCGCTGAAGGCCTTCAACGACGCCGGGATTGACCCCCTGCACTTCTACCTGATCGTCCCGACCCCCAACGACCGTGCTCACCGCCCCCCGGCGGGCCATATGACTGTTTATACCCGAGCCCTTACCTTTGGGGAGACCATTCCGTTCCATCCCTTCGTGAAGGGCCTCTGCGCCGTCCACGGAATTTCCCCGGCTCAACTGTCACCCAACTGTTGGGTGACAATAAACTCGATGATCATTTTGTGGAGGAAGTTTCTCAGAGTCGACCTAACCGTCGACGAGTTCCTCTACTGCTACTCCTTGAAGGCCTCTCCCGACCAGAGGGGATTCTTCTATCTGGCTTCCACAAAGTCCAAACCTCCAGTTCCTCCCCTGGTGGTCGAGAAGACCACGAGTGCCCACGGGTGGAAACCCCAATTTTTCTTTCTGGGGGGCAACTTCAATTCCCACCCGCTCGACGGCAATTATCCGCTGGAGGCGCAATCAGCCTTCCGCAAATACTGTGGGCTCTTCGTCTCCTAATTCTCGTCGCGATGGGGTTTAACCTTCTCGTCGAGCTTCCTGACATGCTGACTTCTCTTTTGCAGGTAAATCAGTTCCTCGACCGCGCCTTGATTCCGCTGCTTTGGCCCGCGTCGAGCGTATTCGAGGCCTGCCCGAAGACGAGCGTCGGGCGTCGGTTCTCAATACTGCCAAGAACCGGGGAAAGTACGGTCTGTTCGTACTCCTCGAGACCCCTAGCGTACCCGCAGAGCCTCCCGCGGACCTCTTAAGCGGTGAGTTATCTTTTCTTTAAGTAATCCCTTTACCGTAGTATAAGGGCGTCGTCGGGGAGAACCCGAGCTGACATCTTTTTTCCTGTGTAGGCGTCCCTTCCGAAATGAAGTACAATCTTCCTGCTAGGCCGAGGAAGAGGAAGGAGAGAGAGGTGGCGCCGGAGACGCCGGTGGCGCCTCGCGCTCCGGTCGCCCCCGCCCCTCGAGCTACCGATTCACTCCCTCGGGGGGTGCTTGTGATCGACCCCCCGGCTAGGAGGCCCCGCGTCGAGGAACCGGGAGTGACTGCGAAGGTTGAGGGGTCGTCCTCCCAACCGGCTCGGCGCCCAGAGAAAGGCAAGGGCGTCGAGGAGGCCCCTGTCCTCTCGGGGCCGGTGGTGCTGCCGGGGTCGAAGATCGACGACCCCGAATTCCTCGTTACCGATGTCATCCCCCGCTATCTTCATAACGCTCTGCGTCTGCCTCCCCGGTTCAGCTTGCCAATCCAGGCCATCTACTCCCACTTCCACGAGGACTCCTGGAATACTTTTGCGAAGAGGAGCATCCTCGACCGCCAGCGTCTCACCGTGACGCGCCAGATCTCGGTACGTTCTCTACTGCTCTCCAATTCTCGTTTCCATCTTTGACGTTCTATCCCCATGAACTTAAACAAGTCCCTTCTTTCACTTTGTCTGTAGGCTCTTGAGCTGGCCCTCTAGAACTACGTCGAGCTGGAGGAGTGGATGCGGAGGCAAGCTGCCTCTAAAGACGTCGAGCAGGAGCTCCTGGCGCTCAGGATCGCCCGAGACGAGCTCTCCACGAGCCTTGCGGTTGAGAAGGCCAAAGTGTTGTCCCTCGGTGAGAGCATCTCAACCGAGAAGGCCTGCAGCTATGAGGAGGGCGCCCAAGATGGGCGCTCCAAGGCCATCGAGGAGTACCTCTCGTCTGCCGAGTGCCGGAAGCGGGAGAAGGAGGTGGCTTCGCGGGCGATCCGGGAGTTCGTGAAGTCTCCGGACTTTGGCCGCCTGGTCGACGGTCGGCATGAGCTCTTCAAGGCGTCGCCGGAGCTCGAGCGGATCGTCGAGGGACGCGTGGAGCAGTTCAAGTCGTCCGAGGCGTTCGAGGAGCTGGTGACCCAGAGGCTCGACGCCTACCAAGACTCTGCTGAGTTTGAGGAGCTCCAGCTGTCCCTCATGAAATCCGCTGGTGAGCAGATCCTCGACCGCTTTCGGAGGAAGCGTCCGGACGTCGACCTTTCCTTCCTCGACGATTCCGACAGCGAGGACGTCGAAGTGGTCGAGCCCTACCAGGTGGATGGCGACGAGGGCAATCCGCAGGAGGACGCCGAGCAGGGAGCAGTCGGCGCTGAGGCGGCACCGGAGGAAGGCCAGGCCGAGCAGGGAGCGGTTGGCGCCGAGGTGGCACCGGAGGAATTCACCGGGGGCGGAGAAGGCGGGAATGGAGGCGCCAAGTGACGGCGATTTCGTATTTTCTGTTTTTATTTGTTTTGTTTTTGATATAGGGTCGTAAGGCCCAGACAATATTTCATTCAGTGCTTTGTAACGACCATAAGGTCGAGACCTTATTTATTTATTTTTCTTTATATTATGCACCTGCGTTATTCCTTATATCGTGTTGTGTGGAAATCCTTTAAGTGTAGGCTCGACTACCTTCTCGATTATTGCGCGTCGTAGTTTTCCCAAGTGTCGGCTCGACTGCCTTAACACCCCCTCGCCAGGGTGGAGTCCTTGGAGTCGACGCTGGCGCATCGTAGTAGATAGTAGGACCCGCGGTCGTTTGCTTGTAGAGCGTCGACTTTGTAGTTTTATGGTCGACGTATCGACAACAAAAGTTTTGATCGACTTATCGACAACAAAAGTTTGTTTATAAAGTAGAAAGTACCAGTCGAAATACCATCTTTTATTTATTCGTGAATCGATTACAAGCCTGGTATTCTATTCTGAAAAACGAGAAAATGAGCGAATACAAGTAGGGGACTTTGGTTCACTGACCCAGTGCCCGTCGCAGTTATTGGTAGTAGACCTTCAACTGGTCGGCATTCCAAGTATGCTTGATGCTTCGGCCGTCGAGCTCTGCCAGCCGGTATGACCCGTTCGCCACGACTTCCATTATTTTGTAGGGTCCCTCCCAAGTAGGGCCCAGGGCCCCGGAGTTCTTAGGTTTTGTGTTAGGGGTTACGACACGCAGAACCAGATCTCCCACTCTGAAGTGCTTCGGCCTGACCCGCTTGTTGTAATACCTGGCGGTCCTTGCTTGGTATGCAGCGAGCCTTAGTTGTGCGTCTGTGCGCCGCTCTTCCAAGAGGTCGAGCTCCAAGTTCATCAGCTCGGCGATCCCGTCCTCTTCGTACCGGGTTACCCGGTCGGTCGGAATAGACACCTCGACCGGCAGGACCGCTTCGAACCCGTAGGCCATTGAAAATGGGGTTTCCCCCGTAGTGGATCTGCTAGTTGTCTGGTAGGCCCATAACACCCTTGGCAACTCATCGGCCCATTTTCCTTTGTAGGTGTCGAGGCGCCTTTTAAGGGTGACCTTAATAATTTTATTTACAACCTCGACCTGCCCGTTGGACTGGGGGTAGACGACCGAGGAGAAATTCTTACGGATCCCGAGAAGCTCACAAAACTGATTGGTGTTGTCGTTGTCGAACTGCTTCCCGTTGTCGGATACGAGAGAGTGCGGGACCCCGAACCGGCACACGATGTTGTTCCATATGAAGTTTGTGCACTTCGCCTCCGAGATGGCCGTTAGTGGCTTGGCCTCGACCCACTTCGTAAAGAAGTCGACTGCGACGATTGCGAACTTGTACCCCCCTGGGGTCTTGTGCAGTGGGCCAATGAGGTCAATCCCCCACTTAGCGAACGGCCAGGGGGATACTATGGACGTGAGGTCCTCTGAGTGTAGTCGAGGGATGGGGGCATACCTCTGGCAGCTCTCACATTTCTTTGCGTATTCCGCTGCGTCTTTTCTAAGGCTGGGCCAGTAGTACCCTTGCCGCAATATTTTGTGGGCTAAGGACTGTCCGCCCGCGTGGTTTCCGCAAACCCCGTCATGTACCTCTGATAGGACCCTCTCCGCCTCCTCTGCGCCGAGGCACCTGAGCAAAGGCGTCGAAAACCCCCGGCGGTAGAGGAGGCTGTCGTGCATCGTGTATCTCGTCGCCTGGTACTTCATCTTTTTTGCCTCATGCCTGTCTTCAGGGAGCTCCCCGTCAAGCAGGTACCTGATGATTGGATCCATCCAGCCAGGTTGGAGTTCCACCGGTGCGACTTCCGGCCGTTTCTCCGTGGACGGGACTTTCAGCACCTCCAGTGGCACCAAGTGCAAAAGGTCAGCATCCCTCGACGTCGCTAGCCTGGCGAGCGCATCGGCGTTGCTATTTTCTGCTCTGGGCACCTGCTGTATATCGAAAGTAGCGAACTTTCCCAGAGCTTCCTTAACTTTCTTCAGATATGCAGCCATCTTTTCATCCCTGGTCTGGTACAGGCCTTTTACCTGATTCACAATGAGTTGGGAGTCACTGAAGATGTCAAGGTTCTCAGCCTTCAGATGCTCCGCCAACCGAAGGTCTGAGAGCAGGGCTTCATACTCCGCTTCGTTGTTGGACGCGGGGAATTCAAACCTGATGGCCGAGGTGACTTTGTGTCCTTCCGGCGTATGTAGCACCAGCCCCGCGCCACTGCCATTGTCGTTTGAGCTACCATCGACGTAGAGCTTCCATCGTATGGGTTGGACCTCTTCACCGGCATCGATAGGTAAGCCCGTGAATTCCGCCACGAAATCGGCCAAGGCTTGACCCTTGATCGCGGTCCGCGATTTGTAGTCGATTTCGAACTGGCTGAGCTCTATTGACCATTTGAGGAGCCGTCCAGATGCGTCGGGCTTCTGTAGCACCTGCCTGAGGGGGTGATTGGTCAATACCTGGATACTGTGGGCCTGGAAGTAGTGCCGTAACTTCCTTGCTGTCACGACTAGCGCGAGGGCGAGCTTTTCCATCTGGGGATACCTCGTCTCTGCGTCGAGGAGGCACTTGCTGGCGTAATACACCGGCAATTGCACCTTCTTCTCTTCGCGGATTAACACCGAACTAACGGCGTGTTCCGAGACCGCCAGGTAAAGGCTCAGCACTTCCCCGGTTACTGGTTTGGACAGCATTGGAGGCCTACCCAGGTGTTCCTTCAGCTGATGGAACGCCTGCTCGCACTCTTCCGTCCATAGAAACGGCTTGCTTCCCCTCAGGGTATTGAAGAATGGGACGCACTTATCCGTGGATTTGGAAATAAACCTACTCAGCGCGGCCACACAGCTCGTCAGCTTCTGGACCTCCTTGGGCTTCCTTGGCGATGCCATGTCGAGGAGAGCCTGAATCTTCTGCGGATTGGCCTCAATCCCTCGGCTGCTCACCATGAAGCCCAAGAACTTCCCCGAAGCGACGCCGAAGGCGCACTTCCGCGGGTTCAGCTTCATCCTGTACGTCCTGAGTACGTCGAACATTCTCCTCAGGTCTTCTTCATGGTCTGTAGTTCTCTTACTCTTCACCAGCATGTCGTCGATGTAGACCTCCATTGACCTCCCGATTAACCCCGCGAACATTTTATTGACGAGGCGTTGGTATGTCGCCCCGGCATTCTTGAGGCCAAAGGGCATCACCTTGTAGCAGTAGAGCCCCCTGTCCGTTATGAATGACGTATGCTCTTCGTCGCGGTCGAGCATGGGTATTTGGTTGTATCCTGAGTAGGCGTCCATGAAGCTCAGGAGCTCATGCCCTGCCGTGGCGTCGACCAGCTGATCAATTCTGGGCAACGGGAAGCTGTCCTTGGGACATGCCTTGTTTAGGTCGCTGAAGTCGACGCACGTCCGCCACTCTCCATTCGGCTTTTTCACCAGGACTGGGTTGGACACCCACTCAGGGTATAGGACTTCTCGGATAAAGTTGTTCCGCGTGAGCTTGTCCACTTCCTTTCGCAGGGCCTCAGACCTCTCCGCGTTCATCGGCCGGCGTTTTTGTCTCTTTGGCGGGAACTTGTCATCGATGTTCAGCCGGTGACACATGACGCCGGGGCTTATCCCCTCCATGTCCTCGTGGGTCCAGGCGAACACATCGAGGTTTCCCTTTAAAAATCCGACCAGCTCCTCCTGAGCCTGAGGTGCCAGTTCTGAGCCGACTCTCAGCGTTCTGGTTGGGTCCCTTTCATCGACGGGGACTTCAACTAGCTCCTCGACGGGTCCCGCCTCAGACTCTTCTCCGGGGAATCTGGGATCCCAGTCGAGGCCTTCAGCTCTGGTTTCGACCATCCGCAGCTCTCTGCGTACCTCAGTTGGCTCGGCGCAGTGGCGGACCGTTTCCGAGTAAGTGAGCCTCGACTCATATTGGTTCCCTCTGGCTTTGCCAACCCCGCTCGGCGTGGGGAACTTCATCGTCTGATGATAAATGGACGTCACCGCCCGTAATGCCCTTAAGGTCGGGCGTCCTATGACCGCGTTATATTGGTCGCCTCCCTTCACCACCAAGAATTTTGACATCACGGTCGAGGTGTGCGGTCGGTCCCCAATGGTCATGGGCAGCTCAATGGCTCCTTCCGGGATTACGCTGTCTCCCGTGAATCCATACAGTGGTTAGGCACTGTTCTGGAGCCTTGAGCGGGGAATCCCCATCTTGTCGAGGCAGTCGGCGTAGAGAATATCTACGGGCGTCGCACTGTGGGAAATGCACACCTCTGGCGTCGAGCTCGGAGAAGGTAATCTCGGCGTCCTCATGTTGGGCGAGCTTGGCTTCGCGCCCGGAGACGTTCATGAAGCGTTGATTGAACTTCTCCTTCGCCTCCCGGGCGTACTCCTTTTGGGCACGTCGAGAGGCGCCGCCGAGGTATGGTCCCCCGAAAATCGTTCTTATGACGCCGACCGGTTCAGGAGGGTTGTCGCGGTTATTCCGTCTATTCTCGTCTCTCCGGTCGTCGTTGCGCCTATTATTGTTCCGGCGGTCGGCTCAGTACTCGCTGAGTCTCCCTTCCCAGATGAGCCTTTCGACCTCGTCCCTCAGGTCGTAGCACTCGGCCGTGGTGTGACCAGCCTCGCCGTGGAAGCGGCAGTACCTGTTCGGATTTCTCCGTGCCGGGTCGCCCCTCATGGGTGGAGGTCGACGTAGTACCTGGAGATGGCTGATCTTGTGGTAGACGTCCTCGATCCCCATTGTTAGGGGGGTATAGGCGTCATACCGTTGCGGCCTGGGCCGCGTTGTTTCCCCCTGGCTCGTCGAGGCATTGCCGCCTCCATTGTTCGGAGCCGGGTTGTGTTTGGCCTCGGCTTGCACCTGGGGAGGACCCCGGCGCTTCTTGTCATTGCTCTGATTGTTGGCTTGGCTGGCCTCCTCCTTGACAGGGGTCGCCGCCTTGCTCTTCAGGGCCCTTTTGGCCTCCTCGGCGTTGATGAACCCTTGGGCCCTCGTCAAGAATTCTTGGTAAGTATGGGGCGGCCTTCGGTCGAGGTCCGTGCTGTAGGGGATGTCCTTTTTCATGCTGGACAGTGCACCCATCAAAGCCACTTCATCGGAGATTCCCTCAGTGGCTGCGACCTGCTCTCCGAAACGAGCTAACCAGTCCTTCAGGGACTCATTGGGCCCCTGGTATACTCTTGACAGGTTCTGCTTAGGTGGGCTGTACTTCTTGACACCTACAAACTGAGTCAAGAAGGCGTTCTTCAGGTCATCCCAACTGGTGATGGAGTTCTGTTTGAGAGACCTGAACCACCTCCTCGCAGAGTCGGAAAGGTGATTTCTGAATGCCCGGCACATCACCTCCTCGGGGTATCCATGCAGGACCATGTGCCTGTGTATACTTTGAGGTGGTCGTCCGGGTCACTCCTTCCATCATATAGCGGAATGGGGGGCGACTTGTACCTGTATGGGAGAGGGACTCGGATGATATTCTCTGTGAACGGATGGTCATGGGACGTGTACATCCTGGCGTCAACATTTACTGCCTCGGCCACCTTCCCCACAACTTACTCGAAGTTGTTCAGCCTACTCCCCATCTGCTTCTCCAACCTGGCCATCTTCTCGGCCAGGGCCTTATTCTCTGCTGCGAGCTCGTCTTCCCTCGCCAGCTGCACGGCCTTTCCACGGCGGGCGTCGAGCTTTGCCCTCAGGTCTCCCCCGTGCACCGACGTGGATTCCACGGGGACGGGGTTTTCCCTATGTGCATCTTGAGGCGGTCGAGGAAGCGCACCTCTGTTATCCACAAGAGGCGCTGTTGCCCTCTCCCGCGCCGCGCGTCGCCTGCTTCCTACAGACCTGTTCGACCTAGCCGGATGAGCCTCATTCGCTCGACTATCGCCGATTTCCTCGGTGTCACCGTGCTGGTCACCAATTCCTTGGTTTCCCTCAGCGGCGTTCACCGGGACCGTCGGCGCGTCCTCGAGCGGCGGCATTGGGTTCCGCCCCTGGTCTTGTCCGGCAAGGGCCGTAGCCATTCTTTCCACAACCGCAGTCAACGCCTCGACCTGCTTTTGGAGCTGGTCGATGCGGTCTGGGGTGTTTTCTGCGGTTGGTGGAAGCTGGTCGGCGGAAGTCCCGGCGGCGGTGGAATCCTGGACGGCCTGGGCCGGCTGGTTAGCTGTTTGTGGGCGATTTCTTGGACGCATGATGTTGGTCTCTGGTCGTATAAGACTAACTTCAAAGCTGGGTTAAGTTTCTGGGCTTGTCGCCCTCTTTCTAGCGCCAATTGTTGACGGTGTTTTTCCGACAACTCGTTTTAATCTCTCTTAATCACTCGCGATTATGATAAACCCGGGATAATGGAATGAACCGAAAAATAATACAGAAGAAAGAATAATTTTATAGTGGTTCGGCAATAATCTTGTGCCTAATCCACTTGTGCATGCACTATGTTCGTTGAGGTGAATACAAATGTTGCCTTTTTCATACAAAAATCTCTAACCCCTTTCTGAGTCTCTGTTCGCTCTATTTATAGGCCTTCTCACGTACTCACACATCCCCGGTTCCCAAGATGGAAGCCAACTTCTGTCCTCGATCCGCGGGAGGGTAGGTGAGTTCTCATGATGAAAGCTCCGATAATCAGGCGGCTGATCCTCTGTCTGCCGTCTGATTTCCTGACCTCTGCGCCCGCTGTCGGATCAACACTTCCCTCCTCGAGTTGACATGACTGCTGGCAGGCCCACTTGCAATCTTCCTCGATATCTTGGTTGTAGGAGGTCGAGACAGTTTCTTCGACGTTTAACTGTCGCATGATGACTCTCGGCGCCAAGGACACCATTACACGGCCCTACCCTCGACACCGAAGACAGGTTCCAAAGGGGAATCCTCGGCGCGTGTCATCCGAGGGAGTGGTCGGCTCATATTCAAAGGGAACGGTCGACCCACAGACCGTGGTGTAACAGAATCCAGATGGTTCAATTCAACGTTGCAAGGCAAGACTTGTTGCCAAGGGATTTCAACAAAATCCTGGGTTTGATTATTTTGAAACTTTTAGCCCTGTGGTTAAATCATCCACTATAAGAGTCATTCTTACTTTGGCAGTTTCTCCTGGTTGGGATGTACAGCAAGTGGATGTTAATAATGCATTCTTAAATTTGAAAGAGACAGTATTCATGAAGTAACCAGAGGGTTTTATTGATTCTACTAAGCCTACTGATACAGAATTGTAAGTAGAAATACTTTATTGAACACGAATTATTGACTAGATACAATTGTCGGAAGATTGAGATACAATTCTTCCTGAACACAACTATCACACACACAATCAGGTTTTCCAGAAACCTGAACTCTCCAATTGTCTACAAAAATCAAGTTCCCTTAACTCCTCTGATTGCCTTCCTATTTATTCTACAAACGACAGCCTTCCCCTCAATAGAATTCCCCATTCTACCCCTGCCTTTTATTTCTCCTTACATAAGTAAAATGCACCGGTGGCCTATCATTACCCGCCGCCCAAACCTGCACCTTGTCCTCAAGGTGAAAAGATGGAAAATGATGTTGGATGGTTGAAAACGATTACCACATAGCATCAAAGGCGGGCATCCCCTGCCAGTGGATCAACACCTCTACCTCACTTCCGCTGCCGTCGCTAGGCTGGTGAACACCCAAAAGCTCTGCGAGCTCCATCAACATCTCCATGTCGGCTGAAAGCTGAGCAGGAAGCTCCTGAGAAGCCTCAGCCGGACCCAAACAACGCTTGAGTTGGGACACATGGAAGACCGGGTGAATGCGAGCGGACTCCGGAACCCGCAAACGGTAAGCCACTTTACCAATCCGCTGAGCTACCTCATAAGGGCCAAAGAAACGGGGTCCTAACTTCTCATTCCTGCGACGAGACAATGATAGTTGCCGATAAGGACGCAACTTGAGAAACACCAAGTCATCCACCAAAAACTCGACATCCCGCCTCTTGCCATCGGCCACACCCTTCATCTTGTCCTGTGCCCGTAGCAAATGCAGCTTCAATTCATCCAGAGCCGCGTCTCTGTCCTCCAATTGACGTTCCAGCAACGCCACTGCAGTCTTGCCAGACCCAAACCGGACCAAGGGTGGAGGGTCGCGGCCATACACCACACAAAAAGGTGAAGTACGGGCCGCATAATGGTATGATGTATTATACCAATACTCCACCCAAGCCAACCAACGCATCGAATGACTTGGTTTGTCAGAGGCGAAACAACGCAAATACGTCTCGACACAACGGTTGACCACCTCCGACTGTCCGTCCGTCTGAGGGTGATATGCCGTACTACGCTTGAGTGAGGTCCCTTGCAAACGGAACAACTCCGTCTAGAACCCGCTTAGGAAAACCTTGTCATGGTCTGACACAATGGAACGGGGAATCCCATGCAAGTGAACTACCTCCCGCATGAACAAATTAGCCACCGCCGGGGCTGTAAAAGGGTGACGAAGTGCCACAAAATGGGCATACTTACTCAATCTATCCACCACGACCAATATAGTATCGTAGCCCTCGGATTTAGGAAGACCTTCAATAAAATCCATGGATAAATCCTCCCAAATCTGATCCAGAATTGGAAGAGGTTGCAAAAGCCCCGCGGGCAACAAGTTGGAGTGTTTGTTGCGTTGGCAAACTATACAACGACTCACATACTCCTTATCTTCCTTGAACATGCCCACCCAATACCAAGAAAAGGCTAAACGGCGGTACGTTTTAAACACCCCATAATGCCCACCAATCGGGCCATCATGCGCTTCCTTTAGTAGGACAGCCACAAACGGGGAAGACCTGGCCAGGACTAGCCGACTCTTGTACAAAAGCCGACCTTGCTCCAATGAAAAACCAGGGTAGCTGGTGTCCCCGCGTAACAAAGCTTGATAAACCCCCATCAGTCGGGAATCCGACAACACCTGTTGCTGTATCTCCCCATAGTCCAAGCCATGTACAAACGAGAGGGTGCATAAAGAAGGCAGCCCTTCCACCCGTGAAAGAGCATCAGCCGCCTTGTTCTCTACTCCCGGTCGGTATTGGATGTCAAAGTCATACCCCAACAGTTTAGTAACCCATTTTTGGTGCTCAGTACTGATTAGCCGCTGCTCAAGCAGAAATTTCAAGCTCTGTTGGTCAGTGCGAACGATAAAGCGCCTTCCAAGCAAGTATGGTCACCATTTCTGCACAGCCAAGACGATTGCCATCAACTCACGCTCGTAAATGGAGCGTGTCCTGCCTCGCGCAGACAAAACGTGACTGTAAAAGGCTATTGGGCGGCCATTTTGCATCAACACCGCTCCTAACCCATGACCAAAAACATCTGTCTCCACCACAAAGGGTTGAGAAAAATCCGGTAAGGCCAACACCAGAACTGTAGTCATAGCCTGCTTCAACGCCACAAACGACTCCTTCGCCTCTTGATTCCAACCAAACTGATCCTTTTTTAGTTGGTCAGTCAAAGGGCGAGCCAGCATCCCATAATTCTTGACGAACTTACGGTAATAGCCCGTGAGACCCAAAAATCCCCGCAGCTCTCGCAGTGTTTTGGGAGCTGGCCAATACAACATAGCTTCAATCTTCCTTTCATCGGCTGCCACCCCTTCAGCCGAGATAATATGCCCGAGATACTCTATTGAAGATTGGCCAAAACAACACTTTTTATCATTAACTTTCAAACTGTGTTGCCGCAGCAACTCAAAGACTTGAAACAAGTGTTGCACGTGCTCTCCTAGAGTCGCACTATAAATCAAGATGTCGTCGAAAAATACCAACACAAACTTCCGTAGGAAGCTCTTAAACACCTCATTCATTAGGGCTTGAAAAGTAGCCGGCGCGTTTGTCAAACCAAACGGCATTACCAAAAACTCATAATGCCCTTCGTGAGTTCGAAACGCTGTTTTTGGTACATCCTCGGTGCGCACCCTAATTTGGTGATAACCCGAACGAAGATCCAACTTAGAAAAGATCTTCGCCCCATGCAACTCATCCAGCAACTCATCTATTACGGGAATAGGGAACCTGTCAGGAACAGTAGCGTAATTCAACGCCCTATAATCCACACAAAAACGCCAACTCTCGTCCTTCTTCTTAACCGAAAGTACCGGACTCGAATATGGGCTGGCACTAGGTTGGATGATGCCTGCTTGTAACATTTCGTTAACCAAGCGCTCAATCTCATCTATTTGTACCTGTGGATAACGATACGGACGCACCCTAATCGGAGTCATGCCCTCCTGAAGTACAATCGCATGATCACGAGCCCGAGTAGGTGGTAATCCCTGCGGCTTCTCAAAGACAACAGCAAACTGCTGCAAAACTTGTGAAATCTCCTCTGGAATTCCTATTTGGTTCTCCTCACCTGCAATCTGTACGCATCCCAACTCCACTAATATGCCCTCCCCTGCCTTCTTGATTGTTTTCAGCATAGACTTTAAGGAAACTAATGTCTTGCTGAGACTTGTATCTCCCTGCAAAGTGACGGGTGACTCCCCCACCTTGAACTTCAAGTCAATGTCTGCCAATTAACAGTAATATTGCCAAGGGACCCCAACCATTGCATGCCTAAAATGACATCCGAACTACCTAGTTCAAGAGGTAAAAAATCCTTAACCACCTCCACTCCTTGCAGACCCAACACTAATCCCTTGCAAATTCCACTCCCCTTTACTGCCTTCCCTGTCCCCATAATAACTCCATACTCCTGAGTTGTAACTAATGGTAGGTCTAACCTCCTCACCAGCTCCATAGAAATAAAATTGTGGGTGGCTCCTGAATCAATGAGCACAACCACCTCCTGGCTCCCCACTAACCCCTTTATTTTCATGGTTCTCGGGGTGGTGATTCCCACCACCGAATTCAAAGAAAGTTCCACTACCTCCTCCTCATTCCCTACTGTTATTTCCTCCTGTTCAATTTGATTAATGTCCTCTTCCTCTTCTAAAATCAAAATTTACAGTTCTTTATTCTTACAAACATGACCAAAATAATATTTCTCATCACATTTAAAGCAAAGACCTTTTTCACGCCTTCTCTGGATTTCAGCCTCAGAAAAACGCCTAACAGAAGGCATACCTGTTGGCTGAAATGACCTGTCGTTTGGCTGAAATGGCCTGTGGTTTGGCTGAAACGACGCATCATTTTGGGAAGAGCCAAACGGTATGTCGTTGGACATTGCGGACTTAAGAAGACTGGTTGACTGACTCTGAAAAGGCTGGTTATTAGGCTGTTGTCGCACCCATGGGTTGGATGTCGTCCCTCTCGTTCCTCTCAAAGCCAAATTGCGATCCTCCACTCTCTGCGCCAATTCGATGATCCGGTTCAACCCGCTCGGCTGAAGCAGGCGGATTTCCGCCCTAATCTCCGGTTTCAGACCATTGATGAAATTTCCTTCGAGGATTGTCGTCAGAATCTCCGTCAATGGCGCGTCCAGCATCACAAAATCCCTAATATATGCGCGCACTGTTCCTTCCTGTCGGAGAGCAAGGAATTTCTCACAGTTCGACCCTTCCTGCGACGATCGGAAGCGATCGAGCAACAATTTCTTGAATTCCAGCCAGTCGCGTATGGGCCGGCGTCCATCTGTCCAGTGAAACCAGGCCAAGGCTTCACCATCAAGACTAATGGCGGCGGCCTCCAATCTCTCCTTTTCCCCCAAGTGATTTAGGGCAAAAAGTCGTTCAGCACGAAAAATCCAGCCATCTGGATTTGTGCCTTCGAAAATCGGCATCTCTATTCGCCTCGTCATTCCTCCCAACCGAAATTCTCCTTCCCGGTGCTCATACGCCGGACCGCCTCCACTAGCGTTCTCGGCCCTAGCCTCCCGGTATTCTGGATCCTCTCCCCCTTGCTTCTGTAACAATGAATCCAGTTTTCCCATAATCAAAGCCACGTTCTTTTCCAGTGCAGGAATTTTCTGCAAATCATCCTTAACCTCTTCCATCTCCTTCGCGATTCCCTCCCAGACCGAGCTCAACTGTTCTTCCACGGTACCCAACCTTTCCTCGAGTTTTCTAGCCGCCATCACAGATCACGCAAGATCGGTGCTCTGATACCAATTTGATACAGAATTGTAAGTAGAAATGCTTTATTGAACACGAATTATTGACTAGATACAATTGTCGGAAGATTGAGATACAATTCTTCCTGAACACAACTATCACACACACAATCAGGTTTTCTAGAAACCTGAACTCTCCAATTGTCTACAAAAATCAAGTTCCCCTAACTCCTCTGATTGCCTTCCTATTTATTCTACAAACGACAGCCTTCCCCTCAATAGAATTCCCCATTCTACCCCTGCCTTTTATTTCTCCTTACATAAGTAAAATGCACCGGTGGCCTATCACCTACTTATATCTACAAGTTACAAAAGGCTCTTTATGGCCTTAAATAAGCTCTAAGAGCTTGGTTTGAAAAGCTTAAGAGAGCTCTTGTTCGGTGGGGTTTTACCAATTCTACTTCTGACAGCTCTTTGTTCTATAAAAGGATGCTGGTGTTCTGCTTTATTTGCTTGTTTATGTAGATGATATTTTGGTTACCGTTAATTCAAGTGAGAAAGTACGTCAAGTGGTCAGTGATCTGCATAAAGCTTTTGCTCTCAAAATGCTCGGTTCCTTGAGCTATTTTCTTGGCCTTGAGGCATATAGAGATTCTAATGGCTTGTATTTGACTCAAAGTATGTTTTGGATTTGTTAACCAAAACTAACATGAAAGATGCCAAAAGTTGTCAAACTCCAATGGTGTCTAGTAAAAAGCTGTCCGCTACTGATGGTGAAGATTTTGATCACCCATCTGTATAGGAGTAGTATTGGAGTTTTGCAATAACTGACCATGACTCGGCCAGATATCTCCTTTGCAGTTAACAAGCTGAGTCAGTTTTTACATAAGCCTATTGTGGAACATTGGAAGGCTTGCAAGAGAGTGCTTCGTTACTTGCAAGGAACTGTGGATTATGGAATTACTTTTAGACCAGCATCTAGACTGAGTTTGGAGGGTTTTTCTGATACTGACTGGGCTAGCTGTGTTGATGATCGAAGGTCTACTAGTGGCTATGCAATTTCTTTTGGAGGTAATCTTGTGGCTTGGTGTGCAAAGAAACAAAAGGTGGTGGCTCGGTCAAGTACAGAAATAGAATATAGAGCATTAGCTTTCGTTGCTACTGAGATTTCTTGGCTCGAAACGCTTCTTTGTGAGCTGCATGTACAAATGGATTCTCCGTGCGCTATACTTTGGTGTGACAACATTAGTGCAGGATCATTAGCATCTAATCCTGTTTTTCATTCTCAGACAAAGCATATTGAGATAGATGTCCATTTCATTAGAAAACGAATTGCAGCTAAAGAAATAGATGTAAGATATGTTCCAACAGAAAAACAGGTTGTAGATGTGTTGACAAAGCCGTTGTATGAGTCTCGGTTTAGATTTCTTAGGGACAAACTCACTATCACTCGATCCCAGTTTCGTTTGAGGGGAAGTATTGAGAGTCCTGGTTGTATTTGAGTCGTTATAGTTGTTAGCTTTGTAACAGTTTTGTAACAGTTTTGTAACAGATTTTGTTACGACACTTGGTTAGTCTTGAGTTAGTACAGCTGTAATTTTTTTCATATAAATATACATGATCTAGTGACTCGATCAGGCCCGTTCATTTCACCGATTTAAATTTAGAATTTGAGTTTTACTACAGTAAAAAAATTAAAAAACAGTCAAATCTAATTTTTTTTAGCTACAGTAAAAAACTTTCACATAAAATCATATCTCAATTCGAATTAAAAACTCAAATTAGCGAACTAAACAGGTTCAATTGATTGAGCATTTTTCACCGAAATTCCTCTCTCTAGATTTCTCTCTCTGTCTACATTTCTCGTTGTTTATTTCACTTCTACACAGATCTCCTGTGTTGGTCCAATTGATTTCGTTGGCAACCATATTAGCGGATCTGAATTCACGTAGATTTTAAATTTCTTGGTTTGCTCAAGACCCTGTTTTAAGATTTCAAGATAAAGAAAATAGATTTTGCCTTAGATTTCTTCGGATTTGTTTGCATAACTTCTGTTTTTATCTTTTTTCTTCCAACACCTGACGAAAAATTTTCAAAAGAAACACAGGAGGGGGAAAAAACCCAAATCTACGTTGTCAGATATTCAGGCCAAGCATCTTCGTCTGATCGTCGTTGACAAGCCATTTCATACACCTTGATCTGGAAAGGAAATAGAATAAGAACAATGCCTTCCTCTACCTCTTTAGAAAAATTCTGCAAAAAGGGAGCACCTAACCGTCATCAACGGCTTCCTTTATGATCTGAGATTACTACTTTTCGTTAGTGGGAAAGTCATTTCCTACAGCTACTTTTGAGGATTTTCTGTTCAATTTTTATTTTTATTTTTTTTGGAATTTATATGTGATCGTTTTGTTTCTGTTAATTTTGCCAATTATAATGCTGAAAGTTATTTGCAGACAAGTAAAAGCAGAGACTCAGAGAGAGTCGGTGAGTGGGAGTTTCATATAATTGTTTAAATTCTTCCAATCTTAACTTTAATCTAAAAAACCATTCATCAAAACAAGATTTTGAAATTAAGAATTGTGTATATCTAAATCATTGTTTTGTTTCTAATTCAATGTAAAAATTTGCTTTATTCAAAATGCAAATAAATCGGTGAAATGAACGATGCCTAAGGTTTGTTTGGTTCAATAACTGAAATTGTTGATTTGATTTGACTTGTGATTTGAATTGTGATGATTTTAATAGAGATTCGAAGGATATGTAAATAAATTGTAATTTAAATTGAGAATAAAATCTAAACTGTGTTTAGATAAAACGTTGAAAACGGTTTGTAACAAATTTTATAAAATCTTATTGTAAATGACATTAAAAAATATGCAATATGGGTCGGAATTTATTCATCTATTCATTATGAATATATAAGAAACAAAATCATCTCAATTGGAGTTGAAACAAATAATTTATGACATTTTTAAGTTTAAAGTTAAAAAGAGAAAAAAATAAAAAATAGCTCTTGAATTATTGTCAACAATTTGGATTGTGAATTTTAGAGGGGTATGAATTCTAAAATAAATCATTTGAATCTTAATTAATGGTTTGAATGGTCTCTTTTTATTTTCAAAACAAACACAATTCGAATTGAATTGTTTGGTTCAAATATTGAACCAAACATGGGGTAATACAACGTGTTATAAATGATTCACCATATGCTTTTACGTGCAAGCAATACACAAGACAAAATATGCTCAATAACCAAGAGCATTGAGTTAAAGAGAGTCTTCTGCCTCGCAGCAAAGTTTTAGAGGGACAGAGGCAAGATTGAAAAAAATAATAATAATAATAATAATAAAAATCCTTTTTTAAATCTCCATAAAACACAGGGAGTGGGTCCCACAAGATGGACCTATGTGGGTCTCATTAGTGGGGCCCTCTTCTTGAGTTTGACAGGGATTTGTCCACGACAAAGAATACATCGTGATAATAGACGCACGTTTGAGGGCAGTTAGCCTTGTGACTCGTCTTATTGACTCGATTAATATATTAGTTAGGAAACCACCTACCAGTCTTTTTTTAACACACAAAAGAAAAGCCCAGTCTTTAAGGCATGCATGTGAACACAGAATATAGTCTATAGACCCAAAGAATGTAGTTGGAAAAGAAAAATCTACCACCTAGTTGGAATGCATGTATGACGCGTACAAACACTTGTGGGCCATATTTGTGATGGCTATGAAGCACCTAGAAATCCAAGATGGTTGGGGCCAAAGCAGAGTGTCCGAATTCAGTTATGAGACGCGTCATTGAGAAGTATATACTCGTTTAAAAGTTCATTGATATGTGAAGATACGATGAATACATATCATTAAGGAATATTATACGGCCTTCTTGGGTGGAAAGATGATGGAATCTGATATGAACGTTAACTGTTAAATTATGCATGCAGACACTATTATAGAAGCTTTTCAAGGTAGTGTATATTTATTACTTGTAGCAGATGTTTCACAACTCAACTTAGGTAAGAGAAAGACACTGTAGCAAAAAAAATTTATGAGAGAAAGATATTGTAACAAAAAAAAAAAAAAAAAAATTTGTGAAAAAAACACTCTAATAATAAAATTTGAGTTATAAAAAGAATAAAATTTAGAATTAGATCTTGTCAAAATCAAGTTAAAACATAGAAGGAAAAAAGTTCAAAATTGAGATAATCTGATACTGATATACTGATTCAAGAACAAGCGTATATCCTATGCCCAACCCAACTGTAGAATTCTCATGTGTTTGTTGTTGGCTGGTGGTCTAACCAAGCGATCATATTAAAGGTAAACACTCACAAGCCTTAGAAGAGAGAAACTTTTTGTCTTCTGAAAGGTTCTGAAATCGAAGTATACATGTACGAGGATGTTCTACTATTGGGAAAAATACATATAAAATTCACGTCATGATCATGATAACGAATTTTACTCCCTGTTCATTTCGCTAATAATAGTTTAGAATTTGAGTTTTGCTACAGTAAAAAGCTCTCACAAACAATCACATCTAACTTTTTTGCTACAGTAAAAAGCTCTCACATAAAATTACATCTCAACTCGAATTAAAAACTCGAATCAGCGAACTAAACGGAAACAATTATATTCAACCATATTCAAAGTTTTTTCTGTTGCATTCACAAAGTATAGTTTAGAAAGTTTCGAATAGAGTGCATCTCAATACCTTGATACTCTCGAGTTATATTCAACTATATTTAAACTTTTTTATATGTTGCATTCACAAAGGATAGCTTCCATATATTCAACAAAACCTATTTTCGTTTTAATATTACAACTGCAAGTTCTTTATTTTGTGTTCACAAGTATGGAAAAGTCAACTGAATTCTTTTACAAATGTAACGTCAAAAATTTAGTACGCTTCCCAACTAGTACTACCATAATATTTTTCACAGCCACACTACATTTTTTTTTTCCTTCTAAATCTTTGAAAAGAGAATTGTTTGGTAGGTCAGAAACATATATTTTATCATTATCTAACAGTTACGAACTATTAGACTATAATTCAATTTGAATACAATATGCTGTTTGGAAACATGCACTATCGAGAGATATCTTACCTATAAGTAGCATTATGAATTAATAAAGAGAATATTCATGCGAGAGGTTCAAACAGATTCTCTAGTAGCAAATGTGGCTTAACTGTAAGAATTTTCATTAGGTTCTACCGCACTTGTATATTGCTTGATTATGATGGTATTATCCTCATATATTCTAAAATGTGCATTACTAGTAGGTATTCCTATTACTACATATAAGTTCCACGAAATATTAGAGAAACCGCAAAAAGTAGTTATCAATATCTAAAATGATTTTCCTTAATATATATATATATATATCTAAGATAAAAATATATATCTAAGATGATTTCTTACCTGGGTTAAATTGTCGAAGCACAAAAATTATTCTATGATATATGTGCGGAAATTCCAATGGCGGCCATGAGGCAATAGTATTCTATCAAAGACCATCGAGATGTCTTTTAATTAATTAATTGATTAGTTGACTACTGTAAGACAATTTTCACCGAGCTAGCTGGAGTCAAACGTACGTACTTTAATTAGTTAGAAGAATTTATGTAATAGCCAAAAAAAAAAAAAAACAAAAGTTTTAAAGAATTAAGGTTCAGATTAAAAACTGATTAGGCTCATGTATAAATTGAGCTCACTATGTTTTGCCTTTTTCTCACAAACACAAACGACTCGCATCATCATTAGAAGTTCTCTTTCTAATTAAGAGTTCCACCCTACAGCTACCTAGCTGCATTCTCCCCGAGAACATGAAGGTACACCAAAAGCAAAAAAAAAAAAAAAAAGATTATTTTTTTTCTTCAAATCTTTGTTTCTTTAGTTCTTCAAATCATATGTTTAACATTTAGCAAGGAGTATAAGTTTATAAAGTGTTAACAATAATGGTGGTGTGCAGCAAAAGATAGTTGTGAAGGTGCACATGAGCTGTGAAAAATGCAGGACCAAAGCCATGAAGGTTGCCGCAGTCGAATCAGGTACTAGAATGTGGTGGTGCATCGGTTACGATACTTTTTCCTCCTTTTAAGACGGGACTTCACGTCCTTACCTCAATGGACTGTGCGGCTGCGAAACTCAGCCCAATTTTTGAGTAGAATTTCCATTCTATTTGTAGACTCTAGGATCTCTAATATAGAAAAACGGTACAAGGAATGGGGGCGTGATGTCACAAATGATTTCTTTTTTCTCGCTGGTATACATACATACATATAATTGGTAGTGTATAATCTTGGTTTAAATTCAAATAATGAACTTACAAATTACTAATTTAACGATTGAATCATTGACGCAGGAGTGATCTCGGTTCAGATCAGCGGAGAAGGCAAAGATCAAGTGGTGGTTGTTGGTGATGAAATTGACTCTGTTAGCTTGACCAGATCTCTAAGGAAGAAAGTTGGACCTGCGACATTACTCAGTGTGGAAGAAGTGAAGGAACCAAAGAAAGAGGAACCCTCCGCTGCTAAAAATCAGTCCACATCACCATCACCCTCGTTAAGTTATCCACAACCAGTATTTTGCCATCAAATCGTCCATGATCCAAATCCAGATTATTGTTTCATCATGTATTTCAATGGCTAGGACAATATGATGTACTTGTTTTGAATTTGTTTTAGAATTTTTTTTTTTTATTTTTTTTTATTTTTATCAAATCGCTTCGATGCAGAAATCTGATTAAATTATTCTTCGGTCTAGTATAAGCTTTACCTTTTATCTCAACAACCATCATCATGCATGTTGCGCCACGGTCGAGCAATCAACCGCTCATTTGACTGTCAAGCGCCGAAACATTCTTAGTCGAGAGTTGGTTGCTGACGTTGAGGAAATGGTCGTACGTAGGATGCCCTCAAGGCGACGAGAGTGTATGCAGGAGGAGGATATGCATCGAGAATTCTGTTGGGTGCCGAATCGAATTCGGCGGCGGAAACGCAGCGGAAAGGCGGATCGTGTATAACAAAAATTTTCACAAAACTTTTGAGATACTCTATAGATTATATTAATTTATGCACGAATAAATTACTCTATAGATTATATTAATTTATGTACGAATAAATTAATCTCATTAATTTATATCATTCAAGGTTCAACCGAAAAAATACCTGATAGCCGACTCGGATGATAACTTGAATTTCTTTGACCACGAACAGTCCTAGCTCCAAGCTTTGTGTTTAGAACACCAAAGTCTTCCACGCCAATTCCTTAATTCCACGTAGACATGTGTGTGGGCACACGCGTGACAAAACAGGTTTCTTAAATACTCGAATTTCCACAAACACCAACGCATGCACGATGTGGAATTTTTGGAGAAAAATATTTTTCACTCTTTTTCCCTATATGAGAATTTCGGCCACACCTTTCTTTTTGGGGCTGAAAATATGTCAAAAATTATTTTTACAATTTTCTATCTATCTCATATTTAAAGAGTAGAAGTCAAACTTCAAAATAGAATCAAATCCTTATCTCCAATTTTGAATTTGGAACAAAAAATCTCTTCCCCTTATCCTTAAGGTGGCCGGCCACACATGGACGACCCTCCTTTATAAGGCCGTCACCGTAACTTACTTTTAACTTGTACTTACTGGGGTTTCTTAAAAATTGCGGAACATTTTTTTTTTTAAACATAAGAATGAATACTTTCATAATTCGTAATAATAATTTAAAAATAATGAATCACTCAATTACTAAAAACTTTTCTTAATTTTAGTTAAGATAAAACTTCTAAAAATATCTTTCGAATTGAGTGACATTTGAACTCTTGATTCACATACTCTTTAAAAGCATTTCTAAAACTAGCCAATTTAATTGGGTTATCTCATTTGACTTTAAAATGAATTTCGTGAAAAATCTTAAATTCAAGTACATCTTAAAGTCCTTTTAAAATCAATCATTTAAATCATCATGTTTAAAATTCATTTATTTGTTGCATGCACTGTTGCAACGTTCTAAAACTTAAATACTCAAAACTAGGATTGTTAGCTACAATCTCAGTTTTCCTAACATACATATGTACATATACCTTTTTAAACATACATGCTTGAAACTTTGAATCATATAAATATATACATGATTATACTTAAACTTAATGCGGAAAATAACTGCGTAAGCGGTATCCATTCCCATCTCCACCATTCGTCCGCCGCTCACCATTGCCCTTCAAGAATTGCTGATAGGTTTCTTACCTACAGCATGAACTTATCTGATTGAGCTTTCGCCCAGCAAGTAGGAACTATATCTCACAAAATAACTGTAAGTACACATGAATAAATATGCATGAGCTGATTATGCTTGATTATGATGTTTTATCATAGTCTTATTATCTTATCTTATCTTATCTTTCTTACTGATGGGCCCGATTGCTCACGTACCACTTGCGCGCAATCATCGGGACGTGAGGGTTTGCAAGGTCCCCCGCGACACCGTGATTATAACTTGAACGCCTCCCTTAGGTCGGAGGACATTCTTTTTTTTTTCTTTTCTCCCTTGTGGAGCTGGAATTACCTCCCTTAAGTCGGAGGCTGGTACGGCACTCAACTGAGATTATTCTTATAAGTTCCTCTTGACTTATTAAGGTGTATGCAGCATGACATGGCATCGCATACAATACTTAAAGCATGAACATGTATATATATATAACATGTGTAAATTTTTCTTTAAAATCTATTCATGCTGTAGGCGAGATTCCTACTTACCTGATTTACAGAGCTGGAATCCACTTTTCGCCAAACAGTCTATTCTGTTAATTGCTTACTTCTGAAAATGAACACCCATTGAGAGTGTGAGATTAACTGTCGTTTGCTATTCTATTTTAGCAACTTATGAAGGAATCTAATCCTTTTCTTAAGGCATATATTCATTTCCTTTACTGAAGGATAATTTACTATGATGATAGATTTATTAAATCCTTAAAATCTTATTTTCCTTAATTGCCCTTAACATACTTATGTCTAGATTGAAAATCATTTACCCAATCTAGTAACTTATTCTCCATAATTTTCGTCATTGGACTCATTATGATATTAAGGCCCAATTTGGCATAGAAACTTATTAACGGCATTCCAATTCTTAGGCCGCTGAAATTTAAACTCAAACAGAGTCTATTAAATTAACGCGGGCGTTGGACCCACATCAAATCCTCGAAATCCTAAGGACCTATCGTGTTGGGCTCGTAGGTGCCCGTTGGGATGATTTGCTCGATAACCCACTATGTTCTTTAAAGAAAGCATTTTTCTTGAAAATTTTCTTTATGAATACTTCTGTTAAAGTGAAGTTTAAAACCATAATAATTTACTAAAATCACATATCGGGTTCTTTGATCACTTTTTGTTAAAACCAACACTAGGTTAGTTTTGTTTCGTTAAAACTGTGCAGTTTCCGAAATCTGCTTTTTACTATATCTTAGAGTCAGATTTCAAAATTTTGTTCTTCACAAAACTTCCTCGTCTCATCGAGATATAAAATTTTTGTTTTTGTGAAAGTTGAAATTCGGCCTCTAAAGGCCTCGTTTGGCTGAAAACCGTAGCTGCTGTTTTTCTTGAAACTGTTTTTATCAAAAACTGTGTCATTTCGGAAATATGCATTTTACTATATCTTAGGGTTGGATTTTAAAAATCTATTCTTCATGAAAGTTCTTCATCTCATCGAAGGCTAAAATTGTCATTTTTATGAAAAATCGAGATTCAGCCTCTAAAGGTCTCGTTTGGCTGAACCAGTGGCTGCCAGTCTTTTTTTTGAAATTGTTTGGGCAGCCTGTCCGGTTTTGCAAAATAACTTCAAACTTGGTTTTAGAGTTAAAATGGGGTTTTGTCACAACCACATAAAATGTTCAAAACATAAAGGGCTACAAGTTTAAGTTTTGGAACACCTAAAAATCTTGTTCTAGGGTTCTCACTTCCGTGTTCAAAGCAACCGGAAAATTTTTCCTCTAAGCAAAAATAAGCAACTTAGATTAAAAGTAAGCATACCATATAAAACTAACCTCAAAACTCACACACCCTTATTACAACTTATTTCCTTGAGAATCACAAATTACATCAATAGATTCTCAACCTTAAACTTTGCTAGAAATGGAAATAGAGAGAAAGGTTTTAGAGTTTATACCCTTAAGGAAAATCCTTAGCTAGACATCTCTAGAACACCTTGATTCCTTTCTTCTTGTTGAGAGCAAAAACTAATGCTTTGTATTTGGGAGGGTAAGTGAAAAATTTAGAGAGGGCACAAGAGAGAGGTGTGGCCGGTTGTGTATAGAGAAAGAGAGAAAATAGAACAATCACTTAAATATGGACAATTCTCCTCAAGCATGGCCGGTTGTGTATAGAGAAAGAGGTGATGTAAGCTTATATGGGAAATAGTTGATTTGATCTATCATCATCAATTCTTGTAGTACACTCAACTTGTCAAACAAATTTTTGTCTAAAACTTCCTATACATACACGGCAAGCCAAAGGAAGAAAGAGAGAGAGAAAAAGTTTTATGATTACTCTTCTCCTCCCATCATCAAATGACATCATCCTATCACACCTTACCATGTCATTCACTTACACCCTCCATTAATTAAATTTTGGCTCTACATTTGCTATGCTTGGCCGGCCAAATGGGGAAGGAGAGAGAGAAAAATCTCACCTACCCCTTGTACTCTTGTCCACTTAAATTTCCCTTGAATCAGATAAAAATTATACTGATTGTAAGAAAGTACCTAGCCGACAGGAAATTCTAGTTTCTGACAGTTCCTTTTCTACTGCTCATTTACAGTTCAATATTAATTCCTGACTACTTTGACATCACATTAAATTCTTACTCGCGTAATATCTTGAACTGTTTTAAGTCTTGAAATTAATTCTAGACTGAACAAATTCTACATTTAACTTTTCTGCATTATATCCCGGGAATGACATTGTTTCTGATGGTGTCAAATCCCGAACTCACATTGTACCCTTCTATTATGGGTATTTATCTTGTGACTTTAATCTAGCTGTCTGGCAATTAAGGATTTTCTCTTCTTTAAAAATGCCAGTGCGTTTTTTTTACGCTGCTAACATCATGCTGTGTTTGGAGATTCTTGAAATTAAGATTCTCAAACTATACTTGTACTAAAAATTATTCCGCCTTAAAATACGGCGAGAATTTATCGATCGAATTTACTTGATCGAAACATGAACTTAACATCAAATCTGCTATAGAATTTAGGAATACAGATATTGATTCCATTAATCCTTCAGTCACATAATATTTTCTAGGAAAATCCTTGGCTTAAATAAATAAATTATATTATTTAAAGTCTTGGATTTTCTCAGTCATTACAAATCTACCCCCCTTAAGAAATTTTCGTCCCGAAAATTAGAACAACTCAGGGTAGCTTTTCCTCGTATTCTCTTCGCGTTCTTAAGTAGCTTCCTCAATATTATGATTTCACTACAAGACTTTACCCGAGGAATTACTTTATTCCTTAAGGTTTTCTCCTCGCGATCTAGGATCTGGACTGCATGCACTTCGATTGGTTCCTAGTGCAATACATGCAATGGATATGTCGCATACTTCTTCAACATCAATATGTGAAAGACGTTATGTACATAAACTAATTCTGGCGACAATGCTAGTATATATATGCGACCTTATTAATCCTTTTAAGGATCTTAAACGGTCCGATGTATCTTGGGTTGAGTTTCCCTCTTTTATCGAATCTTATTCTTCCTTTCATCGATACCACCTTTAGGAAAACTAAGTCTCCTACCTGAAACTCTATAGGTCTACGGCGTTTATCCGCATAGCTCTTCTGGCGACTATGAACTGTATCAAACCTCTTTGTGATACGTCTAACATTCTCTGTGGCTCTCCTGTTAAAGTCTACTATTTCTAGATGCTTCTCCCCAGATTCATACTATTGAATTGGGGACATGCATCTTCTTCTGTATAGAGCTTCGAAAGGTGTCATTCTTATTGACATGCGATAACTATTGTTATAGAAAAACTCTATCAAAGGCAACTTTCTATCTCAGTCCCCTTTAAATCCATGGCACATGCTCTTAACATATCTTCTAGGGTCTGGATGGTCCTCTCAGATTGGTCATCTGTCTGTGGTGGAAAGTTGTACTAAACTTTAACTTAGACCCCATTGCGTCATGTACACTCGTGAAATGGCTGTCTCTCAATAGAATAACTGAGTTTGATCGGCAAAAAGTGTGCTGATCTAGTCGATTGATCTAACGATTATCCAAATCGCATCGTTACTATCGGATATTCTAGGCAACTCTACCACAAAATCCGTCGTGATTTGATCACACTTTTATTCTAGAATGTAAATCCTCTGCAATTCTCCTGCTAGATGTTGTTCTTCTACTTTAACTTCCTATCAATCAAGGCAATTTCAACAACATCATTCTTCTATTAGAGTAACGAATGGTTTGGATGAGATAGTTTGTCTCCAAAATGGCTGATCACTCTTCTTAGTCTCGATTGTCATTTCAATCTTCAACCGAATTAATCTTTAAGATTAGTCAATCAATTGCCTAGTATGAGTCGTGATTGATCTCGAAACTATTTTTTTAAAACTTAACATAGACTTAGACTATGCATTTCTATCCTTGATTCGGCTGAGACTCTATTATCGGAACAATCTGATCTTGGTCCTGGGTTATTGTAATATCCTCTTGATACACCTACTGTGAGAACTCTCTAATTCTGAGTGTGATGTACTACTTTCGTATAACTTGGATTAAAATGTTCATCCTTGTGGTTTCTGGGGGTACTGCGTAGTACAAACTGTAATACTACACATTGAATCATTGGATTATTCCATGATTCTATAATTCTCCTCTCATAATACTGCTTAGATCTTAAAATATTCTTAGTTATTACTAATCGAGTGCTCACTTATTGGTTCATCAATTTGTCTGAACCGTTAAGAATGTGATGACTTATCTGAAGTCAAATAATTTACTTGAACTTTCACTCTCATAGCCAGTATTCTCAATCATTATCTGACATGGTGTACCGTTAAGTCATTTCTTTCATGTCTCACGGTACCTTTAAACATTCTCAGATATACTTATTAGGCTTTTCATAGTATATCTTGTCATACTGAGATTTTACACGTCATGCTAATATGAACACGTGTACTGAGAGGTTTTAAACCTGTAGATTGCATGGCTTATTTATGGAAAAATCCATAAATAAGTAGACTTATTTATCTACTAATTCTCCTCGACATTACAATTCACTAGGCTTATATAAATTTGATCTTCAAAATTAAAATGAAGCCAAGAAAAAGTAATGTTTTTCGTTATTCTTCATGTGAAGAGCATCTTCCATTGGCATTTTTTTTTTTCCTCTGAGGATCTTACTAAGATTATTGACCTTTCTTTCTATGAGGTCTCTTTTCTACTAATCCATGATTTCAACTTGCTCTCTACTCTTAACTCCTGCATTTCTTTATCAGGATCTTGATTTGATATATGGAATGACTCAAGAATCTATCATCTTAACATTTTCTTAATGGGTTCCCATTATCCAAATCATTATCATTAGCAATAGTAGTAACTATAGCTTACTTATATACTTGTTCTGATACTTTGGGGAATCTATCTTTCCTCAATTAAACTTTCTCTATTTTTTCTTCGGGGTACTCCGCCTTTCTCTTGGAGTATGAGTGAAGAAAGATCAGTCTTACTGTCCATACTTATAGAAGCTCTCTACTTTGTTCTAATAGTTTTTCCCATTGATTATGGGCTATCTTCACTTCTACTTTGTTTGTCATAATCACCAAGCAGTTTCTTATCAAAACTATGGCGCCTCAATTTAACTATTCTCCATATATAAATATATATATTTATACTTAAGTTGGAGCTTCACCTATCATCTGACCAATAGTTCATATGACGCACGAACTCAAAGGTACCTCAAATCCTTTCTCACATGTAAAACTGTATTGTAATACTTTCTTATTCTAACTTATTGTAAAATCTGTGACCGAACATCGTATCATATCACGATTGTTTGGGCATTTTCCTTGTCTGGACCTTATTTCATAGAGTAACGAGACCATTCTTAGTCTACATTTCGTACAACTAGTGTAACACATACTTCTACAAGATAAGGTTGTGTTGTTTCCTGAGTTCTGTAAATGACTACTTGAGGTTTACAGACCTTATATTTGTCCTTTAATCATCAAACTTCATAACTGGTTTCCTCAAATACTTAATTTCTTAAGGAATACATGTATCGACCTCACCTGACATAACTTATCTTCTTGCTGGAGCTCTAACTGTTTATGTTTTTATCACAAAACATTCATACCTCTCCTTCAATTCTTTGAAGGATAGTTATTGCTTACACAACTAGCTACATCATCTTTTCCTTTGGGGTTACTAATGTATCCTTTACGATGTGATACTCGCTCAATTGTTCTATCTTAGGCTTTATGAGTCTACGGGGTCTACCCTTTTCATTCTTGTCTGGTGACGAGTTCAAACTACTCTCGGAAGTATGAACTCATTCAAGGAGATACCATCTACGTACGTTAGCATTCTTCCTTCTGATTTACTCTTTATATAATCAAGTTCTTAAGCTCATTTCATCTTGTGTTTACTTTCCTCAAAGAACAATTATCTTAAACTTATGACTCTGGAAAAATTCTAATAATTTCTCCGTAAAATAGGTATATTTCGAAGTATTACCTTATGTTGAC
Organism: Morus indica; assembly: GCA_029231665.1. Taxonomy (NCBI): domain Eukaryota; kingdom Viridiplantae; phylum Streptophyta; class Magnoliopsida; order Rosales; family Moraceae; genus Morus; species Morus indica. Next base: position 4,528,641 of record JACAGA010000020.1, read on the forward strand.
ATTTTTGTTCTTAAGTAGGATCATCCGTCTTTCGATCTTTGTACCTCTCAGAGCATAGATCATAGTCTTAATGATTATACATCCATCCTTCTTAACCTAATCCTCGACCTCCAAACTAAAAAGGTCATCCTCCCAATGTAAAATGATTACACCTAAAAATTCTTTCATTTTCTTTAGATTCCTAGATTGATAATAGTGTTCCCCTATTTATCATCGGGTAGGGTATATATAAAATAAAATCCTCAAACTATTGCTACGTTTGATACCCCATTATCTTACCTTTAACTTACTTATCATACTGACTAAACTATTAGTCCTTATTGTTCCTTTACTTATGCAAGAGATCTCCTCCTTTAAAAGGATTAAATTTCATATCCTCCATTAAGAGTTTGACTTATAAATTCATAACTTCCGTCCTCAAAGTTTCAATTATAAGTCCTAATAAATCTACCTTAGATTGGCATCATAACAAAATTTTTCTTAATAGATAAACACTATCCTTAATTGGTTTGCTCCACTCTTGTTGTGATTTCCTTCTTACAACGCATCTTGATTTGGCATGGAAATCATATTATTTCTATTTCCTTGCTTCATAATATCTAATTATGAGCCACACTTTGACTCTGAGGTTTCTTATATTTCCTTAAGCTGTAATCCAGTTTATCAAGGGATTTCGCCTACTTAAGTTAATCACCTTGAGTAGATACGTAGATGAGCACCTTTATTACTTTATTTTGATCACATATCTCTATTCATGGTCACCTTAGTATCTTATCAACTTGGCACATCTAATCCATGATTTTCTAATGGATAAGCTTATGACAGTGTATTGTCACACCTTAATTGCCTACTATCTTACGTCATCACTTGTTTTCGTCTAATCGATACTTCACTGAAAAGGCAACTTTTACCTTTATCATCTTTACCTAATGCAATCTTAATTCTTTTAGGAGATTTTAAACAATTCCATATCTATATTCTTAAATCATAAATTGGGTGAGAATATCTCCCCTTGAGATCGTTGTAGAGGGATTAGTTTGGTCAAAACTAACCTAGAACAACATCCCTCAATTTGTCTATGACCTTCGATGTTCTTTTCTTATCACTTAAACTGCTACTTACCCTTAAACTCATTGCATTAGTTCTTGTACCTATATCCAAATGAGATTCTCCACATCTTGAACCCCTTTTGCATTTGTCTTAACTAATAGTGTTTGTGAGTTACTTATCAACACATTCATAGACATAAGTACTTTTTATGAGATTACTAAACATTTTAAGGCTAGCAATCATTGTGTCTTATATCATAAGTGGGTTTCTTGACATTTACCATAAGCTGGTATTGCTTAATGTTGAAGCTCTATTTCCTATATCGTATCTTGATATACATATATAGTCGTCGAACGTGGCCCACATCTAGCTTGACGGGGTTACATCGTCCATCTATTTATTAACGTCGTCTTTATGCTACATAGTCATATCCTTTTCATGGATCCATGCTGAAAAGCTACTGCTAGCAACACAGTCAATGCTTCTTCAAAAAGAGTCTCGGTAGTTGTTTCTTTTCAAACAGCTGCACGTGGCTCCGATACTTTGCTTAGCTTCAATACTTTGCTTGGCTTCATAGCCCAACAATGATCACTAAGAGGTCACCTCAAACGATCACACTTCTCGAGATATCGTCTTGTCAGCCCAAGGGAATACAACACAGTAAAATGAAGGGGCGGTTCGACTTGAATGGTCCTTAATAGGACGATCTTAATTGTGCGAACATATGAACCTTTCGTTGCTCGTTAAATAAGTGTTCGCATCTTCTAACTACTATAATTTAATTGACAAAAACATACTTTAACTTACTTGGACTATGGCGAAGCAGACGCGTAACGACGTGGAGTAGGATGGCAGGATACCGGCTCTGATACCAACTGGACGACCCTCCTTTATAAGGCCGTCACCGTAACTTACTTTTAACTTGTACTTACTGGGGTTTCTTAAAAATTGCGGAACATTTTTTTTTTTTAAACATAAGAATGAATACTTTCATAATTCGTAATAATAATTTAAAAATAATGAATCACTCAATTACTAAAAACTTTTCTTAATTTTAGTTAAGATAAAACTTCTAAAAATATCTTTCGAATTGAGTGACATTTGAACTCTTGATTCACATACTCTTTAAAAGCATTTCTAAAACTAGCCAATTTAATTGGGTTATCTCATTTGACTTTAAAATGAATTTCGTGAAAAATCTTAAATTCAAGTACATCTTAAAGTCCTTTTAAAATCAATCATTTAAATCATCATGTTTAAAATTCATTTATTTGTTGCATGCACTGTTGCAACGTTCTAAAACTTAAATACTCAAAACTATGATTGTTAGCTACAATCTCAGTTTTCCTAACATACATATGTACATATACTTTTTTAAACATACATGCTTGAAACTTTGAATCATATAAATATATACATGATTATACTTAAACTTACTGCGGAAAATAACTGCGTAAGCGGTATCCTTTCCCATCTCCACCATTCGTCCGCCGCTCACCATTGCCCTTCAAGAATTGCTGATAGGTTTCTTACCTACAGCATGAACTTATCTGATTGAGCTTTCGCTCCGCAAGTAGGAACTATATCTCACAAAATAACTGTAAGTACACATGAATAAATATGCATGAGCTGATTATGCTTGATTATGATGTTTTATCATAGTCTTATTATCTTATCTTATCTTTCTTACTGATGGGCCCGAGTTCTCGCGTACCACTTACGCGCAATCATCGGGACGTGAGGGTTTGCAAGGTCCCCCGCGACACCGTGATTATAACTTGAATGCCTCCCTTAAGTCGAAGGACATTCTTTTTTTTTCTTTTCTCCCTTGTGGAGCTGGAATTACCTCCCTTAGGTCGGAGGCTGATACGGCACTCAACTGAGATTATTCTTATAAGTTCCTCTTGACTTATTAAGGTGTATGCAGTATGACATGGCATTGCATACAATACTTAAAGCATGAACATGTATATATATAACATGTGTAAATTTTTCTTTAAAATCTATTCATGCTGTAGGCGAGATTCCTACTTACCTGATTTACAGAGCTGGAATCCACTTTTCGCCAAACAGTCTATTCTGTTAATTGCTTACTTCTGAAAATGAACACCCATTGAGAGTGTGAGATTAACTGTCGTTTGCTATTCTATTTTAGCAACTTATGAAGGAATCTAATCCTTTTCTTAAGGCATATATTCATTTCCTTTACTGAAGGATAATTTACTATGATGATAGATTTATTAAATCCTTAAAATCTTATTTTCCTTAATTGCCCTTAACATACTTATGTCTAGATTGAAAATCATTTACCCAATCTAGTAACTTATTCTCCATAATTTTCGTCATTGGACTCATTATGATATTAAGGCCCAATTTGGCATAGAAACTTATTAACGGCATTCCAATTCTTAGGCCGCTGAAATTTAAACTCAAACAGAGTCTATTAAATTAACGCGGGCGTTGGACCCACATCAAATCCTCGAAATCCTAAGGACCTATCGTGTTGGGCTCGTAGGTGCCCGTTGGGATGATTTGCTCGATAACCCACTATGTTCTTTAAAGAAAGCATTTTTCTTGAAAATTTTCTTTATGAATACTTCTGTTAAAGTGAAGTTTAAAACCATAATAATTTACTAAAATCACATATCGGGTTCTTTGATCACTTTTTGTTAAAACCAACACTAGGTTAGTTTTGTTTCGTTAAAACTGTGCAGTTTCCGAAATCTGCTTTTTACTATATCTTAGAGTCAGATTTCAAAATTTTGTTCTTCACAAAACTTCCTCGTCTCATCGAGATATAAAATTTTTGTTTTTTGTGAAAGTTGAAATTCGGCCTCTAAAGGCCTCGTTTGGCTGAAAACCGTAGCTGCTGTTTTTCTTGAAACTGTTTTTATCAAAAACTGTGTCATTTCGGAAATATGCATTTTACTATATCTTAGGGTTGGATTTTAAAAATCTATTCTTCATGAAAGTTCTTCATCTCATCGAAGGCTAAAATTGTCATTTTTATGAAAAATCGAGATTCAGCCTCTAAAGGTCTCGTTTGGCTGAACCAGTGGCTGCCAGTCTTTTTTTTGAAATTGTTTGGGCAGCCTGTCCGGTTTTGCAAAATAACTTCAAACTTGGTTTTAGAGTTAAAATGGGGTTTTGTCACAACCACATAAAATGTTCAAAACATAAAGGGCTACAAGTTTAAGTTTTGGAACACCTAAAAATCTTGTTCTAGGGTTCTCACTTCCGTGTTCAAAGCAACCGGAAAATTTTTCCTCTAAGCAAAAATAAGCAACTTAGATTAAAAATAAGCATACCATATAAAACTAACCTCAAAACTCACACACCCTTATTACAACTTATTTCTTTGAGAATCACAAATTACATCAATAGATTCTCAACCTTAAACTTTGCTAGAAATGGAAATAGAGAGAAAAGTTTTAGAGTTTATACCCTTAAGGAAAATCCTTAGCTAGACATCTCTAGAACACCTTGATTCCTTTCTTCTTGTTGAGAGCAAAGACTAATGCTTTGTATTTGGGAGGGTAAGTGAAAAATTTAGAGAGGGCACAAGAGAGAGGTGTGGCCGGTTGTGTATAGAGAAAGAGAGAAAATAGAACAATCACTTAAATATGGACAATTCTCCTCAAGCATGGCCGGTTGTGTATAGAGAAAGAGGTGATGTAAGCTTATATGGGAAATAGTTGATTTGATCTATCATCATCAAGTCTTGTAGTACACTCAACTTGTCAAACAAATTTTTGTCTAAAACCTCCTATACATACACGGCAAGCCAAAGGAAGAAAGAGAGAGAGAAAAAGTTTTATGATTACTCTTCTCCTCCCATCATCAAATGACATCATCCTATCACACCTTACCATGTCATTCACTTACACACTCCATTAATTAAATTTTGGCTCTACATTTGCTATGCTTGGCCGGCCAAGTGGAGAAGGAGAGAGAGAAAAATCTCACATACCCCTTGTACTCTTGTCCACTTAAATTTCCCTTGAATCAGATAAAAATTATACTGATTGTAAGGAAGTACCTAGCCGACAGAAAATTCTAGTTTCTGACAGTTCCTTTTCTACTGCTCATTTACAGTTCAATATTAATTCCTGACTACTTTGACATCACATTAAATTCTTACTCGCGTAATATCTTGAACTGTTTTAAGTCTTGAAATTAATTCTAGACTGAACAAATTCTACATTTAACTTTTCTGCATTATATCCCGGGTATGACATTGTTTCTGATGGTGTCAAATCCCGAGCTCACATTGTACCTTTCTATTATGGGTATTTATCTTGTGACTTTAATCTAGCTGTCTGGCAATTAAGGATTTTCTCTTCTTTAAAAATGCCAGTGCGTTTTTTTTTTTACGCTGCTAACATCATGCTGTGTTTGGAGATTCTTGAAATTAAGATTCTCAAACTATACTTGTACTAAAAATTATTCCGCCTTAAAATACGGCGAGAATTTATCGATCGAATTTACTTGATCGAAACATGAACTTAACATCAAATCTGCTATAGAATTTAGGAATACAGATATTGATTCCATTAATCCTTCAGTCACATAATAATTTTCTAGGAAAATCCTTGGCTTAAATAAATAAATTATATTATTTAAAGTCTTGGATTTTCTCAGTCATTACAACACACTAGGGTTTTATCCCTGTGTGTGGCGCCTAAATAAGATAGGGAAAGAAGATATTTTATCCTTTATCCAGTAGTCCAATTTTAATTCAGATTCAAATTCGAATTTAAGTCAAATTTAAATTAATTTGAATTCTAAATTGAACAACTTATCAAATAAGTTTAAATGGATAAATCTAGATATGTTCAAATTCAAATTTAAATAATCTCATTATTTAAATAATAATTAATTTTCAATTAATTATTCTTCGAGTATTTAATTTTAGAATTCCGTAATTCTAAAATTCTCATTTTGCCCTTTGTGTCTGGTAGAATTACAAGGACGACGCGGGCACTAATGGACCTATAATTCTGAGCTCCAATAAAATTAATAATTAATTAAACACTTTAATAAATTAATTAATTCTATTAATTCCAATAGTTACTCCACTATAAACTTGGAATTGCACTCTCATAATTATAGACATTAATTACTTCTAAACTGTGAAGTGTCCATTTGATATAGTCATTGCATATAGATCAATCCTCCATAAATAATTCATAATTAGAGTCAGGTAGAATCCGTCAACCTCTCTAATTACATCTTTATCCTTGAGTACCATTGATTCTCTAATGGATAGTGATTCATAAAACACATTCATGAACCAGAGCGTTCTTACTAATCCAAGTACCGAATCAACACTCAAGAGAATTATTTATCTGCTTCTCTCTCAAGAAGGAATGGATTCCATCTCGTATAATAACATTCCCAGCTACCTATTTCATTATGTCTCCAAAATACAAGAAATAGGATTCAGGGTCTCGGAATCCGTACCGAGTAAATCAAAAGACATAAATCCATAAATAGGAGTTTGTTAAAAACTCAGGATTAAGATCATTCTATATATGACCATCGGTAGACTCAATTAGAATTTCTATTATTAACGGAAATTATTAAAAATTCATATTGTGTCTGCGTCCATGTTCCACATAATCTCATTATGCGAAATACACTCATTCAATATCTTACCATATTAACAGTGCGGATAATACCGTTCCATTCTAGATGGGAATGACATGTATTAATAATGTTTTAATTAAAGATTCCGAACTTTAATTAAATTCATTATGAACAATTACTTTTGATTATTATCCTTAAACATTATCCTCCCGTATATAACACTTATATACCATGTTTAAGGTTACATAAATAATCAAGGAATTTTATTTGATATTCATAAAATATTCATAAATATATGCACATAAAATGATGAATAAACTATTTTATTAAATAAATAATAAATATCCTTTTACATCTCATGCTTTCAGGACACTATTTCCAACAATCTCCCACTTGTCCTAAAGCAGGTGTGTCATGTCTCTAATCCCAAATCCATCTAAGTGCCGATCAAAAACATTCAATGGCAATGTCTTGGTGAACGGGTCAGCAAGGTTGTCCTCTGATGCGATCTTCAGAACCGCTACATCGCCTCTAAGTGGATTAGAAAACTTAGGTGACTTTTTAGATATCGACTGTTCTGACCAATTTCCTATTATAAAGGGAAAAATGTTATCTCTCTATAGCTCTTATAAAAATAGGTTTACAAACTTAACTCTTGTAGAACAACCACAACAACGAGATGATAATCCACATTCATTCTTGAATGTTTTCGAGTTGAAGAAAAAGAAGAAGACGATGATGACGACGACTGAAGGTCAAGAAGAATTTGGGAGTGGATATTCATCAAGAGGTGGCGGCAATAGCGGCGGCTTCAACGAATTTGGGAGTGGATCTTCATCAATAGTGAAATGTTTGATTTGGTTAAGTGGTGGAGGGCACGAGTATTAACTTGGCCGATCCTAGCTCGGCTGGCAATGAATATTTTTTCGATCTCAGTCTCCACTGTTTCAGCCGAACAAGCCTTCAGTAGGACCGGCCGAATACTTGAAGAACGTAGAAACGCATTGCAACAGGACATTGTTGAAGCTTTGGTGTGCATCAAGGATTGGGATCGTTCCGACCAACGCTTACACGATACAATTTTGCCGGCAAGCCAATAATGAATCGATGAATTTAATAGATTAACTTTTAAATTTTTACTTTGTACAGTGTTATTGTAATCTTGTATAGATTTTGTAAGTTCATCAAACTTGTAATTTGTCCAAGAATGATTACACTCTTTTTTTCTTACCAAGTTTTTTATCTCAATTAGGTTTTTCTTGGTAAGGTTTTTAACGAGACAATCATGAATTACAAATTTAAAAATTAATAAATAAATAATTTTTTTATATAGCTCGTGTTCATTTCAAATTTTAAATTGCAATCTCCCTTATAATTTTTGTATAATTTTTACAATAAATAACTTAAAAATCATTTATATACAAATCATATACAATTAATAAACAAAATTATATAATATATATAATAGTATATAAATATATAAAAAATATTAAAAAAAATTTCGGGCACTTATGGCAGGATCGGGCTGCCTGACCGGGCTCGGGCAACCAAAACCAGCCTGTCCATGGTCTTCCTTGGGTCGGGTCAGACATCCCACAAATTCAGGCTTGGGTGGGGTCGGTCATCGGCTAAAAATTCAAAATTTTCGGTGGTCGCAGGCGGCCTGTCTAAAGTTTCAACACTAGTTATGAGTGATGTTATGGAATATTAAATTATATTTGTGTATTCATCCTGTGTTAAGTACAATTATGTTTTTGAATGTGATGTTATGTAGTAGCATGTCATACTACATACACACAATAAGATAAGTTAAAAGTGTTGTACCAATCTCTCGACCTGAAAAAAGAATTTTAGTACATGTAGCTATAATTAATTCAGTTTAAGATCACGTTGTCTTTGGGGACCTCGCGAACCCTGACTTCCAGATGATCGTAAGCTTGGAAAAATAGTCGGTGGAAAAATAGGTTCTCTATTTCACTGAAACTTGGCTTACACAAGAAATAAAAAAAAAAAACCAAATAATAATACGAAGGAATATCCGTTTAAGATATTTCACAAGAATTTATGCAAAATTTCCTGAAATTCTCTCACTATTTCACTGTATGCAAATGTTTGTTTAATAGGTTTGAAACACTGTTCAAACTTTATTGTTATAGTGATTTTTTTCACAAAATTTTCTGTTCCAAAAATGGCAGTGTTGTTTTAAAAAATTCAGAGGACAAATTTTATTTTTGCATCTCACACTTTAGTCTCTTTGTTACTTTACCTCTCAATTTTTATAAATTAATTTGTGCATCCCATAAACTTTAAAACGTCATTAACTTTTCCCTTTTTGTTTTTTTATTAACGAATTTGATGATTTAGCAATTATTGAATGGATAGTTTAATGAATTATTTTCATAAATATCCTATGAAATATGTACCATATTTTAAAATGACTCATAATCTATAAAAACACATCAAAATATCCATAATTTATGGGGTACGTAATAAGATATAAAATATCACAAGTGACAAGTGAAATATATAAAAAAAATTTGACATCGCTTCTTCATCTTCAAAAATCCGAAAACGTTTATCCAATAAAAAAAAAAATTGGTTTTAATATGCACTCCGATAGCTAAAGCGGATGAAGGCTTCTCAATTGTTTTCCTCTGGGTTTTTTAATTATGAAAACAAAATTATCTAATTTTTGAAACTTTGTGAACCATATTGTTTTTATTTTTCCATATTTTTAATATGTAATTAGAATTACTATTGATCCAATTACAAAATTTAATGTGGTCTGCTTCGCTAAAAGGGATTTAAAAGTAATTATATAAAGTGCGGGAGATGAAACCGCCGTAGGCCGCCGGATTTAAAACCGGTCTTCGCAGAAGATGTTTGAAGAAGGACAAAACTATCCAGATGTCGGATCTCCGACGGTCAGTCGAACCGGCAAGCTTCCCTCAAAAGCCGGCCCCTTTCATAAGTTCAGTTTCCTTCCCGTTGAGCCTCTGCTTGTCATCAATTACCTAATTGACATCATTAACTCTGAGCTAAAAAAAAAAAAGATAAATTTTATTTTTCTCTTAACTTTAGTCACTTAATCACTTTAGGGTTGTTCTTTTAGAGTGTAATTTGAGTGTAATTTTTGAATTGAATTTGAGTTATAACTTGAGTTGAAATTATAACTTGAATAAAGTTGAGTAAAATTAAATAAAATTAAAATTTAAAAAAACGTGAACTTAAATAAATTTAAAACTTGAGTTGTCTTTTTTGAATTTTATGGACAAAAAACATGCCTTTTACCTCTTAATTTTTAAAAGCGGTCTATTTATCCCCTAACTTTAAAATGTTAGCAAATATATCTCTTATGTTAAATTCTGTCAATTTCATGTTGGTCTGTCATCAATTTGAGAATAAAAACTTATTTTAATTAATTTTTTTTGAAAATAATTAAAGCATATATTAAAGAAATTACTACTAAAAAGTCACCCTTCATATTAAATAAAAAATTCCTTAAAAAATAAAAATGAAATTCATTACTAGAAGAGTAATCTCTTCCCTTCCGGCGACGGGAGCAGCATTCCCTGCGTCAAATTCAAATGCCTCGCCACAGCATTCCATATGTGGAGACTTATTTGAACCCACTATTATTCTCATATTTATTTAAAATCCGAACTAAAATTATGAAAAAAAAAAAAGTGTTAGAGTGTTTCTCGGTACATTGCTTTTAAAATTCTCAAGTTATTTTTAGATTAAAATTCTTCTATCTTAAATTGCGGTGAGAATTTTCAACCGAACTATTTAATTACAAAAGTAAATTTAACTTAAAACTTACTATAGAATTTTAGAATATTAATAGTAATTCTATAAATCCTTTATTCACGAAATTAAATATGATATTTTCTAAGAAAATTCTTAATTTAAATATGTAAGTTACATCGTTAAATTTTAGAATTTTCTCAGTCATTAGACATAATAAGACTGACAATAAAAGTAGGAGAGATATGATGTTGTTTTGTGTGTCATACACAAGGCCATTTTTTGACCATGAGCATATGTATATATATAGTGTTCCTAGTGTATTTCTTGTCATTTTTATGTGAACTGTTGATAAGGTAGAGGAAGCATAATTTACCTAATAAAAATCAAGTTGTTGAAAACTTGATGTATGGTTTGAATTATATTTTTGGACGAGTTAGTAGTTTAATTCATAGGATAGGTATTCAATACTTTCATTTAAACACAGGTTTGTTCCAAATTTAGTAGGCCATAAAGGGCTTGTTTGGATTGATTAAAAAAACGTTGCTTTTGGCTTATTTAAAAGTAGTTTTGAGTTTTGAAGTTGTTTAAATTGACGATATGAAAATGCTTTTGGCTTATATAAACTCTTTTTAGACAAGTCACTTCCTTAATGCTTATGATTTTTTTTTAACCTTTTTAACCATAAAAAAAATTCCACACATCTTTTTATTACATTACTTTTTGTAACAATTAGTTGAGCCACGTATTATGCATGTGAGGAATGACTTTAAAAGTTTGATCTCGCGTTAAAATATGTAGTCTTGTTAAAAGTTAAATCCGTTAATTAGAGTAAGAGAAAAAAAAATTTAAAAATCATATTGAAATAGAATTAAAATTATATAGGAGTAAGACCAAGAAAAAAAATTTTAAGTATGGAGATATTTGAAAAGAATTATTTTAATTAAAATAAAGTGAAAAAAGAAAGTAGTTTAAAAAATGATATTATAAAAAACATGTAACGGTCAAAGAATGTTAGAAAAAAAGTCAATATGCAAACGAAAAGAAGAAAAAATAAAAAGGTAATGAGAGGAAAAGTTTAAAATGAAAAATAAAAGAATTAAAGTTATGTTGGAGCTTTTAATTAAAAAAAATAAGAACATATTCGAAAGATTATTTTAATTAAAAGAAAGTATTTCATAGTAGGATATTGTAAAAAAAGAAAAAAATTATCTAAGAATATTAAGAGAGAAATAAAAAAGACCACGTAAAAGAGAATAGAAAAAAATTAAAAGAAATAGAAAAAGTTTAAAAAAGAGAGAAAAATAAGAAGAAAAAGGAGGTCAACACATGGCCTCCTAAGTCGATTTGGTTGCTTTTATGCGAAAAGAATAAATTATTAAAGATCCCTTAATAAAATAAAAAAACACAAAAAAATAAGATAAGGTTAGAAAAGAGAAAAACACACGTAAAAATGATTAAATTGTAAAAAAAAAAAAAACATTCATAAATAAAAAATAAAAAAAAAACATTTAAAATAAAAATAATAAAGTAGAAAAAGTGGAAAAGAATAAAAAAAGATGGTGAAGAGGCTACCACATGACAGCCTGAAAAGTGCTATGAGGGAGCACTATAAAAAAAAAATGTGTGTAAAGATAACTTTTGACAAGAATTACATGAAAAATAATTAAGTACAGACACATTCAAAGAAAATTATTTTTTAATAAACACAGAATTGAACTCTCAACCTCCCATCCAAACCCCCTGTGCCATTAGACCTAGAGATCTTAGGGAAAGAAATATTTTAAAAATTAAATAGAAACAAATGCAAAAAGAAATGCGTTAATTGGAGCAAAGTAGGCTAATCTTTTTTTTTTTTTTAAATTAAAAGAAAAAAGAATGAAGATAAAAATGTAAAGAAGAAAAAAGATATGAAAAAAAAAAGAAAGAAGAATGAGAAGTCACTACGTGACAATCTAAAAAGAGAGTATTATTTAAGAGTATTTGATTCTTTTATGCATTATTAGATAAAAGCTTTTAACTTGTTTATCCAACATATTCAAAAAAATCTTATAAAATAAAAAAGTTCTTTTTCATATATTATCCAAAAACTATTAAAAATCCAAACTTATATATATATATATATATATATATATTACTGCTTAAGAGTATAAGTAGAAGTTCTTCAAAATAGACTCAAAATAAAGTGACGAAAAATACAATTATTAAATAGCTGTGATAAATAATTGTGACGATCTAGACATTTGTGATTATAACATGAATCAATTAATAATTTTATGTTAATCTTTTCTAAACTTTATTGATGATAAAGCCATTTCCAACTGGCAGCCTTTTCTTCAATTTGGAGCATGATTAACACTCCAACCCGGCGGCATATATCTCCACGCCAAAATGCTGCTTTGCCAATTTTGCTACAGTATGCGGCACATATGCCCTTTTTTTTTCTCGTTTTTTGTTAATTAAAATAGAAGCTCATTTTTATTTTCTCCTTTCCCAAATCAAGTCAAAAACATGATCAAAATTTCTTACCTTTTGCTATCAAAAATAAAAAAATTCTTTTAGTATCCCAGTTTTTTTAACTCTTTTAAATGATTTTAGTTTATTTTAAAGGCTTTCTCCGGTGTTCTCACTTTTTTAAGAACGTCTGTGTTTTTCATTTTTCAGTCATCAGATTTGTATCAAAATACGCCTGTTTTGCATACCTTTTTTAATCTAGTGTAATTTTAATCCGATCTAACGGCTGAAAAAATAGAGAATACCGGCATTCCTAAAAAATGAGGAAAAACTCAAAAAAACTCCCTTATTTTAAATATTTGTGAAAGTGAACTAAATTAATACCATCGAATTGTTCATTGCTATAAAAAATAATAATTAAATGACAATTCTAAATATCCAAAATATTACAATAATTGGTTAAATATATTAATTGTTGGGAATTATTATAGTAAGTTGAAAAAAAGGAATATAAAAGGGATTATACCGGGAATTTTTTTTAGAATAAAGTTTAGAGTAAATGAGTTGGAGATGAACTTTTTAAATGGCGTGAAACTATTCTTTTTTGAAGATAAAACAACTCTAAAATGGAGTAATGGATTGAAAATGGTCTAACAAGAAAAATCTCATGTCGGCCCCGTTCACTTCACTGATTCGAGTTTAGAATTTGAGTTTTGCTACAGTAAAAAGTTCTCAGAAACAGTCATATCTAACTTTTTTGTTACAGTAAAAAGCTCTTATATAAAATCACATATCAACTTGAATTACAAATTCAAATCAGCGAAATAAACAGAAACCTAGACTTGAACTTCCCAAGTACGGTATATTGATTGTTTATATACTCAGCTTCAACAATGTACAATAGACATAACGACCACCCCCCTCAGAGAACGCTATTTAAAGATTTGTAGTGCAATAGTAGACTTTTGAAACTTTCAAGGCTGATTCCTTGAAAACTTATGTTAAGACCTACTTGATAATATTAGGAGATGTGGAAAATAATTTAACAACGATCAAAGAAGCTACCTTTGTCGTGCTTGGTAAAATGAAATTTTTAAAGAACAGTAGAGCAATGGTGATAATTTTTTTTTTTTCTTCCCCTTATTTCATACCAAGCATATAAGACGTTTCAACACCAATCATAACATTGGCAATGCAAACAAGTTCATCAACAAGTCGTCTTTCCTTTTCTTTTTCGTGTACTTATTGTGTAAATTTTCTCTGTAAATATTGCATCATGTATCAAAATCGAACATACAAATTTTTCGAAATATGATGATTATTTGATGGTTCACAGTGCACAATCTTGATGGAGTTTATTTTTTCTTTAGTACCCTAAGAAAGAATTAGCTTTTTCTTGTTTCAAGTGGCAACAAAGTAAAAAATTTCCTTGGTTGTTTAATTTTTGACTGGAAAATATGTTCTGCCTGTTTTCCTGTCGAGCATTAACAAGAAACGGAGATTTATACGATAAGACTAGAAAAAATACACTACTGATAAGTTTTTTTTCCGCCATCAAATTTACATCGAAAACTAATTATTTTACGTACTTTTTTATCTTAATATGATTTTAACTAGATTTAATAGTCATAAACGTGCACTATCAATAGGTCCCACCTTTTAACGACCAAAACAAAAGACAGTTCTGAACACAAGGATTGCAACTTTTTTTTTTTTTTTTATCTAAACTCTATGTTAACGTCAATTTTGAGTTGTAGAAAAACTTTTTAACTAGTAAGTATCCAAGTACGCACACAAAAGTAGCATCGCTCAAGCTTATGATCAAGAAAATGCTGACAATAATGTACAACCAGGCTTTTAGCTGTAAAATTGTATAGATAAAAATTCATTTTGGTAATCAATAAATGGTTTTCACTAAAAAGAGAAGAAATTTCAGAGACAAATCCAAACGGCTGCAAAACAAAAAAGCTAGTTAATAAAAGGAAATTTAAGCAAGTTGAGTACACTTGGATGCAAAAGAAGGCATAAAATACGACCAGCTCTATTAAAGATATGAAAGAGAATGAGAGAATAATATACATGATTTACAGTCAATCTTGTGCACAAATTTTAGTATGCTCTCTCCATATTTAACTGTCCTGAATTAGGTTGGTTGGCTCACTCAAAACATACTTCGGTAGCTCATATTTTGCGCCTGCAAAAATACTTTTTTCAGTGACTATACAAGGCCTTCGCAAAACAAAGTATAAAAGATCAAAAAAGAAAAACCTTTCTATAAAAAGGTTAAGAATCAGCAAATCCTGCATTTGCATAAGGTTACGATCTCTTTAAGTTCTCAGGTACTACAAAAGTTAGCAGTCATAGTGTCATTGTCATTCATGGTGTTAAGGAGCTTTGTGTGTGCACATGCGCGCAGGCCACATGCATTGGAAATAGAAAAGCAGAAAGGAATTTTCTTTGATGGAAAAAAGCAGAAGGGATTTAGTACCTCTTTCGTCATAACAAATTGTTAAGTCAGCACTTTGAACAATGACCCCAGCACTGTCCACAATTGCTTGAGCAAGGGATAGATCAGCTTCAGCAGCAGCTCGTAGTGCATCCCAAATCTCTGTGGATGATAAAATTCAAGTCCACATTCCAAATTATAACATGTATGAAGATCGTAAAAGACATCTAAACAAGAACAACACTCTTGTTTAAACAGAAGAGAAAACACTTGTAACCAAATCAAGTCACTCGAACCGAGTCATGGAACCCAATCTGAAGAAAATCATCTCCTTAATTTGCTTATTCGTTTAGGGGGGAAAGAAGTTCTTTTGTTCTCTTTTCCAAACTAGGAATGTAGAACTTCAACAAACACAACTCCAAATGATTTTTAGGGCTAAAAAAAAGGGATTCATCAAACTTTTGAAGGATCTTATCGATATAAACAACCTAGCATAAATAGAACACCAGGCCAAGTCCTAATTGGTATTTTGTTAATCTTCCTCTAATCATACAAGTAACTTTAAGTTTCAGATTTGGAGTAACATGATAATTTTCCATCTTGTAGCAACAGTCAGTTATTCCCAATCACACTTGACATAAAGCCATACTAATGAGTGGCATGTGAACAAATTTGCACAAATGGGCCTTCAATTACCAGGCGTGGCAATCGTACATCCCAATTAAAACTAAGGTATATGGCCGTGTTTTCATGAAGAACATCGTTACCTCCATAAAGACCCAACTTGGACAGTTGGAGAAAAAGGAACATCCTGCTGCTCAACTCATATACATTGGAATTTCTAACTAATCATGCACGGTGTCTCCTTAAATTCTAATCAACATTCTTCAACTGTCATGGCTTTGTAGCATGATCAAATTATAAAAACACCATACAACTGATTAGATTAGCCATTGTAGCGTGCAATGTTATGATCACCAAACTTGTTTGATCTAAGGTTCTCCTGTGTTCGAACTCGAATATGCTTTCCATTAACCTCCAAATCTTGGCTCTCATCAATCTCGACAGGAATTTCTGAGTGCGATAGGAAGCATCCATCAACAAGTTACTTAAATACTCAACAACACATAACAAAGCATGCTCTAAAGCTTTAATTCTAATAAATCTGACTCCTATTCTTAAGATTCCTGTCTGTTGATTTCTCCTCATTATCATTGGTGCAGGAAGAAAAGGACCTGCTTCTAAGCTTCTCGCAAACAATGATTGGCACTAATTGCCCATAGTCCTTTTAAATGCCATTGCTTCCATTTACTAGTCATTTGGATGTAACAACAAGGAACCATTCGTAAGTTTATCTTAGATAATGATTTCATACTCAAATTTACAGTGTCATTGTGTCTGTATCCAGTTTGTGTTGAAACATTCTTTCACACTACACGCACTATATCTGTAGCTAGAATCAACTAGAAACACGGATAGGTGATAAAAATAAAAAGTTCTTCCCATGGGATCCCATGGACGTGCATCGAATACATCATTTAGCTTCCTGGAAAAATTGCCCGTTAGTTATCACTTTCTCTAAGTATTTTTTAAACAGTAGAACACAGTTATGGCTCGAGTAGATGGCAAAACATGCAAACAGCCCCAAGATCTCAAGACCCAAAACCTCAAAATGTAAACTTAATCATTCTCTTTCTACTGCATCTTAATAGTACTCGCTATTGCCTTCTCCATATGCAAACTACTTGAACAAACTAGCTTCTCGCTTTGCATTGATCTAAACGCAAATGTCTCAGTAAACTTCCCCCTAGGCCCTAACTCAAATTTGTGATCTCACCCTTTTAAGCAACTTCCTGATGGCATTCCTTTTCATTTTGCATGACTAGAAAAAGCTAAGACTATATATATAGCTTTGGTGAGATATCTTGAGTCCTCAATAAATCTAACTTTCCCTTTTTTAACTTTTCTACATTTTCTATTCCCCATCTTTGAAAACCTCAATTACTACATTTTCTACTCCTCTTGACAGTACATCTACTCTTGCTTATACTTAGGACTCCAATTTGAAACATTTTGATGGGTATACCAAACATAGTGATTGGTATGTCTGGCTCCCTTTCAGTAGATAAGATTAGGATGAAAGGGCTTGCTTTCATTAGCATTCAGTGAAGGTGCACAGCTTCTATGAATGTCCACTAATTAACTACTACATCTTAGGGGCAGGAACGATCCTGAAGGAGAGGTCTTTCTTTCCGGTTTCAAAATTGAAATATATATATATATATATATATTATATATATAATGATATTGTATAATAAATGCATTGAATTATCTAGGGTTTTTGCACAATTGCCCCCCGAACTTGTCGTGTTTAGCAAATTGCCCCTTAACTTTAATTTTGACAAGTTGCCTCCCGAACTTGTAAATTTGTTGCAATGTGTCCCATTTAACTAAATTTGCTCAAATTTTTTTATTAGATTTAAGAGATTAAAAGTTGAGATATTGAGAGATTTGTGTTATATTTGAATTGGAATGATGAAAGTTTTGGTTGAACGTGCTTTTTTGACACTCATTTAACACAATCATCATTAAAATGGGGCATATTGCAACAACTTTACAAGTTGAGGGGGCAACTTGCCAATATTAAAAGTTTGAGGGGCAATTTGCTAAATCACGACAAGTTTAGGGGGCAATTGTGCTAAAAACCCAATTATCCAACACTTAATAGGAAATTGAAACCTTGACCCTTATGGTATCACTTCTCTTAAAAATCTCCAAATCAAATATTTACATAATGACACTATTAAACAGAAGTTTTGTTTCTTAAATGGCTGGGAATTTTTGAATGACCAATTTAGAGAGTTTTTACACCTTGTCCGCAATGACATTATTAAATAAGAGTTTTGGCTTTATGAGGAAGGAAACAAATCTAACCTATATATTAAATGAGACTTTCAGTTTTTAAACCTTGTCAAGGCACGGATTTAATTCAAATTTTCAAACATGAAACATACCAAGTTCAAAATTAGCACAGCTAGGATTTTAAAGCTTTAAGAACTAAAAGAAATGAAGTACTTACAATTAAATTGATCATTAACGTACATCTTATATTATAGTTGGAGACAACAAAAAAAGAATCAAGAGATTTAAGAAGGTTACATTTGTGGATCCCCTATGTTATCATCAAGGGGCCGTTTGGTATGTAGTCATCTTGAGGGTAGGAATTGGAATATCCAAGGTTCCCATGTTTCGTACAAGAACTAAAATTTTTGCAGTCTCGAGAAAGTCGATCCCATGTGATCACTTTACCACATTTTGGGTTAATTTGAATTCCATTCAACTTGGTGATGTTCATTTTTCAGGGAATTAGCGAAAAGATTAATCTATTTGCATGCTTCTCTAAGCAGTATTGACATATTTTAATTGACACGGACCCAAAAATTGGTCACTCTAGCTTTCTAGGATTCCCGGGAAAACTTCAAGGAAAATGAATATCACCATGTTGAGTGGGATTCAGATTACCTTAAAATGAGACAAAGTGAATCCCATGGGATTGACTTTCCTAGGAATGCAAAAATTTGAATTCTTGCACGAAACATAGGAATCGTGTGTATTCTCATTCCCACCCTCAAGATTACTGCAACCCAAACAACCCCTATATGCCAATACTGCGTAAGGAAATGCATTACTGCTCAAATGTTAAGCAGATTCATTTCAGGACCTCCAAGAGAAACCCAAAACCTCAATCAAATGAAACAAGTAACTAGTAAGTTCATGCGCAATTTGTCCAACACATCACACTATACAGACATGTAAGGCCCCAAGTACGCAAGAAAAGAAAAAAGGAAAACAAAAAGAGAGACGTAAGCCGATGTTTCATTTTAGCCCCAGACTGTTTACATGAAAATATGCCCCCTTAAACAAAAATTAATCTAATGCTTCATTTCTCCCAAAATATTCACGCAAACAAAAAGTTAAATTTCTGACGCAGAAAAAGTCTAAGAGAATGCTTGAACTCAACTGTTCAAAGCATGGCAGGATTAGAAAAAAATTTAAAAAAAGATCTGCACATTCCATTCCTAAAAAGCCAGCGTGGTGTGACGTTCATATAGTTTAAATAATTACCATTGACATCACTAAATAGAATAAAGTCAGAATTAAAATTACCTTTCCTACCACCATAATGAGGAGCGGTGTCCCAAAACTCTTCGCGCAACTGCATGAGCTGAGTCTTCGTAATTGGCTGAGGATGCTTCCAAGGTTTAGGCTTCCGAATCTTCTTTACAGTCCCTGTTTCAGAAGATAGTTCCAATAATTAGTTAGCATATTAAGCATCCTTTAAAGTATAAAACTCAAAATACCAACACTATCTTATTGGAGAATATTCAAAATGGCAGCAAATTAATCGAGATCTATTTTGCTAATCCCAAGCTCACAAAATAAATAAATAGACCTGCTTATTTGTCCTAACCTCCTTCTCCTTTCTTCTTTTTCCAAATTTATCATTGTCAAACTAAGAATTGTTTGTCATACTTATGAGCCCTTATTCAATAACAAAGTAGAAAATATTAGGAACTGGGCTAATAAGGAAAGGAACCAAATTCTAATGAAAAACACAAGTAAAAAGTGCAATTTAACTCCTCTTCAATCAGTATAAGCTCGAATTTCATTATACGCAACGCAACTGAAAGCGACTGCTTACGAGACAAATGTGCAGGTAGTTGCATGCACAAAAATAAAGAGAAACTGCTTTTGAATCTGGACCTATACACATCAATCCAGCAAGAGGGTTCTTATGTTATGTTCCAACAAAAACTAGAAAACACTATGGATTTTGAAAATCCTTAATAACTTGGCCGCACTGCCCTGGGCATAGATTAATATCAACATCAACACTAACTAAAATATTCAAATAAGGATCAAAAAAAATTATCTTGGGCATTAATTCAGCAGTTTATTGAAGTCAGAGAAACACTAGAATACGTATTCTTAGTCCAGAAAACAAAAAAAAACACACACACACACATGCACATCCTCTTAAGCCAAAAACTATAACAAAGCTTATTCTATCTTCAACTTCATCTCCATTAATTAATGCGATTTCTTTCAGACTTTCAATTCACAGTAATTGAAATATAACATCAAAATCTCATTTATTATAACAAGATCCGCACAAAATCCCAATTCCTAGAAAGAAATATGCAGAAGAAAAATTTCTGAATCTAACGAATTTAAGAAAATTTCTCTGAATTAGAGTTGCAATTTACAAAGAAAAAAAAAAGAAACCTAGTTCCTCATTTGGCGCTGAGAAAGATACCAAAACACCACACTGTACAAAGAATTTACTATTTGATTTAAACGACCTAAACTACCGTTCTAATTTCTGCAACACAGTAGAAATCAATTTTCTCTAGACAGAGATATTAAAAGAAAAATATATAAATATATAAATAATTTCCGTCATTTCATCTCTATTACTTTCCTGCGTTTTCGGAGCAACCAAACAGAAAGCCAAAGCCTAAGAAAAATTAGTCAAAAGAAAGAATCGAGCTCACTCACCATCTCCTCTGGCTTGTGACGATCCAGCACAGCCCATGATTAACGTTCGTTCGTGTTTTCAAAGCCAAATTAGGCTTCCAAAGATGAAACGAAGCTACGAAAAAGAGAAACTTCGAGAGGAAAAAAAAAATGTCAGAGAAGAAGAAGACGAAAAGCTTAACTGAGACGCAAAGTCAAAGAGAGAAAAGAAAATGTTTTCTACAATTTTCTTGGCAGCCAAACACAAAAGTTCTGGTGAGAGCCCCTGCGGTTTTTCCGGTGGTTTTAAATAACGTTGAAACAAAGGTCCAAACAGGCAAATTAGGTTCTTCCTCTTCTTCTTCTTCTTCTTTTTCCTTTTTTTTTTTCCTTTTTTAAATAAAAAATTAATTCATTAATGATTGCTCAATTATATAAAACCTTTTTCGTTTTTTTTTCTTTTTTTTTTTAATTTTTTTTAAGAGAGAGAAAGGGAGGAGGAGTGGAGAGTGGAGAGTGGAGGATAGTGAAAGTAGTGGTTGGCTGTCATGTTCCTTCTTCGAAGTAAATTAGAATTTTGTTTTAAAAATCTTTTTATATTTTTTTATTTAGAAATTATACTTTAGCTTTGAGTGCGACAAAGAGTTCTTTTTTTCCCTTTTTTTATGGGAATGTAGGGCAAGATACATTTCATAAAAATAGATATGTAGGGCAAAGATACCATGTTTATTATATTTAAGAATTTAATATATTTGAAGAGGATGTGGTGCTTCTGAAGAGAGAAATGTCTTCGCGCGGAAAATACCAATTAATATAATTATGATCTAGTTAAAAATAAATAACTAAAAATATTCGAGTTAAATACTCCTATTTTTTTATTCAAGATTTTTTTAATGTATAAAATCTAGAATTAATGAGGTTTTTTTTTTTTTTTTTTTTTTTACATAAAGGAGGTTTAAGATTTAGGATCATTCAAAAAAAAAAAAGATCTTGTGAAAGTGATTCCCAACAGAATCATTTAAGTCTGTAGATGTAAAAACGTCAATATAATCTTTTCAAAAAAAAAAAAACAAATTGATTCCAAAATTCTTACGCTGAAAATTTTTTGTAGTTTATTTAGAGATTGATTTAGTTTTAAAAAAAAAAAAATTTTTGAAACATGAATTTTAAATATATTAAATCAGTTATTAAATTGATGGCAAAAATCAATATAATCTTTTTAAACAAAAAAAAAAAGACCAACAACAAAGAATCCTCAATAATAAGCGTAATTATGTTCAAAAAATAAATAATAAGCGTGATTATCTCTTCAATAAAAAGGGAGTTTCTCTAAAATTAACTACTATTAATTTTTTATTTTATTTTATTAAATATGTGTTATGAATTGTCTGTTTTATATTTTTTTAATGGGCAAATTTTAAAACTATTCCTAAATGGAGCCCATTTTATTTATACCTCTTAATATTATCGCATAAGAATTAATTACGAGGTAGAATTTTTTAAAAGGTGCACTTTTAATAAGTCAAGTACTTATATAGGTAGAATGTGTAATTTTCTCTTTTTTTCAATCAATATGATTTTGACCAGATTTAATGACTAAAACTAGTTTAGTCGATGGGAAAACTCTACTGGAGAAAGTCTCAATAAAAGATAATACACATAATCCTAGAGTTGTTAATTGTTTCTTCTCTACTCGTAGTACAAGTTTATAGCATAAATTTAAAACAAAACTTCTAGATCAAATATAGATTCATTTCATAAACTGCCTATTTTATATACTTTTTTAATTTGATATGATTTTGATCAGATTTAATAGTTGAAAACTGATTCTATTGATGGTAAAGCCTTACCAGAGAAAATCCTCATAAAAAATAATAGGCATAATTCTAGAATTGTTAATTTTTTGTAGGGGTGTTCATGAAATTCGTCAATCCGATTGATAAGTGAAATTTAATATAATCTGAAGTTTTGGATTAGATTGAAAATTTAAAATTGAACACGAATCCAATACTTTTCAATCTGTGAAATCCCCAAATCTGAAACCTATTATATATATAAATTTTTAAGTTTATTTTTAATTTTATTTTTAATTTTTTTAATTTTTTTTAAATCTGTAATACATATGGCTATTTTTGGATGCAATCATAACATAACTATAACATAAACTCGGTTTTTTTTTTAAATGTCATCATTAATTGGGTTGTAAAAATTTAGACTTGATTGAACAAGTTTATGTTATAGTTATGCTATGTTTATTTGAGTTATAGATGTTAAAAATTTGAGACTTTGGATTGTGATAAATGATAAAATTTTATGTTGTGTTTTATTTTGTATGGATATTTATTAATTTATAATTTTAAATGTCATAATTTGTAGAATTCATGAATCCAATCCGCCAATCCGAGAAGGTTTTGAATTAGATATAGATTGAGATTTTTTCAATTTTAAAGTTTTGAATCACACACGGATTCATCTATAATTTGTGGATTTTAATTTGTAAATACTCCTAATGTCATGCCCCGAAGCCGGAGTCGGTGACGTGGAGACTCGATTAGGAGTTAAATGTGATTAAAATAAACTATTAAGGAAATTTCTAAACAAGTCTTCCGTTTAGCTGAAAATACAATATAAGGAAGAGGTTAAGACTCAAGCCTCTAACATTGTTCAGGGCTCCACCCACAGGATATGCAGTATTGTACATACTTGAACATGTAAATAACATTACAGATATCAACCACAGTCTAGAAATCCATAAATTAGAATTTACAAAGTTTACAAATTCTTACATTCGTATACAGGGAGGATGATAATAATCCTCTCCAAATCATGTGGTAGCAACTCAGCTACTCCACACTGCTTCTAGAATCGCCTGGGAGGGGTTAATATTTATAAAACAAATGACACGTGAGCGAAAGGCCTTGTAGAATATGTTTTGAAATAACTTTATAAACAAGTAAATAAATGAGTAAGGAAGTAAACACATGAATGAATAAGTAAATAAGACATTCAGTTCCAACATAACAGCCGGAACCTCACATCCTTTTTCTGAAAGGAAGTATAACTGAAAATCTCCGTATTATAGGCATCAACAAGTAATTTATACTATGATAAATTACTTACACAACCACATGCACAAGCCTTATCACCCCCGGGCTGGGTTTCAGGTCCTGCCCCCAAGGCTACACTCTCCACATCCTATCTAAGCCATCAGCCGGTTTACCGATTCACAAGATCTCTTATCTTAAGAAATCATTCATTAAACTTTATAAAACAGTTCATTATAATTCCAATAGCTAAAATCAAGCTATGGTTTTAAACATGCTTTTCTTTAGCAAACATGCCCTTTCTTTAAAACATTTGCAAGGTCAAAACTCTTTTAAAATCAGACTGCCAAAGAAAGGGGTAAGAAATCCTACCTCTCAAATACCAAACCTGTGGCTAGCGGTGCACTATTCTGGCTTTCACTTTCTCAAGCCCCTCAATCTAAGTCCTCAGGTAGCACTGATATAAGACAACACTTTAGGATCCAATTCTCATTCCTAAAACAATTCAATCTAAATTATATTCTTTGATTTTCTATTAGTGTGCCATAATTCATTTACCAGTTTCATAAACCATTTCATATTTAAATCATCATTCCAAGGATTTTCATATCAAAACATGGATTAAAGATGTTAATCCATTCACTCTAAATCCCCAAATGAAGCTATTTTGGGTTCTCTTCAAAAATCAGGGTTAAAACAAGGGTTTTCAAGCAAAACAGGTCAAACTCCTCGTACACCGGTTGACCGGAGACAGAGCAGTGCAACACCATCGGTCGACCGGTGGTGTGCAATTCGGTCGACCGCATAGGTCAACCGGTGGAATCAGTGCAGTCCAGTCGACCGCACATGTTGACCTGTGGAGAGCAGCAGGGTGAGGAAACTCGCCAAAATTAGTTTGAAAACCTGCAATTTTAGTTATAAGTCAAAATATCTCAAGGGGAAACCACTAGATCTAGGTTCTAAGTACTGAATCAAGTCTAAAGAATCCAAGATCTCCAATTTCTACCATATTTTTACTCAAAATCCATTTCGAACCAAAAAATAAGTTTTTAAATCCAAAAAACTTGAGATTCAAAAGAGGTTTTTTGAAATCTTATCTTGAATTCTTCTTTTGACGTTGAAAACTTCTAGAAATTTTCCTTTGGTTCGAAATCTGGTTGATTTTGAAGCAAAAACGGGAGAGAGGGAGAGAGTGAGAGTTCGAAGAGACAAAGAGAGAGAATGAGAGCAAAAAAGAAAAGGAAGGAAAGAAAAGAAAAGAAAAGAAAATGAAAAAGATAGGTGTCACAAAATCAAAAGATAGTCCAGAATAATGTGTCTATACACATTTTTGGGGTAAAATTATAAATACTGAGAATATTTAAATACCTTGAAATTATTTAAATTTACTCGTCAGAAATATTTATTAATCAATAATTAATTTATTAAATCAGATTGGGCACACTAATAAATCTCAATTACCTTAATTAATCTCATTTAATTCTTCGGGGTGTTACACCTAATTTTTTGTTCTCTACTCGTAGCAAGAGTTTATAGCATAATTTTGAAACAAAACTTTTGAATCAAATTCATTTGTTAAAAAAATTTTACGAGACAAAAGTATCGAAAAAAAAGGGTAAAACCAAAATTTTCTGATTCAAACCTTAATAGATGTTATATAATAGTAACATCTAAAGAAAGTGCATCACTCAACCCCTTTTAATAAAGTTTTCATTGCATTTTAGATCTTGCATTTTAAATCGTCATAATAAGTATGTAAAGGAGAACTGAGTAGTAAAGTCTTGAGGCTCCGTTTATTTCACCGATTCGAGTTTAAAATTTAAGTTTTATTACAGTAAAAAGTTCTCAGAAACAGTCACATCTAACTTTTTTGTTACAGTAAATAATTCTCACATAAAATTATATCTCAACTCGAATTATAAATTCAAATCAGCGAACTTAACGGGCGAGTGACCATCAAATAAACAACAACCTCTAAAGAAAGTGTATCAAGGCCTAAAAGACCTTTATGCCCATGATTCGCTGCCCTTACCTCCCGGACCTATCGGTGTGGTCTTACACTCTTACTCTACAACAAAAGTCCACAAATAATACACCATAAATTATGTTAAGAACAGTAGTTAATAATGTGATTATCTTCTTCTTTCTTTTAAAATCATTGACAAGGTGTGCATTGTGAGAGATGGAGAGTTAAGTCTTCTTATTTATTTGTTTATTTATTTATTTATTTATTATTATTATTATTATTATTATTATTATTATTATTATTATTGAATGGTGTAATAATTTTCAACAGATGAGAGATAATAAAAAGTGATTCACCAAAAAAGAGTTAATAAAAGTTACGAAAAAAAAAAGTAATAATAATTCTCAATGCAACGCTCTAAGTGCTCCTTTCTATAGAAAAAAAAAAAAGGAGATTTTTTAATATGCCAATATATTGATAAGTCAATTTTTTTTTAACTGTTAAATTTACGTACTTTTAATTTTTATATGTTTTTATATTTATCTAACTGATAAAAAATTTAACCTATTAATACATTAACCTACCAAAAAAAACAAAAAGAAGCAATTGCCCCGTTGTTCTTTTAACTCCTAGGAAAAAATAAATAGGCGAGAGAGAAAACCTTAGCATTGGGATGTGTGTGTGTATATATAAAAGTACGTATATATAAATATATAAGTACTTATTATAGAAAAAAGGGGGGAAAAAAACTTGATAACATTGAGACTCAATAGCTTTCTAAATCCAAGTATCCTATCCCTTAAAACATCATTTTATGCAAGATGCGTCAATGTAAGGCCAAGATACTCGTGATTGTTACATATGCACCAACCACCAAGATTATAACATGAGCATCAATGCGTCCTTCCATCACCTTTTTTCCAAAAATGAATAAATAAATAAACGAAAATAGTAGAAAATAGACTAATATGAAAAGTTTAAGAAAGTATATAGATCAATTTTTAGTTATAAAAATTAATAAGTCATAATTTGTCAAGTTATAGTTCATAACCATATAAGTTATGGACAAACTTGTCAAATTATGGTTCATAATCAGATAAGTTATGGACAAAAATTGTAAATTATAGACAATAACTTGTCAAATTATGGTTCATAACTAGACAAGTTATGGATAAAAACAATAATTTGACATATATTTATTAACTTATATAAGTTATTGACCTATTAATTTTAATTTATCTCAAATCTCGGTCTATTTTCTCCTTTTTTCCGTAAATAAATAGAAATTAGCCTCTTATCAATAACACGATTTTGACACATCAACTCAAAATGGACAGAAGGGTTTTCCCAAGCAAACTTGGGCTTTTTTTGGTATTTCGCTATCCTCATGTTCAAATGATCATGAAAATGACCTTGAGATCACCATCATCAAGAAAAACAGTCTCAAGTTTTATCATCGCCCACTTTGATAATGTGATTTTTCACGTTTGTTTTAGCACTCGCTTTCCACCCTAAAAAGTTTGAACAAGTTGAATTTTAATCTTCCGGAATAATCCCCAACCGGCTAAGCAACTTGAGACAAGGATGTTTATAACTTGTTACATTTTCTCTTCGCACACTCAATCCAAATTCGAAGAATATCATGACTTGTTTCGTAATATTTGGATTTCATTTTTGAAAATTCGGCAGTACGATGTTGATGTGATATGATCTTTGGAAACGTACATTACCCTTAGAACAAAAGTGTCTTTTTATTTTAGGATTCTTCCTATTTGTGTTTTTGAATTTTATACGCATTCATATTTTGCATTATTCATTTTTAAAAACTCCTATTCCACTTCTTCAAATTTTGAGTTGGTCTCACTTAACTCCATTTGATTAGCATTTCTATAATTTTGAGTTGAGATGTGATTTTTATGTGAAAACTTTTTACTGTAGTAAAAAAATTAGATGTGACTGTTTCTAAGAATTTTTTACTGTAGCAAAACTCAAATTTTAAACTTGAATCGGTGAAGTGAACGAGACTTATTTTTCTAAATCACCCTTTCGCAAAACCATACTGCCCCACCTAAAAACCACTAGACCGCCGTCTGTGCACCCTCATCAGGAGAAACCTCAAAATTTCCTGAGTAACAAATCCACTAGAAGCCTTAAGCTTTTGAAGAAGAGGCTGACACTCTGGAGCTTCACGCCGTTGAGAATTCCACCCACAAATATCTTTTTTTTTTTTTTTAATAATAATAATCACCCTAAACATAGACCCAAATTAAGACAACGAGAATTACGTTTTCACCCTCCAGCAGCAATTCACGTCTTTATTGTCCGTTTTGAACGGAAAATTTAACAAATAGAGCTATGTGGGATTTATTTAAAGTTTAAAGCACTGCCATGACAAAGTGGAAACAAGTATTAAGTTGGCCAGGGGCAAATTGAGAATAAATCTTTGTTTTACTAAGGAAGGATGAGTACTCCGTCTACTTCACCGATTCGAATTTAGAATTTAAATTTTACTACAGTAAAAAACTTTAAAAAATAATCAAATATAACTTTTTTATTACAATAAAAAACTCTAACATAAAATCACATTTTAACTCGAATTAACAGATTTGTTTTTAAGAGAAATTCCACGGTTCTTTTCACTTTTACAAACTAAAAGTCTAAAAACAAGTTAAAGTTAAATCAAGAAAACATTTTAAAGTGAAATTAAAGAATGCCATGCACAACTGATCCGGACGAGATTGGGGAATATGATAATGAATCTTCTACAGCATGTCAAAGTTTCTCAACAAATTCAAATCCCGTTCACCGATTTGAGTTCAAAATTATAGTTTTATTACAGTGAAAAACTCTAAAAAACAGTCATGTCTAACTTTTTTACTATAATAAAAGGCTCTCACATAAAATCACATCTTAACTTGAATCAGCGAATTAAACGGCAATGATCAATTGCTTCTTAAAAACCTATTTAGCTGATGCTAACAGCCCAAAAAAGGTCCTCAGTTAAACATATTAATATTTTTACCTCTAACACGTACATCCTTAGTTACAGACTTACAATACTCAGCTGCAGACTAACTCAAAAAGAAAAACATTGAATACACATTCAAGACTAGGCAAAATGAAGGCAAATGCAGTCGCTGGATTCGCAGTGTATTCAAAAGCGGAAGGAATCATCAGGCCCATACCTGCTGCTCCTCATATTGTAGCGATCAAATTTCGGGTTGTCATAATCCACTGCCTTGACATCAACAGGTTTTTGCTCCGCTCCAACCGCTCCAAAAACCACCTCACCGCTCTTTTCTCGCTGCCGATGCCTGCTTCTTTCTTTCTGGCTCTTAGACCTCCCCCCAGGAGGAACCTCACCGGATCCATAGAATTCTGCATATTCTTGTCGTTTTGAAGACCGATGCTTGCTTAACAGAGAGGGATCCTTAAAACTGCTTGATTTTATCTTTGGTGGCTTCAAGTCTGAGTACTTGTCACTTGCATTGGGTGGATGGACCTGCCGAGTTTCAGAAACAGGAGTAGGAGCACTTTGTTTCTGAACTAATGGGGGTTTTTCGGCTTCATCTTCAGGCATCTTGAGATTATCTTTCAATGGCGTGAGACCTTTCCGGGCACCATTGGGTCTGAAACGGGATGGAATGAAGTACAGAAAAATGCCACCCAATGCTTCAAGCCCGAGCTTGGACAGATCAATGATGAGCTGTCCAAAAGACGGCCATCCAGGTTCGTCTTTTGCGCTTTCCATGAGAGTGTGTTTCTCCTCACTTGGCTTTCCTTTAGCTTCATTATCCGATGGCGGCTGGTAAAGTCAATAAACCGTAAACCAAGTTAAAATATCAACAAAGACGCTTAAATTGTAAACAGGCACAACCAAAATCAATGGAGTAGAAACCACTTGTTCTTGAACAAAATAAGAGGAATCTGATAATATCATGGAATAAGTTTTGATCTTATTCATGGGGATCAAACATCCAAAACCCTATAAAGCAAGCTATTTCAATGTCTATAATGGTAGCTGGAGCAACAAAGACCTAAAACCACAGACAAAAGTAGGACCCACAGGCTAAGCT
Source organism: Morus indica (assembly GCA_029231665.1). Classification (NCBI taxonomy): domain Eukaryota; kingdom Viridiplantae; phylum Streptophyta; class Magnoliopsida; order Rosales; family Moraceae; genus Morus; species Morus indica. Next base: position 4,558,530 of record JACAGA010000020.1, read on the forward strand.
TTTCTCTAATAATTGGAGCTAGCACTCAAAGCAGGTTTTACATGAACAATATTTGGCTCAACACGTTATATTCTACATAGATAGGAGAAAAGCCCGATCGATGTTCTTTGAAACATGATGACATATATCATACAAGATCAGTTTTTTTTTTCCTCGGGCAGAGTGGGTGGAGGTGGAATAGTGGGATAACCTGCAATACCACAGGCACTTGAACTACTTAAATACTTCATCTAAATGCAGCTTATTTGAACAACTTGAAGGGGAATGTAAAAACTGAATTAACTTAAAAATCAAAGAGTATTGGTTGCAAGAGAATTGTGGAAGATTGTATTTGCTTGGTAGGATTATCATGACTTTGCATTCTATGAAATCTTAAGGGGAATACCATCTTTGGGAAGAAAGAAGGTCCAAATCCCTGCTGAAGCATGCATGTGGCATATCCTACCAAGACAGTGCCAAGAACCATAAGGACATCTGCCAAAAGACACAAGAAATGTTAGTCGGAATATGGTGTAATCCGAATGAAGTCAAAGCTCTTATTACAATCAAGCAAAAGTCCCCGCCTTCTCTTCTTCTTGGCAAAGAAACAATGCAAACACATACTTTTGATGAAAAGTTGAGTGGTTTCTTCTTTTTCCTCTTATTTCTCTTTAACAGTCACAAAGAAAGACATTGGACATAACATTTTCCAAAAATTTTAATAACGAAAGATCTGCTATGAAGTATAGTGTACAAGAGAGAGTTATGACCAAAAACTGCATGTTCCTTGACTGCAAGTGACAGATCTAAAATTGCACCGAGTCATATGATTGATAGAATGCCCATTCATGAGGTTGGGATATAGTGCAAATGACAAAGAGTATCAACATCTAAACTATTCGTATTAATACATATTTGCTTCCTTTGACACGTATTGGCCACCTCCATTCTATATCGTACAAATGGAGCTGATTCTCTTGGAAAAAAAGATCTAATAGTCTAACACAAAAAAAAAATCAACACTTCTGAAAGAAAATGCCAGAAATGCAGATACCCATGAAATAAGTTTCATACTGTCAGTATTAATATAAAATATTCTAACAAACTGCGGGAAAACTTAGCATGAGCCATTAAGTCCCCAACAACTAAATATAACAGTAATCAAATGTCTCCAACGTATAATTTGCACAGGAACTGAATCGTTATTATTTTCCTTTTGTTAATTCCAGCAGTCCAAATTGCAGTTCCTTCTTTGTCTTTCTTATCAAGATCTTTTAAAGGACTGAAACCCAAACTATCCACGTAATCAGAATCAAGACTTAGCTTAAAATTGATTCAGGAAGAGAGCATTAGTTTAGAATCTAAATAACTACAATTATTTGTTGGTAACCAGCAAAGGCAGCCGATCTTCTCTACTACCATTTCTAATATCTGAAAATCATAAACAGCCATAGAAATCGCATGCAGCAACAATTCTGTTGGAGTGCTGTTTCAACACCAAGTTTATTCATTGTGAATCTTATGTCATCTATGAGTTAGGGGGATGTCTTATGTTTATATAGGATATGGAGAATAGAAGAGTTGCTACAAATGGCCAGCATAGGCATTTGTACAAGATGAAGAAAAGCTCTGAGAAAATGAAGCATTGTCAATTTTCTGCAGACCTTCATGTAAGAATCACATTCCCAAGATGAAGGCACCTTATGAGGCCTATATTCTCACCAATCACCTTGCATTTTTTCATAATTTCAAGACCTTAAAAAGTCTTGACTAACTCTCCACTATGAAAAATTGCACAAGAGATCTTCCATTTAATCATCTTAATTCAGCATTTCCAATGAAAACATTTCATCAAATATCACTTCTCTAGCAAAGTCGACTTACTATTACTTTATGTGTCACTTAAAAAGTGGAGGATATAGAAAATGTCTATAATTTAAAGAAACCCATATTGCTTGAGTTATATAAATTTATGACTCTATAGTTGTCACCATGATATAAGTTAGTGTGACTGAGCCCGAGACAAGTGGAAAACGAAGTGAATTCCATGGCTATAGTGGCCACATACTTAGTATAAATATATTTCAAAATGTGTGTGCGCGCGCGCGCACGCATGTGTATCTAAAAGATGCTTGAATAAAAGAACAAGAATGTTCTCACTTTTTTAAAAAGAAATAAATAAAAGAATAAAATGGGGCATTTTAGATCCAAACCTGTGGGAGAAATTGAAGCGTACTGATAATCACAGTCCTCTTCGCTGAGAGAAATTTGCCTAAGTGCAGCATTCCCTCTATCAACAACTAATAAGGAACAAGTAGGCCGAATGTACACGACATCAAAATCATTTGAGAATTTAGCATCCTCACTAGGCCCATCTCTGTATCCTGCAACGTTTGATTTTCCTCCAGCAATGGTCGTGACACCTGGCAAGTTCCACATTTTTAACAATGTATTCAGCATATCAATACGCATGCCATTTATAAAATGAATTTCCAACTCATGATACCAGCTTTATGATTCCGATTTAACTAAACAATCCCTTTTTTCACATTTATTTCTGCTGGGTTCCATTTTGATTTTGTTGTGTTTTGTTTTGTTTTACTGCTTTTTCTTAAAGTGATAGGAAAGCTGGACATCTTCTCGAAATGTTGCTTAAGAAAATATCCACCATTCTTTTTCAAAACAAACATATAAAAAACTAGAAAAGGGTCTTCAAGTGGGGTTTTAACTTCAGCTACCTGAACCTACACATGGATTTTTTTTTTTTTGATATTCTAGCTATATATTTAGTCTCAAAGATACGAGCATTCATATCAATAAGCTTCTAAATGTTATCATCAAATAAAGGTTAACAGAATATACCAGCATCACTGATCTTTCTGATGGCGAGATTCAAGGTATCAGCAACATAAACATTCCCTTTATCATCCATGGTAACACCTTTCGGATGATTGAAACGGGCATCACTTGGTTTTCCATCCACATGTCCCGTGTAACCTTGAAATGACCCAGCAACCAATCTTGCCCTACTATCTGCGACAACAAAAAGAAAATTAATGAATACAAAAGGTATCGAATCGCAAGTAAGAATCAACATATTCGGAACCTCATATAAACTGTGACCTTCACATAAACCCCATTACTAAAAAAAAAGTCAGCATATAAATGAAAAACTCCAAGAAACTTCAGAACAATGAAACCAAACAAATGAATAGAGCTTAGTTTCACTGAATTTACTGTTTAATTTTGCAAACAATTTCTGGTACCTTTTTCTAATAACCTTCCTAAAAACGTAAATGGGTTAGAGGACCAGTTTGATCACAACAATACCACTATGAGAAGTTGAGCAGATCCAATAAGTAAAAAATTCAAACTGTAACAAAGTGACAACAAATAGTTATAGAGATAGTAGACAAGAACAGTCTCAACAAAGGTAAAGCAAAAAATAAACTAAAATTCGCATTACATTGGGACAATGGCGGCGTAATTCGCACAATCTTGCTATTAACAGAATCAACAGCAAACAGTTCTCCATCCTCAGAAACACGGATTTTGTAAGGAACAACTCCAATATCATTCCCTTCCACAACAGTCTCAACTAAGTAGCCACTCTCAAACTGAAGAACATTTCCATCTGCAAGAACAACATACAAAAAAAAAAAAAAAAAGTGCCCACAAATTTAAACATAAACCCTGCAAAAAGGGTTAACAAAAGAAATCTGAAGCTAAAAAAAATTACAGAAAACAAACTGAAAACAGTACTGATTTCGAAAGAACCTGATTGGGGTGTTTTGGAGGACGAGTATGACCTGGTCCATTTGACAAGAGAAGACAAGTGCCTTATCAACGGTCCTGATTAATCACAAAATTTCAATCCCAACCAAAAAATATATATATTAGAAGGGCCAAAACCAAAACCAAAAAAAACCCACCAACTAAACAAATCAGAGATATCCAAATAAGAAACCCAGAAGTGGTTTTTCTTTTCTCATTTTTCTCAGAATCAACATAAACAGCAAACGAACCATGAAAAGAATCAAAGAAAACAAAACATGCCCAGAACAACCCACAAACCAAAGAGATAAAAAAATATTCAAATAAAAAGTTTTCGGGTACCTGAAGGAGCTGCGTGAGCTTGGAACTGAAGGGTGTAAGTAATGGCAAGCGTTGTTAGAGCGAGAAAGAAAAGGGAATTTCTTCCCATGGCTCTCTCTCTCTCTCTCTCTCTCTCTCTCTCTCTCTCTCTCTCTCTAAGTCTGAACAAACCCCAAATAGAGTGAGATCAGAAAGAAGATTTTGATAGTTGGGAAATCTCTCTCTCTAAGTCTGAACAAACCCCAAATAGAGTGAGATCAGAAAGAAGATTTTGAGAGTTGGGAAATTTTATTTTTTATTTTTTTTCAACTAAGTGTCAGGGATGGCATTGGAAGAGAATGAATGGGAAGTGTCGTGTTGGGGTGTGAAGTAGCAACTGGGGTTGTTTCTGGTTCACCACTTCGAAGAGCAGAGCTTTGGTTTACTGTGAGTGATGCACTACACACTTTTTTTCTTCTTTTTTTTTTTTTTTTTTTTTCTCTCTAACTTTCTCGCTTCTTTTCATTTTTCTTTCACTTTTACTTTTCTTTTAAAATCAAACTTTTAAAGCCTTTACTTTTCCTTTTTAACATAAAAGAGAGTTTTTCACGTAAGAAAAGAACGGCGTTCACTCTGTAGATCACATTTAAATAAAATTTAATTTGAGTGTAAAATGATTGAATTATGTATTTATTAAAAGTAACTTAATAAATTATGTATATTAAAATTAATTATATTTAAAATATTTAGTGAAATAATATAGTAATAAAATAATAAATATAAATAGTACAATTATTAATTCTGAAAATTGAAATAAAATAAATAAAAATAAAAAATAGTTTGGAAAAATTGAAATATATTTATTAATTCATTAAACAAATAATGTACATATTTATTCCATTAAATTAATAATAATTAGGTAAATGAAATAATAAATATATGTTGTAACTATCATTTTTTAATTTTATATTTATAAGTAAAATAAGAGTATGATAGTAATTTCATGTTAATATTAAGAATTAGAATGTCAATCTCAATGGGGACACAGGAGTGTCAATCTCATTTTCAATCTTAAATTTGAGTGAAACCCACCAATTCCACTCTCATTCCAAAATAAAAAGAGTAAACATGAGATTGACTCTTAGGGTGCGTTTAGTTACAGTAGGAGAATGAGTTTAGTTACAGTAGGAGAATGATAATGAAAATGTGAATGTGAATGATAATGATAATGGGAATCGAATGGAAAAAAAAGTTGATTTATTTGTTTGGTTGTAATTTTAAGAATTCTCTGAAATGAAACATAAATATTTTCATGTTGACAAACTTATTCTTTTGCTATATATAACACTAATATTTTATTTATCAATATAATATAATAAAATTATTATTATATAATATATTATATAATTATGATATATAATATAACAATATTATTTAAAATTGTTAATGTAATTATAATATTATAATATATAAAATGCAATATAATACAATAAAATTATTATTATATAATATATTATATAATTATGATATATAATATAATAATATTATTAAAATAGTTAATATAATTACAATATTATGAAACATAAGAAATATTAACATTTCAGTTATAATATAATTAAAAATTACAACTATATTATATTATATTATAATATAATACATAAATTATAATATTATATATACACTATAATGGATAATAATATTAGAATTACTAGTATAATTATGGAATTATGTTAAAATATTAAATTATATTGTATTATATATTTTATATATATTATAATGTAATATTATTATATATTATATTATAAGATATAATTACGTTATAATATATTATATATTATTATAGAATATTAAATAAATATATTATAATTTATAATTGTATTATATTATAATATTTTTATTATATATTATATTATAAGTTATAACTACTATATAATATATTTTAATTATATTATAATATTGATGGGTAATTATGGAAAAAAAACTTAGAATGACCATTTCTCCTAAATGAAAAATAAATGACGATTCACTTAAAATGGGTGAATGTTTCCTTTTGAATGATCATTTTTTTCTTATAAATCCAATCAAACATCAAGTTAGAATTCTGTTTCATTTTATTTCATTTCTTTCCACCCAAATAAACACACCTTTATTCTCCACTTTCATTCTTCAATCCTTATAAGTAAACATGCTATAAGTGAGAGTAAACATGCTATAAGCGTTCTCTCTAATTTTTCCTATTGTTCCACTTTTATCTCCATCTTTACTAATTTGAGTGTAGGAGTACTAATTTTTGTTTTACAAATCTTTCTGTCAACATATTCTTACGATCCCAATGAACAAAAATTAAAATAAATACGATGATTTTTTTTTACAATTTATGATGACCATGATCAAGTCACCATCACAATCATGATCACGGTGTTAAGGTGTTTAATGACCTTAATAAATAAACTTAATTAGAAATTTTAATTAATAAAAAATTACAACTTTATATTAAATTAAAAATGAATTTTTGATGTGAAATCTGATTCAAATCTAATATAACATTTATGGGTACATTATTGTATGCAACTGTAATCTTTTTTGGATTAGAAAGGTGAGAGAAATAAAGGAAATAAAAAGATTTATGATATAAAATTCCAATATGTGAGGTAGATGATTTATCTAGTAAAAGGAAATGTAACAAAGCATTAATATTAATTGATCTCTAATTAAACAAAATCATTCTTATATCGTGCTAGTTATAACCAAAGCATTAATATTAATTGATCTCTAATTAAACAAAATTCCAATAGTGTTTAGTAAGACTTTAACGTTAAAAACTCGAGATTTATTATGATGTGATGTGATGTTTTAATATTTTATTGAGTAATGTTATAGGTGACGGAGTAAGGGGCCGGTTATGCTTGAGAAAAGTCACGTCAAGTCATGAAGTTTGATGATTAAATGGTGATATATTGATATATTGATCATATGCATGTATATTGTGTGATTGTTAAGGTTAGATTAACATATAGTGATATTGTTACTTTTATGTGCCGTGTTTTACTTTTAAAATGTTTGAATTAGGAAAAACCTATTTTACACAAAGTTGTAGATCCTTTTGTTATCTTTCAAACACCACTTGAATCGCTTAATTTTAATATTGAAGTAAAAAATTATGACTAAAATACTGACCACACGTCCGGATACACTGTTTTGCCTAAAATAGGTGTTGTAGGCCTGAAACCTGAGACACGGGCGCCGCGGTGTCCACCAGTGAAGCTGCAGTGCTCGTGGCGTGGCGTAACTGGGTCCACAGAAAAGAAATCTGAAAAAGACTTTTCAGTGAGTTTTTGAGTTCCAATCACTCAATCTTTAACCCTAAATCAATTTTGGACCCATAGATCACCTACCCACACCAAATTAAGCCCTTGAGTCTAGAAACACAAAATAAAAGGTTAACTTAGCCTCATAACCCAAAATCACCTAAACACTCATCAAAAAGTGTTTCTCCCTCTTTCTTTCTCTTTCTCTCACCCAAAACACATTAGATTTCTTAGGAGAAAGAGATCTTGGAGATCAATGGGTAAACTTTCTAGATCCTTGTTACGGTATGAGTTTTGATTGGATTGAAAATTTAAGAGAGATTTTGTATGAGAATTTAGGGTGTTTTTGGGAATTGATATTGTGTGTATAAATTGATGAAACTAGGACTCAAAGTCAATGAAAAATAATGGAGTTCTAATGTTGAGAAAAAATTAGAATAATGTTTAAGGTTAAATTGGATTGAGAATGCAAAATAGGGTTTTGTTGATGGTCGTTTTTGTATCAGGCCCGTACGAGGGTCCATGTCTAATGATTCCACCTCATGACTAGATTGGGCTCGATTTGTGGACCCAAGCTACGCTCGGGGAACTCGCGTGGGCCCTAGTTGGTGGGCTATGGGTAATCAAACAGGCCTATTTGTTTCTTAACCCGATCCAATTTTGTCACGCTTAGGGATTTAAAAGAATTGGTCTAAGCAATGAATGAGTAATGGAGAATCCAACCTCTAAAAGCCTTTGTTTACCTTTTAGGAGTCTTAGAAACCTTTTCCTCAACCTTTGGAGACTTGAAAGTTGTTGCTCTGGAGCAGCTTCTTCCAGAGATGATAAGGATCGTCTATGTAGCAGTTGTTGCTCTGGAGGCGTCATTATGGACTCCGCCATGGAGGCATCACCACATATGCCACCACAGAGATACTTCATATGCTCTAAGAAACTCCTATATGACCAAATATACCTCTTATGCTCCGAGAGACTCCCCTGTATCCGAAGGTTCTTCTAGTGCTCCATGGATATTGAATGTGTCAGGTGCTCTAGCGACGACTGTTTAGCCAAAATCAGAAGGCGGAGCTCTAGAGCTAGTCTGACGTGTGTTCAGACCTCCGAGAATAGCAGCGCCCTCGAAGCACCAAATTCATTCAAACACTCCATGATGCCCAAACCTGGGAAAGGTCCAATGTCAGCAAGAATTCCAGATTTGGTTTCCAAATACAACCATTTTTTGCCAATTTGTTTGTCAAATAGGAAAGTCACCTGATGCAGGTGCTCCGGGAGGGAAATGGTTTGTACATGCCTCTGGCAAGGTGTGAATGTACAGCTCCGGAGCAACCACCCAAGACTCCCAAACCTTCTCCTATAAATACCCCTTAGCTTCTTCATTTAAGGAGAATTATTACACTTGAGACCTTTTTTGACACACATTCTTTCTGAGAGATTACAACTTGAGTTCATCCTTCTTAAAGTTGTTCTTCCAACTTGTGCTCTTCGGGTTTGAAGTTCTTCATAGAAATTTCACAAAAAGTCTCAGAACACTTTGTTTGATCCATCCAAACTCATCCACAAGTTACATTTGAAGTTTCTGAGGTTTCTCTGGAAGTCCGAAAATCCCCCTTCGTGGCTGGACTCCATTGTCTTAGAGCACACTTCCGGAAAACCATAAACTTCATCTGTTGATACATATTCTTGGAGGCAACCCATGCTTGTTCTCTAAGCTCTTCTCTGAAACAACCTTATCCATACTTTACGAGTTAGACATCCGCTCCGGAGGCAACCCATGCTTCTCCTCAAAGCATTCCTCTTCTGAAACTGCCTTATCCACGCTCTTCGAGACAAATCTGAATCAACTATTCGGTTACTCTTCCCACCATACTTCGTCCATGAGATCTCCATGACTGAGTTCAACATCTTCCCAGGCACATAATCAAGTGCCTCAGAGACTTGGCAGCAAAGTGGGTCCTCGAATCTGATTTCTTCGGCTTACTTTGGGCCTAACCAATCCCCTCTTCTTCGTTAGAGGTCTTATCGTACAAAGCTCTGTTGTGAACGCCGCGTGTTTCGTCTGCGTCAACATCAACACCACAGAATCTGATACTTGTATGTGTATACCTTGTACACGTCGTACCCACCAAATCTACTAAGCCCCAACATGTTTCTTTCTTTTTTTAGGATAATGCAAAATAGGGTGTGGGGATAAAGTATGAACCAAGCCAAAATGAGGTTATTTGATATAAAAAGAGAACGGCACCGTTTTGATAAAAGAAAAGGACTACAAAGATCCCGCAGAAGTTGTGGTCATCTGGAAGTTTCAAACCAACTGAAAGATTTACTAAAAAGAAAGATCTTCGAGTCAAAGAATTAAAAAGCTTATGTGAACAGATCTTTAGAAAGCTCATAACATGGAATGAAAACTTATAAATACCTATATCCTAACAAAAAAAAAAAGGAATCTTTTTGGCCATTTGAAGAAATCTTACTAGAATCTAGAGAGAGAAAAAGATCAAATCTTGAGAATTTCATGAGCATAATTCTTGAGAATCATTTGAGTATTGGAGTTGAGACAGATTTTGACCCAACATAGGGTTTCTTGATAAGAAATTAATTTAGATTTGTTATTTAATGTTATTATGAACAGAATTCTCCCAAAAGACGATGTACTGTGTTCATGAAGCATTACGTCACCGAGTAATTATGCTACCAATGGTATTGAGTGAGTCTACAATTGAGCTAATTATATCTCTCGCTAGCAACATGTTTATTAAAAATCCTAAGAGATAGTTTTATGGTGTGATGATGCGATATCTATGTTTATATCTATGATTGATGTTATATGAGGGATTTGATGATGTTGAGTTACGAGATTTATGTGATGTGATGGTTATTCCTCATTGATTTAATGTAAGAGATGAGTGACATGCTATCAAAGATAGAAGATGTTTAAGAGGCGTGTGCTAGGAAAGAGTCTCACTTGCACTTGAGCTGCAAGGAGCTCATGAAGAGGTGTTGGGTGAAAGGCCCATATGATGTTTGCCTCGTATAGTATCTCGCCAAGTTGTACCGTAGTCAACAGTCTCTAAGGGTGTATTTAGAATAAGGATCTATATCATGGTTCAAATTATGATTCGTGACTCGTTACAATATTTTTTTTTATAAAAAATACACGTAAACTGATAATGATTCTGAATTCATGAACCAAACGTCCTCTAAATCGCGCACCGATATCCAAACGCAATAGATGAAACAGTGCTGGCGTCAGTAGCATAAAGATAGAAGAGTGGGAGCGAGAGCAAAGGCACGTCAAGGTTAAGTTTTTTCCTCTTTTTGGAGATGAGGAAGACGGTTCTCAGTTGAGGAAGACAACCTATCTACTAAAAGGCAAACTTACCATTTCACCAAACAAACGTACTGAGATTCAAATAATCCCTAGAAAGTGGTAGAGTTGCATAAGTGGCTTCAGATGCGGTGCTTGACCTAATTATCTCAGATGTTTTTTTAGAGAAATTGTCTTTCACAGCGCTCGAAACACTTTTAAATGTGTCTGCGAGAGGCAATGAAAAGTCTTTCTATTCAAAAAACTAAAAAGAATTATTTGCGCTAGTTATCACTGAATTTATTTATGTCCGTTTGGTACCTAGATTCGCTCTTTGATTCGAATCATAATTCATAATTCGTTATAGTATTTTCTCTTATAAAAAATACACGTAAATCAAAAATAGTTCTAATCACATTATTTAAATCTATAAACCAAACGGTTCTTCTAATCTAAGATAATAAAATATATGTTAAAAGCGAAATAAAATAAAATATTGTTTAAAATGAAGGGTTTTTTTTTTAATATAATATTAAAAGAATATCTAAGAGACAACACTATTTTTAGTACGCAGTCATAAATGTAAGTACTATAAGTCATTATTCTAATTAACAAAAGTGATGCGGTTACTTTCAATTTTAGTTCTTGAAGAATATTAATTGTCTTATTTTATCCCTTAAACATTCAAGTGACAGATATACCACTAACCCCTAAACTTAACACTTGCTGCATTAGTGGTATCTGTGTGAGAAACATTAAAAAATGGATGGAAGGGAGCACGTGAGGCGCATGTGATTTGTTGGTGTTATTAAAAACGTTGTTGTTAATGTCATTTGTCCACATTAAGAGCATATTTTTTTAGAGTGTAATTTAAGTGTAATTTTTAAATTAAATTTAAGTTATAATTTGAGTTAAAATTGTAACTTAAATAAAATTAAATAAAATTAAAATTTAAATTATCTTTTTTTAAATTTTTTAGACAAAAAAACATACCTTAAATGATCTGGAGGCAAAATCTTTAAATCCCCAAATTGCATGGTTGAGAGAAGAAAGACGGCAGACCAAAAATTCCTTTTTTCTGCACGAAAATATCGAAGAACACCTGTAAGAGTAACAATTACGTGGATGAGATTATTATTATTATTATTATTATTTTGAAAGCGGATGATATTAGTTGGGTTTCAACTACTTACAACATATCTATTTCTTGCCCTAATTCTGACACTTGTGTAAATGTGGGCTAATAATATCCTCATTGTTGCACACTTGCTAAAAGCAGAGTAACTTTTCTTTTTTTTTTTTTTTTTTGGTAAAGCTGGTTTAATACACTCGTCTAATAAACTATTCAATGTTAAGTTTACGGTCCGTTCACTTCGCTGATTCGAGTTTATAATTTGAGTTGAGATGTAATTTTATGTGAGAATTTTTTACTGTAACAAAAAAGTTAAATGTGATTGTTTTTTAGAACTTTTTACTGTAGCAAAACTCAAATTCTAAACTCGACTCGGTGAAATGAACAGAATTTCCCTCATTAAAATATCATGTGTGCCTATTTTTAAAGTTGCGGTCACAAAAATACCATTAGCGCATCATATATTAAGCTTGGAGTTAGTGGTGTGTCACTTTAAAAATTTTAAAAGTAAAGTGAGACAATTAATATTTTTTTTGGTTAAAATTAAAATTAACTAAAAAAAAAAAGCACTAGTATTTATAGCTTGAGAAAATTGTTAAATTTATTTTTATAGTATATGAGTCTAAATTTTTACTACTTACTCTTAATTGATACTCTTTTAAATAAAATAATTATTTAACAAAATAATATTAATAATGAGTAAAGATAAAAATTCAGAGGTATATATTTTAAGAATAATTTGTTGGGAAAAAGAGGAAAATAGACTAAAATTTGAGATGAATTAAAATTAATAGGCTAATAGTTTACATAAGTTAATAAATAGGTCAAATTATTATTTTCATCTATAACTTGTCTGGTTATGAACCATAACTTGACAAGTTATTATTCATAATTGTCCATAACTTATCCAGTTATGAACCATAACTTGACAAGTTTATCCATAACTTATCTGGTTATGAATCATAACTTGACAAGTTATGGCCTATTAGTTTCTATAACTAAAAAGTAGCATATATACTTTCTTAAGCTTTTCATATTGGAATATTTTCTATTATTTCCCTAATTTGTTTGATTTCCTTTAATAAATAATCTTGAGTTTTAATAAATAATCTTGACAACTTACATTTCTTTAATAAATAATCTGAAAAAACAATTTATATACTTGAGTTATTTTTCCTTCTACGAATGGATTAACATTAAAGGTGTCAAAAGGCCGGCACGACCCTTCCAACACCAGGCCCATGGTAGGCTTGGGTTGGACCAAGCATGGCCCGGCATAGTACAGGGTCGTGCTTGGGTTGGGCTTGAGGGAAGACCATCAGGCCCAACCCTGGCCCATGCCCTTGTCCATAAGTGCTAGGGCCGGGCCCAGGTCTTTTACGGGCCGGTCCTGGCCCTTTTCATATTTATTATCATATTTTAAAAAGGAAAATATATTATATGCCCCCAAAAGATGCGATTTTGTTAAATTAAAATAATATGAATAAGTACACATAAATGATTGTATCGTTAAAAACCTTGCCAAATAAAACTGATGGGCAGATCGAGACAAAACCTTAGCGAAGGAAAAAAGAGTACAATATACAAGGATAAGTAAATTACATTGTGGCTAAATTGCTTCCAAGAGATTATGTTATGTCTAAGTTTGAAAAGTAGTCCAGAAGTGTATCATCTGTATAATGTTGTTTTCGTCTTCTGGCATCTTCCTAGTCTTTCATGCACGTTAGCTCTTCCAAGACATCCAGGTACATTCTGCTCATTTTGTTATCAAGAATTCGATTGATTGCACTAAACGCTTGCTCTAATGCTACTGTTGACATTGGAGTTGTCAGAATGTCACGTGCTATCATGGATAGTGTTGGAAAATGATTTGTCTTGCTCGCCTATCACTGTAAGATGTCCATTTTGTCGTCATCAATTACAAAATTTGATTCAAAATATTTGACTACTTATGAATATGCTCCATGTGTTGATGATGATCCTGATGTTTTCTCCTTCCTCTTCAAGAAGCTCCTCATGAACCTTTAGGTCTTGAACTGCTCCTTGATGTCGACGTTGCCAGTTGTTGTTGTCATGTTCCATATTTTTTTTCATACAATGCAAACAAGTGTTCTAACATTTTCCTAGCATCATCAATAATTAGTTCCATATCAATACATAAATTATTTGTTGTAGCATACATTAAAGATTTGGTCCCATCTAATTCACATCTAGGATCTAAAATTGTTGCTAATACATATAAAATAGGACAACCGACCCAATAATTTTTAAATTTAACTTCCATTTCATAAACTATGGGTGTAAAAAGATCAGTATCCTTATAATAATCAAATGTTTCTAAAATATTAAATAATTGTTGCAAAGCTAGATGCGCAGTAGGATAATACACACTAGAAAGTAATTCGGTAGCATTGTAGAATACTTCTAAAAATTTAAAAAAGTACTCACCAATATTTCAATCTGCATCATAAATAAAATGCTCACTATGTAGCGATGATCTGTTGATATGGAATTGCAGTTTTCAATATTAAGTAGGTGGAGTTTCACCTATATCTCATATCTGTTAGAAACTTTCATGGCCGCATCTGGTTGTTCCTGTAATATTGTCAAAATTCTTAGAGCCGAGCTCCAGAACTAGATATGAAAGATAACGATTCTCTAATTTTTGTTAGATGACGAGATATAGATTCAATACCTGCTTGTACTACTAAATTTATTATATAACATGCACAACATTGTTGAAAAAATTCTCCACCAAAAGGTGGTTTCAAATTAGCTTTAAACATATTAATAGTAGTCGTGTTAGCTGATGCATTATCGAAAGTCATTGTTAAAACTTTATATTCAATGCCATAAAAATTAAAAATTTCCATTATAGTAGAAAAAATATCATATTATGTGGAAATGGATATAAACGAAAACCAATAATTCGCTTTTGTAAAACCCAATCTCCGTCAAAATAATGCGCCATGACGCATAAATCACTAGTTTGATTACAACCCTCTCAAAGATTAGAAGTGCAAGAAACTATTGTATTGCAAGACCTAAAATTATCAACAAGTGATTGTCTCATTACATAAAAAACTTTCATGCAATCAGCTCGAGTTGTGTTTCTACTTACCTATTTAAATTGTGGACAAAATGTCATTTGAATAAATTCTTCAAATGCTAAATCATCTGCAAAAGACAATAGTAATTCGGCACTAGCTAAAAATTTAGCTAGTGCCTCACAAGCACGTTGTGCATCACATGTAAAATTTTGTAAATCTTGTGATGTGAGTGACAATATTTATTGGACGGGAGTCCACACTACTACCTTGCTGTAATGGTAGACATGCTTTCCAATGTCTATTAAGATGGTCACTACCCCACATTTTTTGTTAGAAAAGTGTTTTTTTGTAATATTTATATACTGCACG
The DNA here is from genome assembly GCA_029231665.1 of Morus indica. Lineage (NCBI taxonomy): Eukaryota > Viridiplantae > Streptophyta > Magnoliopsida > Rosales > Moraceae > Morus > Morus indica. The sequence continues at coordinate 4,573,746 of JACAGA010000020.1, forward strand.
CATTTCAACTTCACCTATTTTTGGATTAGGTTGTAGCTCCCCGGTGAAATGTTGCCATGTAGAGCAATGCGCAGTCATTTTCCCCTGATACATTATCCAACATCCGCGTTGTGCATTGATTGATTATCAACCAGAACATTATCTGGTTAAGTGTGGTTAGAGTTGTGCATCCAAATTTCATCCTTGAAAAATGGTTGATCTCCAAAATTAGAGAAATCAGGAAAATTTCCTTCCGTAATTTTTTATAGAAAACATAAATTATGTTAACAAAAGGTTTATAAATAATAAACAATGTAAGTAAACATTAAATAGAAACAAAATATTATATAAAAAATAATTAGAATAGTACGTCAGTACCTTTGCTTTTCGAGATGTAGCGGAATTTGATCGAAAATTGTAAATGAAATAGATAGGAGAAAGTTACGAATCGAGAGAGAAAACTAAGAATCAGAGATAGAGTTATGAGAGTGAGAGGAGTTGAAAGTTGAAAGAGATGTAGAGGAGTGAAGAATGTTGTGAGGGAGGTGAGGTATTTATAGGGATTTTTGGGGTGAATTTTCATAATTGTGCCGTTGGGCACTTTGCGAGCCGGGCTCAGAATAGCCGTTTCGAACCGTTAGGCTCGTGATGTGTCTGGTGGCGTGTGACTGTTAGACACGTTGCGGGCCTGTGTCGGGTCGCGCCGTGCCGGGCCTAGCTTGGGCCTCGCATGGGCCTGGGCCACGGGCTGGAATGGACGTTTGGTTCATAGACTCAGAATTATGATTCAGAACTATTCTTGATTTATGTGTATTTTTATGAGAAAAATATTGTAACAAACCACAAATCATTATTTAAATTATAACACAAATCTATCAACCAAACACATAAGCCCAACCCTAGCCCATGTGATGTATCAGACTAGCCTAACCCGTAACAGTATAGGACCATACCAAACCCATCTATGTAGTGGGTTGTACCGAACCGTCCATTGATGACCCAACCCAATTGACAACTCTAATTAACATCTATTTGTCCAATTGAAAAAAAAAAAAAAAAAAGAGAATAGATTTACATATATAGCCAAAGAGAGGCATTTTCTGGTTTCTAATTCTATTGACAAGTTGTGTCCAAAAAGGTCAAACAAGCCGTCTCTCCTCCACGTCCCTCTCTTCCTCCACGTGGCTTACATCCATTGGAACAGACTTCGTGTACCAAGACGTTATTCACACGCGCTCGCACGACCCTATTTTTCCAATTATTTTTAACATTATTAATTTAACACCATCGCCTTCATTTAAGGTCCTTCCCCCTTTCTCTGTTTTAACCTTCTCCCTTCAGATCTGCGATTCTCCCATAAAAAATCCTCTCTCGGGAGTCAAAAATCGAAGCTAGGGTTTCGTTCTTCTCCATAGATCAAGCTTGTGAGACCATTTTCTTAATTCTTATTATCATTTCTATCTGTTTTCGATTTGTTTTCTGTTGTATTTTCAGATCTGTTCGATTTACTGGTCTTCCGATTATTCTGATCTATATGTTCGTGTAAATCTCTCTTTTGCATGCATTTTTGGATCTGTATTTCGTGAAGATATGTATTTATGCGATCTGTTAGCTGTAATTTTTAATTTTGATAGTTTTTTTAAGGCTAAACTGGTGTAATTTTTTCAAATTATTATAAGTTTGAGCTTCATCCTTGATTTTCGGGTGATCAGATTTGACGAAATACGTATTGTTTTCCTTTAATGCATGGTTTTTACAGCGATATTTGAGTAAAGATGAATTTTTGAATCGCAGGCTAGGGATTGAATACCTGATTTTGATAGAAACATTATTTTTCCTTTATTTTTGTATCGGGAAAGAAATTTAACATCTTGTAAAATTGGGTCTCGCCTCGCTTTGGGAAATATCAAATTAATGGATAGAAACGGGGGTTTTTTTTTTTTTTTTTTTTTCCTTCTCTATGTTTATATTGTTTTTTTTGTCCCCTTTTGGGACATGGGGTCTGCATAAAGATTGAATTTTTTTTTTTTGGGTGAAATGATTGGATGATTCAGGTGGGATTGGCTTAGTCTTGGCAAAGCAAGATGGGAGGTGGGTTTCGAGTGCTTCACTTGGTGAGACCTTTTCTTGCGTTTCTTCCTGAGGTCCAGAGCGCTGACAGAAAGGTCCCATTCAGAGAGAAGGTCATATACACCGTCATCTCCCTCTTCATCTTCTTGGTGTGCAGTCAGCTCCCTCTGTATGGCATTCACTCCACAACGGGGGCGGATCCGTTCTATTGGATGCGTGTCATCCTTGCCTCGAACCGTGGAACTGTTATGGAGCTCGGAATCACACCCATTGTGACATCCGGACTTGTGATGCAGCTTCTTGCTGGTTCAAAGATCATTGAAGTGGACAACAATGTCCGTGAGGATCGCGCCCTCTTGTACGTATCTTTCCGAACTAAAGTTAATGCAGTTTCTGGCCTAATTGGGTTGTTTTACATACTATTTGTAGCGTTTTCTTGCTTTAGGTTTGCTTAGTTCGCCACGATTTAATAAGTTTGACTGTTAATCGATTTCCCAATTTTGAAATGATTCTAGTTCTTTTTCTTCTGTTAGTGCATGCTGATTTCTAGAGCTTGTGTTATCATTAAAATTAAGAATGACGATCTCTATTTTTACTTCCCAGGAATGGTGCACAAAAGTTATTGGGCATCTTGATAGCCATCGGTGAGGCTGTTGCGTATGTTGTCTCTGGGATGTACGGTAGTGTTGACCAACTTGGAGTTGGAAATGCTATTCTTATCATCCTTCAGCTCTTCTTTGCTGGGATCATCGTCATCTGCTTGGACGAACTTCTTCAGAAAGGATATGGTCTCGGCTCTGGAATTTCACTTTTCATAGCAACCAATATCTGGTGAGTTTAATGCTTCTATTAGTCCCCCCCTCTCCCTAACAATATGTTCCTTTCAGCTGGAATTGTTGCGTGAAAATCTTTATACCTATTACTTACGGCCTTAGAGTTTTGTCGAATTTATCTATTTATTTAGATTTGCGTAAAGAGTTCAGTCAATTATTTTTCAGTGAAAACATTATCTGGAAAGCCTTCAGTCCGACCACTATCAACAGTGGTCGTGGAGCTGAATTTGAGGGTGCTGTCATTGCTCTGTTCCATCTCCTAATTACTCGAACAGACAAGGTTCGTGCTCTTCGTGAGGCCTTTTATCGGCAAAATCTTCCGAATGTAACAAACCTGCTCGCTACAGTCCTCATCTTCCTTATAGTAATCTACTTCCAAGGATTCCGTGTCGTCCTCCCTGTGAGATCGAAGAATGCACGTGGACAACAGGGATCTTATCCTATCAAACTGTTCTACACCTCGAACATGCCCATCATTCTCCAATCTGCACTTGTGTCCAATCTTTACTTCATCTCCCAGGTACAGGACTTTGGTGCTTTTCTGACATGTTGGAGACGATCTTTTCTTCTTTAGCATTCTGACTGTTTTATTGTGTACATTCAGTTGCTATACAGGAAATTCAGTGGAAACTTTCTAGTGAATCTCTTGGGTAAATGGAAGGAATCTGAGTATTCAGGTGGTCAGTATATTCCCGTGGGTGGTCTAGCATATTATATTACTGCACCATCGAGGTTGGAAATGTTCCCTGTTGGAGAGAATTTTTTTTTTTTTTTTTTTTTTTTTTTTTTTTTTTTTTTTGTGTCTGATGGATAATGTCTTGAATTGTTGTTTGTTGGGGACAATTTGATTGGTAAACAATTCCATTGTGTTTTTTTTTGCAGCTTGGCTGATATGGCAGCCAATCCTTTCCATGCACTGTTCTATCTTGTGTTCATGTTGTCTGCATGTGCACTTTTCTCAAAAACGTGGATCGAAGTTTCTGGATCTTCTGCTAGGGATGTTGCCAAGCAGCTTAAGGTATAGACTCCATCTGAACTTAATTTTCATACATTAACAGTCTGGTAATAGTTTTATATCCCATCTTTTGTGCAAAGTTTGTTAATACTTAATTATTTTGAGCTTGACTGGTTATTTTACTTGGAGTGTTTTGTTGTGGACTTGTGGTTACATATCTTGCAAGTTGACATCTTATGGTTTTATAGAACATATAAAAAATTTTATTATCACTTTTTCACTTTTTCTTATATGCACCCTAAACCTATGCTTTTTTGCCACATTTGGAATCAACACGTAAAGAAACAATCTTATATGCAAGTTGACATCTTATGCAAGTTGGCTTTTTTGCCATATTTGGTATCCACGGTTAGAGTTTACCATGCCTGGAATCAACACGTAAAGAAACAATCTTATATGCACCCTAAACCTATGCTTTAGTCAATACTCAAGCGGTGTCATGCTTTCTTCAGG